>OX451215.1:43567165-43768815 GCA_949628195.1 Phasia obesa
GAAATTTCTTCAATATGACTATATTTTTCGTTATTAAAAAAATTATTAGTTAATTTTTTATCTTTGAAAGATAAAAATATGCAACATAATCTGAAAATAAAACTGCATACATTAATACCTCATTACCTTTATTCCTGTTTTAAGAGGAATAAACGAATAAGGCTTTCAGTTTCTGTAGCGGGCATCTGATATTAATTTATTGTTTTTCTTATTTTCTCCACCAAGCTATATCTCTTCCAAGTCGCTAATAATGTAAAATCTATTAGAAAAATTCACACCGAAATTGACCGCAAAAATGATTTTTTTATTGCCACAAATATTAAAAAAAATAATATAAATTGAAAAAATTTTCTATTTTATATGTCAACTCAAATAATTTTTCTGAATTTAAATTTAACAAAATTTCTTTTATTCTACAGCCCTTTTTTTAATTTTTATTCATTAAATTTTCTTCAAAAATAAAATAAAAAACTGAATAGAATAAACGAAAATTTTGTCAAATCGGCGGATAAATAAAAACTATGGTCACAAGAACTATGTTATGTTTCTTGTAGTAATATATGGTTGCGATGCACAAAATTTTACCTTAATCACCATACAAAATTTTTTGTTAAAATTTTATCATTAAATGGTAACTACTAGAGTATCCATTTAATCGGGTTTTGATTTTTTTCGAGCAAATAATTAATTGAATTTGCAATTTAAATTTTCCTCGATTAATCGATTAAGGTTTTTAAATTACTCGAATAACTCATACTAATCGCGCATATTCAAAAATAGTATCTAATGAGATAAGACAACCATACAAAATTTATTAATGAAAACTTGTAGATGACATTTAAAAATGTTTTATTGATTTTATAATTTCAGTTAGAAAATTATTTTCATTTGATATTTTCAATACGAAGAAAATTTAAGCATAAATAATATGAACTGATTTCGCAGCTTTTCGGTAATATAAAATGTGATTTAGGTGCTTCAGTAGCTAGAAGTCTATCAGTTTGAGGTTTCTGGGTTCAATTCTCAAAAAGTCTTTCACTACAACGAGTAAAGATCTTTGTTAGTATGCTTAATAATTAAATTAGAATTTAATTTGTAATTGTGTTGTGACATTAAAACAAAAATCTGAATTAGTTAATAAATAAATAAATATAAAAAAATTCTTGGGTAATATGTATTATTTTTTCTCTGTGTGTTTACTAATCACGTCTAGTTCGATATTATTCTTAAAAAAACAAATAAGTTAATATATAAAATATGTATATATAATATAATTAGTTAAAAATTAGTAAAAAAAATTGGAGATTTTATTAAAAATTAATTTTAGCCGATTTGTCGTTTAACCGATATAATTTGTTTAAGTTAATTTTTAATCGAAATTTGCAATTTTTCTTACTCGAACAATTAATCTATATAAAATTCTACGATTAATTGAGCGGTGATTAATCGAGTGGATACTCTATAAGCTACACCTAAAAAGTTTAACATGGATAGTTTTAACCATACAATTTTTGCTAAACTTGTATGTAATCAAATAATGTTTGTTTTTTTTCACCTGTCTTTTGCTAAAAAAAAACTAAAAAATGTTTTAAGCATTTTTATTAATATATTAAATAAAAAAAATTTTAAATTTAAAAAAACTTCATAGTTTTTAATCATTACATAATCGTATAATTTAACCATAATATATTGATATTATAATGTTGAATAATAATAATGTGATTTAACAAGAGCCATATAATTTAATCATATTATGTTGATCTTAGGTTATGTTTACCTCCACAATGTTTTTGCTTTGTATGTAGTATCATGATGATTGTTAAAATGTTAATATATTTAAAGGTGTAAGAGAGCTTTTTAAAGAAACAGATTTTTTACGTAAGATTATTCGTACATTTTTCATCTTGATACCAAAATTATAAAAGAACTACCCTTATAAGCTGTTATTTTTGATTTTCTGTTACTATTATAATAATTATTATTATAATTGATTTTGAAAGTGTATAAGTCAAAAATTGAACATTTTTGAGGGTCAGAAGTAATGGTTCAAGAGAATATTATAAAATATAATTATAATTATAATATAATTATAATATAATTATAATTAAATTACAATATAATATAATTATAAT
Organism: Phasia obesa; assembly: GCA_949628195.1. Taxonomy (NCBI): domain Eukaryota; kingdom Metazoa; phylum Arthropoda; class Insecta; order Diptera; family Tachinidae; genus Phasia; species Phasia obesa. The sequence goes on from OX451215.1 coordinate 43,569,298, forward strand.
AACCATTACTTCTGACCCTCAAAAATGTCTAGAGGTTGAGTCCGTTGAAATAAAATTAAAGAAATTTACTCTAAATGACGCAATGTGGATGGACGTACCAATAGGATCTTGCAAATATATGGAGGTGCATTATTGGTACACTACGCTCCAGAAAAGGCAGCTGAAACAACAAATGATTGCATTGCGTTGTATAATATCATCGTTCAATTAAAAAACAGTACTGGTGTAGACGATAAAGACAATATTTGTCCTAAATTTACTAAATAAAATTAAAAAAATTACTAAATAATTTTATCGAAAATAACCTCTAATAGACATCTATTCTAAATAAACCTTATAAATAAATTATCACATTTTGATAAAAGAAAAAAAAAAAAATAATTTTGACCCGAAGGTAAGAATAAATTACGATATTTATCACACTTTTCATAAAAATATTATTTATTTTTTACACATCATCCTTCAAATTGTTCTGCGTAATTTTACCTAAAATTTCTCAGTTTAATGCTCAATCGGAATATCTAATCATATTTAGAATAGGGATAATTATAATTATTATTTTGCCGGGCTCAAATTTATTTTCCGATTGGTGTCATCATTTTAGATTCATCTCTCTAGGGTTCGATCATTATTATGATTTTTATTTTTAAAATTATTCGAGTTTAAGTGGTCTCCAATAGTGTCACTTATTTAACAATATACCACTATAATGATAGTCGTAGTAATATACAGATAACCCTATCAGATCAATATTTTTTGTGAAATAACTTTGAAATAACAGAGTCATGGTTTGGTCCGTTCTATTTTCAAACTACTTATTCTTCAAGAGAGATATTTAAAATATGCCTATATAATCATTAATAGTAAGCATTATCTATTTTCGTTTGCACTAGCTATCTGTAAAATAAAATCTATAAATTTGAAATTATGGCAACGCCACAGTAAATACCGGTTGCTTTTATGCAAATATGCAATAAAAGTAGTGACAACCAAACAAATTGCTGCAACACATGAGTTTGTTGGAAATAGAGGAATGACGAATCTCAAGGGGTACGATATCACAGGTACATGAAACTCTGCCGCGACTCTTTATTGTTGTTGTTGTTCGCTCTTTTCGGCTTGATAAAAGCATGCAGTCGTCAGAAACAAAAATTTCGAATGCAACTTCAAAAGAGAATTTAAAAATATTTCAGAAACAAAAATTGCAAATGTGGATGGGGAAATTATGTAAAATTAAATTTATATATATTTTTATCAAAATCTTATTTTAGAAAAATCATTTCACTTACATTTACTAAAAAAGACCATACAACTTTAAAATCACATCTAACTTTAATTTTATGACCTGGTGTACTTTTAGTGCTATTCTTAGAATTCAAGGGCATTTCTAGAAAATGTATCCTAATATCTACTCGCTTTAGACTGCATATGTATGCGTTAAGATGTTGTTTATTTAATTATTGCAAAAAAAAAAAAAAAAAACAAATGAAAACTGAAAACTGAAATCAAACCTCTAGTTACATACCTAATCCACCTGTAGTGAATATTATACTAAAGAGGGTTGCGTCAATTCCACCTAAATTAGTTTTTTTCTGTAGTAAATTTTAAAGCTCTGCTCTTAAATTTGTGCCTTAAGTTTTACAGACTAAAAAATTTACCCAAAATGTTAATTTTGTACCTTTAGAAAAAATAATTTTTACACAAACAAAAACACCAAAAAAATGAAACATGACACTAATTTGTTCATCCCTGTTGCAGATGAAAATTCTTACACGTGAGAGATACACAATAATATGGGTGGATGCATGGGTGTTATAAAGGCATTTAAATGTTTATGGAATACCCAAACTCACTTAACTAACAAGCCAACCATCCATTCATTTAACCAAACATTGAACCAACCAAAAAATTTACATGCATAAATGAACCAAGTCACACATTTAACATATTCGTACAACAACAACAACAACAGCAAAAATAAATGACAAACAAAAAACACATTTTTATTTTATTTTCTAGAAATTTTTTTCAGTTGTATATTGTGCGGTTTAAATTGCTCGTTCGTTTGTGTGGTACTTTATGACAGAAAAGCCACACAAAATATATTTTTATATGTGTAGAATTATTTTGTGTTTCGTAAATATAGCGATAGATAAATACATAGATGTAGTAACATCATGGAAAGAGTTGTACGGAGGGTACGGACTGTATGCTAGGAATTGGATTAAAAACAAGGACATACACCAAATGGCAATTATATGTATGTTTATGTATGTGTGTTTAAATAAAATTCTGTGTATCCTTGTTTATATTTGTGGGCACACACGTGGAGTATTTTTTGTTGATTATTAGTTTAGTAAGGCTAACAAACGTATCAAATTTGTACGTTCTATAGCATAACGTCACAACTATGACTCGTTTTATGACAACAATTATGGCAACCACTAAGACAGCAGCGCTACATTTATTGGTCTAAAATTACAGAGCATAACAAGAAGTGAAGTTTCCTATGTGTTAGTTCATAAAATGAGTTTGATGAAATGTATTTAAATTAGGAAAAAGGATGTTCTAAAATGTTTGTAGCTAAAATTTAGTTAGTAAATATAATTAATTCCGTAATGCTATTTTTTCTTTTTTTCAAAACGGATTATTAAAAATTTGCGCAGTAACAATTAATAGAATGCCTTATTGGCGACAACCAGTGTTATTATAGACTTTTTATTATAGACATATTTCAAAATCTTCAGAAAAATTAACTTGTAATTTTATCCTTAAAAATCTTGCCAATCGCCTTATAGATAGATATATTATTAAAGTAGGATCACAAATGTTGCTATATGGAAAAACAAATTATTACTTATAATGAAGATAAGGAGTACTTCTACAAGAAAGTTTTCACTTTTCTTCTTTCTTTCACCACTTTCGTTCGAACAATGTTCTGCTATTATTGAAAGATATACATAAATATATGGTATAATATTTAAGTTTTTGATGTGACTTAAGGCCATTTTAGATTATTCCACATTACAAATTAGATCTGTCATAAATTGTTGTCAAATGAGAATAGCAAATTGTACTTTGTAAAAGAGAAAATAAGGATAGAAATTTGACAAGCCTTGACAAGAAAAATTAAGATTTTTCTTTCGACAAGTGGTGTATTTATGATATACTAGTGGAGGATTTATGATATACTAGCTGTGCCCACACACATTCTATGCGCCCTGAAAATATTTTGTTTGATTTTGCTTTGAAAGTAACCCACAACAAATTTTTAGACCCTTACGTATTTACTTTATGCAAAGGTACCCATCCCTGGCTAAAATTATAAAATTTATATAAAATTCTAAAATTTTAAAAATTATTGTAAAGCTCTGTAAAGACTGATGAGAACTGAGTTACTCATTATTTTAAAACAGCGCCATTTATTGCGCATTGCTTAAAACCTACTTGAGAAATAAAAGATGCTTTAAAGTATGCGGTAGCTTTAAATCGGTAAAAAAAATTTGCTTTCTCCTAGAAATAAGGTAGTTTTGGTATATTGAAATCAGGATATTAAGGTACCTCCTCACAAAATGTTGTTAGAATCCATACAGTAGTTTTTACGTCAGACGAACACAAAAAAAGAAAGACAGTCAGGAAATGAGTTACTATTTTATTATATGTATATATTTCAACCGTATTTAATATAAATAAATAAAATTGTTTGTAAAAGCGGAAAAAAAATTATTTTTGCATGTTAAAACGTCTTTTAGATTTTTTAGTTATTGTAACACCATTTAATTTCTTTCCACTTTGTTTCTACTGCACTCTAATACTGTATACATCCGAGTTCCGTCGCCATTTTTTTAGGTTTAGTGCTTTTTTCATTGTACAAAATCATACCTAAAGTATTACAAACTAAACATACCTTTAGACATTTCCATACATTTATAAATGTAAAAATGCATTAGTAACAGCACTTTTATATTTCTGTGTTAAACTAAACAAATTATTTTAGACAATAAAATTGTTTTAACAAAAATTTTGAAATTTACTTAAAAGTAATCGTTTTAAAAAATTTTTTATAACAATTATTTTGAGAATTTAATAAAAAAGTTATTTTTCAAAGTTAAAATAAAAACTTAAATGAAAGTTTTTAATATGAGTCTTATTTTGCCGTAAAAAAAAATAAATCTTTTTTTTAGAGTTTTATTTTTTTCGTCAGGAAATAAAACTCTTTTTATATAAATTGATAACCAATACGATCACCTTGCACTTCTATTGAATAAATCGTCATTAAAATAATATAGGTTTTTAATATATTATTGTTTGCTTAACGATATTCACCGGATGTTTTCCCATTTTCACTGCATTTTTGCGACACATCTCATACATCGCTTTTTGAACAGAACAAGAAAGTGAAGAAAATGGGTATGAGGTTGAAAAAAAATTTTTCTGGTAGAAAAAAAATACATTATTCATATTCAAAAATTAGAAAAAAAAGTCTTCAGTTTATTTCTGCAACCCAGGGAAGCATGCAAAGAGCATTCTATGCTCTTAAATTGGTATTGAGCAACCTCCGTTCAAATCTGTCTACAAAAAAAAATCATGTAAATAAACAAAATGAGTTTTATTTTCTGACAGAGAAATCAAAAAAGTTTTATTTTATGACGGAAAAATAAAACTTTATTTTTAAGAGTTTCATTTGGACTTTTATTATTTTTCATTGAGAAGATCACCACAGGTTCTGAAATAGCTCGTCAATACAAATCTATTGATCTATCACAGTATAGTTTTCCGTTGACTCTAACATAAAGAGTTCCTGGTATTTTTTCTTAGTGCTAGTCCCATGATAAGTACAGGACAAGATTTAGCCGGAGGCAACTGAACGTAGTTCTTAGGTTATTAAATCAGCACAACATATTCCCTTAGTACTAGCAACATTTTTTTTACGCTATTCTAAAAAAACTATAGCCAATTCGAATAAAAGAAAAAAATTGGGTCGGTCATAAATTCACCTTCAGCCCTATGGAAACATAGCCAATTTTGAAACAAAATTTATGATTTATGGTAAAAATTCTCCGAGATCAAAGCGTGACAACATATTGTAAACAGGATTTGACAGGTTCGTGTTAAAATAAAAAAAAAAAAAAAACATAATAATGACAATAATAATAATACAGTGTAGGTAGATATGATAAAAATTTAGTTAAATTATATGAATTTTATTTGAACTATTTTTGAATTAATAAATTAATTATTTAGGCTTAAGTTCTTAATTATAAAGAGATGAAGAAAAATTAGATACCAGCAAAGCAGAATGCATTTTCTAGACAGCTACGTCCGTTATCAGTACTCTTCGTATCTACCGGGTAGATCGATACGAAGAGTAGTGATGACGGACGTAGCTGACTAGAAAATGCATTCTGGTTTGCTGGTATCTAATTTTTCTTTATCTCTTTATAATTAAGAACTTAAGCCTAAATAATTAATTTATTATTTTAGTTAAATTAAATAAAAAAAAAAAGCTTAATGAAAACAAAAATACAAAACTCTGTTCATTGAAGCTCCTACACGCAAATAAAAAACATGGTTATTGTATGGTCATGGCAACCATACTATGTTCTCTTTAACAATGCATGTTTGCTGTGAACAAATTTTAGTTATTTTAAACAATACTTTGGTCACGATAAACAAGTTTTTGTTAACAGTTAATCAGTCAATAATACGCACCAAAAAAGCAACATGGTTGATTTGAACCATATTAAAATTCAAAATACAACTAAATTTTTTTTAATATTGATAAATAAAATTATGTTTATAACCATAATATATTATTATTAAACATAATATGTTAGATATGAATAAAGAAATAATGTTTGGTTATAAAAATACATATTTTGGTTTTGGCCTTTTTTCAGTTCAGAAATATAAAACACGGTTCATCTATTTTTATTTTTTTTTTATTTTTTATGTTTATTATAAACATAATTATGGTTGTATTTTACAATGCTAATTTTATGTAAGACAATAATATATTCCAATGAGAACAATATTATTATTATGGTTTAAAATAATATGGTTTGAATATAGCCATATAATTCAACCATAACATGTTGCTCTTCGATTATGGTTACCTCAACCATGTTTTTTCTTTGCGTGTATATTCAGAAATAAGATTATCAATTCAGTTTGCAGTCTTTAAAATTATTATTGTTAAAAATTATTGATTGAATAATTTTTCAATGTTCGAAAATTATCCCAAAAAATAATCCTTTTTCTAATCCGTGATAGTTCAAGTTTTTCTGGAAAGAAATTATTCGTTTTAAATAACACCTCTAAATAAAACGCAAAAAAATTTTAATTTCTGTTACAAATGCTCTAAATTATAGTAAAAATTTTAATTGTCAAGTCACACAATTTTACTGAAATTAACTTTTTCTAAATTTCTTCTATTTTACGGCCTTGTTTACAGTTTTGAATGTCTCTATTCATAATATAAAAAACATAGTAGATGAAATTGATGTTTAATTAACGGAAAAACTTTTCACTTTAACTTTCTTTAGGGATGGAATTAAGACAATTTACCTAGAACTATATTTGTATTATAGAACTAGTTAAGATTAGGCGTAAGACCTAACACAAAGAAACGTAGAAGTATCCCCCTTCCTAGGCCATCAGCAGATTAAAGTGACAGGTAACTATCATATATTGTTTATTTGTTTGTTAGTAATATAGAAATAAAAAAAAATGTATACAAAAAAGATTTCGTTCACTACTCAACAATTATCGTTTCGAATTGGATTGCAAACTTATTTCGTGTAGTCGCGTCGTAATTTATTACTATGCAGAATTTGAGGTCTTAATTATGTTTCAAATTAAATTACAATTACACGTAATGTTTAATTGGATAATCCCAATTACAAATACACCTTATTAAAATGGAAACCTAAACCTGAAATGTTACAATTACAAATTATAATTAATAGACAAGCACACTACATACTCGCTTACTGAGGCAGGTAATTCTAAATATTTTCAATGTGTATAAAATATAATTGGATTTTTTCAATTACAATTACAAGTAATTGGACTTTTTTAATTACACATTATATATAATGTGAACTGAAAAAATCCAATTAAAATTACAACACTTTATTGCAAATATAATATTTAATATAATATTTAAATTTCTTTAAAATTTTTCAACAAATTTTCTACAAAATTTTTACAAAAATTAAAAAAAAAATTCAATAAAATTTTACCAAAAAATTCCCAATATAATATATTAATAATTTTTAATATAATAAATTGAAAATTTTTTTGTAATATTTTATTGATTTTTTTTTTAATTTTTGTAAGAATTTTAGAAAAAATTTGTTGTAAAATTTTTTTTGGTAAAATTTTGTTGAAATTTTTTCATAAAATTTTTTGGGAAAATTTCGTTGAATTTTTTTTTTATAAATTTTATTAAAATTTTTTTTGGAAAAATTTTATAGAAATTTTTTCGTTGAAGTTGAATATAGTTGTTTAAAATTTCCAATTACATCTGATTACGTTATTACATATGAAATATTACGTATGAAATATTACATATAAAATAATTACAAAACGTAATTGACGCCCCCAGATAGGAAAGATTCCAATTCAAACATTTACAGAAGATATATTGGTCACTTTAACATGCATTTATAGTTTGAAAGGGGCAATTAATACTGTTTAACAGATCTCAGATATTGCTTCCTTTAGTGACGATTTGTGTAAATTCAGCTGTAGTTATTGACAAAACAAAAAAATTCGTGATTCGTTAAAAAATGTTATCCAAAAACCGCACTTTTCCTTGTTTCTTTATTAATACTTGAAAACCATTTGCGTAATATATTCCGCATTTTCCAGGCGCATCTTATGACCTTTTGTATGAAGACATGACATATGTATGTACATATATAAATATATGTCTCACAAGACAAGACATGAGCCATTTATATCAGTTGATAAAAAATAACTTCAAAGAATTTATACGACTATTTTGACTTTTTTTTAGCATTTTTGTTTTTTAACGCAGTGTGCATGGAGATTTTTTAAATATATAAAATTTTATTTTTGTAAAAATAACTTTACTTCAACTCTAGATTTAATTAAAACACGTTTTAATTTGATTTTTTTGTTTTACATACATATGTATGTAAATTATTATTATAAAAAATTATATTTTAAGGATTGTAGGTCACACATTTCCAGACAAAATGTCTAAGTCACAAGAGAAATATGTATGTATATATGTACATACATACATCACTTTTAGACAAAAAGTATTGGCATTGCAGCAAGTGGTATTTGTATTTAAAACTGAGGATATGGCAAATGCCTTGCTGAAAATCCAATACTTTTGTTAAACTAATTACTTAAAAAAATCAGAAAACTATAGACTTTTAGGCTCTCTTAGTAGTTGGTTTTTAACAATAACTACTTTTAAAATTTACTTAGTTTGAGGGTCAAGTAAATATTAAGAAATTTAATAAGTTTGCTGACCGAACGTCTAATAGTGCTTGATCGGCAAACTTTGAGCAGCTCTCAGCACATGTTCGTTAGTTATGTGACTAGGTATCTGAGAGTATTTTTTATTTTTTTTTGGGACAATTCATAAGCATCCGACCACAGTTTTAACAATAACTCTGTTGTAGTAGTGGTAGTAATCACCTTTTTTTGTTTCTAACACTTTGTTGTAAACATATGTAGTTTATTGTTTAGCTTTAGAAAAACAGCAGCACATTTCACAGATTTTTTTATTGGCATGTCTTTAATTTACATCAAATTTAAAAAACAATTTTTTTTTCTCTTAAATTAAACATATTTTGTCGCTATTGTATGTTTAAATATACATATATATATATTTTTAAAAATTATTTTCTCCCGTTTTTTTTTGTTTAAAAATTTGTAAACAAACATTTATTATTTCTTTAATATTATTCCATTTTTGTAACAGCGATTGTTTCATCAAACGAATGTATGCTGATTTAAAACCGTAACGATTACATTTATATAAAATTTTAGCACACTTCAAAATTCGACAAATATTTCATAAGTTGTGCATTAAAACTTTGCATAATTTTTATTTATATTATTTGGATTTTTGTTATTTTTCTTTTACACGTCGTCAACTTTATTTTCACTTCTAACGAAAAAAATAAAAAGCATAACAGACATCCTGTTTCCGTCTTTAGCGTGTTTACCGTATAGAGTTCGCGTATCTACTAAAGTGCCGAATTTCTTGAACATCACTTCGTTCGTTTATTATGTTGGGGCAACTCTCTGCGTGGAGGTTTTCATATGGCTGGCTGTGTTTTGTCTTTGTTATGGATGCAGTTGTTTGTGTTGTTATGTTGGGATGTTTTTTGTTTCTTCATTTATCAGCTTGAGTGCATTGGTATGTATTTTGTCATAAATGGAAGAGTTTCTAATAAGAAACTCCACTACTAGATACGCGCAGACCTGCTCTCAGTACATCTCTGTTAAATGATTTAAAAATTATTGTGCTCTTTTAATTGAGAGTTTAACACTAAACTTGGCAAAATGATAAATGTTAACTTAACACTAATGAAATGTTAACTTCACACCAACGGAACAAAAATTTGTTAAACATTTACATGTTAAGGTAAAGAGTGTGGTAAATAGGAACTTTTAGACATACATATATTTCAAACTATTTATCCTAGGAAAAGAAGATATAATTAAAAGCAGTAAAGGAGCACAGTCTTCTTCTCCTTAAGGACGGGGCATATAGAATTGGTCATACTATATACTTTGATGTATTCAACTGTGTTTAAAGTGCCGGCGGAAGGTTGACACAATGAGTTCTTTATTGACGGGTATTAAATCAGGAAAGAAAACATTTAATTTACGTATTTTATTTATTTTGTAGTTTGCTTTATTTTTGGTCCCACTCAACACAAAAATTTTATCAAAACAAAGAAAAACCAATTGATAGCTATCAAACTTGTCCATCTTTCATACATTGTATTTCTATCTGTCTATAATCAAAGAGGACGGAAGGTGCTTCGATAGCTGCCTCTTACGACACCATCCATCTTAACTGTAAGACAAAGTCAATGAAGACAAAATCAATGCCTATAATAGCCAATGCCAGCTGCCTCAAGGTAAACGACAACTACAACCTCAAAAACAAACTGGTCATAACATTTAGCCCTTCAAATCGGTCGTCGTGAGGTCCTTAGAGCCACAATATTGCACAAGTGGAACGGGGGCGCAATGTTGTAGATTTACTGATCGACTACATTCGTCAACCAACAGAAAAGAAGTGAACGGCTAAGTAGATCGCCCTAAGGCTCGAGTTGCTGGTGGCAAGTGAGTTCGTAAGTTATCAGCTAACCCCGAGACATACAAAAACATAAAATAGTTTTTACAAGTAAACGTTAAACTCAAATGGGTTTTTGTTCTAATATGTGTTTTATTTGTTCTAGCATAAGTCTTACTGCTAAACCTAAACAAGCGCTAAGGCGTAGAATAACTGTCAAAAATTCTAATGTACATACAAAATGTATGAAACAAACCTAAATAGCGGCGTCAACGCAATTGGAAAATCCAATTTTGACAGAGCGTTAGGTAGTAAAGTTGGATGCAAACAAAATGTTTTTGTATTTTTTTTTTGTGTAAGAGTGGTGCCATTTTAGCTATTTTCTGCTTTATCTAACAATTTTAACTGTGTTTTGCGCTTAAATTTATTAGATTTTACTAAACAATATATGTTAATATTACTGTTTATTACAAAACGTTGCGTTCTTTGCGGGTGTGTTTAAAGCTAGGCGCTATACGTCGTTACGCCTTACGCGCTTGATTAGGCTGAGCTCTTATATGTAGATTTGCTTTATTCGGTTGGTATGAAAGGAAATCTAACAAATTTTAATTCATTACTGGAAATTTGCTAATGGGCCACGACTCCGCTTTGGCCTTGCCAAGTGCATGAAATAAAGTTAGTCAAAGACGTGATGTTTGTCCAACGCCATAATAATTTCACGCTTTTTGCATTGAATTCTTATTTTGAATAGCAATGGCATCTTGTTTTTCCAATCCGCCATAATTTTTAATAGAGTAAGGTTCTGGAGAATTCAGTGGATTAAGGTCCATTATTATAACTTGACAATAGCTAAAGTTAGGATTTTATTGGAGCGATAAATAGTTTTTCGTTAATATAATGTGGATAATGCTAATTACTATAACGTGTCCTTAAAGTACGTGATAGTTAAAGGTTGTTTTTAGCTTACTTATAATAGCGAAAAACTATTTGTCGCTCTAACAAAATCTTAACTTTTGCGATTGGCAAGTTATAATAATGGGCCTAAGACCTTAAAATATAATGTCAGTACGGCGGTATTTGTATCATTTCGTGATCGTATTAAAGTAATTCTACGATGTAATATCTAAATTATTCGTTTTAATTAAATAACATTATGCTGCAAATACGCTTCTATTCTATTTTGTGTATATTTTGGAAGTGGCTAGAGACGATGCAATGGAAGACAGATACCTATAAGTTACATAATCACGAATTTATTGACAAGTTTATGAATCTGGACATAATATATTATTTTTGGCCTACTATTGGTTTTTCTTCCACTTAGGACTTTAATAACACATATTGCTGACATTTACTTTAAATATGACACTAGCAGAATATAGTGCATTTTCTGAAAGGCTACATCCGTTCTCAACAATATTTTTATTTTTGAACTTGGAAGTGTAAACATTATTTTTATAAACAACCATATTCAAAGAAATCCTTCCTTCCATCAACTGTCAAGCCTGATAAAAATCTCTCATTTTATTATGATTTTTAAATAGTTCGACAAAAAACTATTAAAATAATATTATTAAAACATACACACATACATACTTTTTTTATAATTCATTGTTTAAATATTCGCATCCTGTTCGTTAAAGAAAAACAACATCCATTTATGTAAACAACTTATCTAGCAAACCTCCCATTAGCGCCCATACTTTATTAATTAATATGTTAATAAATATTTATTTTTTGTTGTTTACACAAATTAATATTAACATTTCAAACATGTTAACTAATCCTCTTAACACTTGCTATGAATTTCGAATTAAGTTAACTACAGAACGAAAGATGTTAATACAATACGATAAAACTAACATTATGTTAACTATAATTCGGAAATAACGTACAAGTCTTGTTAACAGTCAAATTAGTTTACATATAAGTAGAGTTTTTAACATACATATTCGTATAAGCAGATTAAATTGGATTTGATTTCATTTCCATAAAATAATTAAACAAAAACTTTTCTTAAACTTTAAAAATTGTCCAAAAGTAGGATAAATTGTTTTTGAAACGGTAATGGTGAATTTTGATGTTTTCATACAGACTTACTATATTAAGTTCAGTTCATAACGTCCATTCGTTGGAACATTCTCATAGTTCACAATATTTGTGAGCCTAAATCTTGCAATCTCAAAATTTTTTGAAATCAATACAAAAAAAATATACATTTTTAATACAAATTATGTTTCTTGCGCAGATATTAAATTTAAAATATATACTTAAACTAGTAAAATGATGGCAAATTATTCACCAATAAGATATGAATCTGATATGCGGTCAGATTTAAGGGCCTTGTCATCATGTACTTTTACATATTGGTTAGTTTTGGAATGTTTACATGTTATCCCAAACGATTTTGTGGTGTTATCCGGTCAATTATTGTGTCCTTTATTATGAAGAGAAAAGTTCATAATGGCCGAGATATCTTAATCTTTAGGAATTGAGAATTTGAAATGAACCCCTTTTTAACAAAAAAAAAAAAAAAAAAAAATGATTCCTTCAAAACTGATTCCTTTGAATCGGGTCTGCTTAGAGAAATTTTAGACAACAGACAATGTGTATTAGACAATGCGATTGACATTCCATTTGAATGAGTTTATCTTGATTGGAAAAAATGTGTATGTAATAATTTTGAATAATATTTGTATTAATATTAAGGTAAAATCAACAACTTCCATCAGCAACAGAAAATTTTTAGCTTTAAAAATAAATATTATATAATACTTTGTTTTCAAAATATAAAAAAATAAATTATAGACTTCATAAGAATTCTGAACCCAGTATCATCAATTATAATAAATCAGTCAAGTGTGAGTCAGACTCGCACACCTAGGGTTCCAAACTATGTTCAGTACAGCTTTAAAAGTACAAGTTATTACCATTTCACATCTTATGAGGCACTATTTAATTTTTAATTATTTTTTTATACTAGAGCTTAGTACTGTAATACCTTACCAAATTCCTCAAATTCGCGATATCGGGGGAACACTCTTTTATTTTTATTATTTTTTTCGTTACTTTTTGCTATATTAGACTTTGGTAAATAAAATCTGTGTAAATTTTAAGATCAAAACAAAATTGTGTGTTTACCTATTTAGTAAATATTATAGCGGCCGTAGCAAAAAATTTTCTGTGAAAATTTCAAGAGTCTACCTAATGCCTATTTTTATATTCATGGCATATACGTACAAATCATGTAACTGTCGGATTACACTTTATTCAATATTTTAAGAGTCTACCTGTTATGATTAAAAAATAAGGCAATATCCGTGAAAAACATATCATTGTCGGAAAACTGTTTAATTTATAATAAATGCTATAGCAGCCGTGGCAACACGTCTTCTGCAAAACGTTCAAGTCTACCTATTACGAATCAAAAGATAAGGCCATATACGCATAAATCATGTCACTGTTGAAACACACTATTTGTTAGAGAGGCTATAGTAATACATCTTCTCTAAAAATTGCAAGACTCTACCTGTTATCGTTAAAAACCTAGGCCATATACATGGAAACCACGTCACTATCGGAACACCCTTTAATTTTTAGGTTTAATATTGTATACTTCTTTATGAAGCGAAAATATTTTTAATTACTGTTTGCAAATTTTAAGGAATCTCAAAAAATAAAAAGCAAATAACACATCACTTTCGGAACACCCTATAATTTTAATATTTGTTCCTATAGCGGCCACAGTTATACATCTTCTGTGAAAATTTATGGTTCAAAACTTAGGCCATATACATGCAAATTACGTCACTTTCGGAACACCCTTTAATTTTAGGTTTTTATTTTTAAACTTGTTAATACAGCGAACTAAGTACTGTTTGTAAATTTTAAGTGTATCCTCCTACAGTTCAAGAAATAAACACATATACGTGAATAACACGTCTCTATCGAAACACCCTATAAGTTTTACTATTTGTTGCTACAGCGGCAACAGTTATACGTCTTCTGTGAAAATTTCAAGAATCTACCCATAATAGTTCCATAGATAAAATTCAGTGACAGACGGACGAACGGACAGACATTGTAGCGAAAATAAGAGGTGAAAAACAAAAGGCCGTAACTGCAACGTTAACTAAACCAAAAAGCCGTACCTGCACTTTTCCAAAAAAAAAAAAATCAAAACAAAGTTGGCTTTGATTATCTTTCAAAGTGTGTTATGTTTGTTTTCTAAGTTTGAATCTAAAATGTGGATATTAAGTTTTAAGTAGTCTTTAATTTATAACGTTTATTCCTTCTCCTGTAGAAAACTAAAAAGTGTAGTTACGGCCTTTAGCATTTTGGATAAAGCAATCAATAAAAAATAATACATAATATGTCCAAATTGAAAACTAAATAGTAGTAGTTCGTATCGATTATTAAAGGCTCGCTTCGATCAAAACCACTGCTGTAAGGTATCAACCCCTCAACAGAAAATCAGGAAACTGTATTTAATTCATCAGGAATAAGTTTTATGCATCATTTAACGTACTCTATATTAAAATTTCTCTGAGCCTTATTTATTAATAACTATCTGATTTAAACCACTTTCGTAAAATAAAACTTAAAGCAAACAAAAATTTATGTAAACACAACTGTAAAGAAAATTTATATTTTTTATAGGTCAATTACTGCGTTTAGTAATTTTTTTTTTCATAATTTACTAATGTAAAATAGGTATTGAAACATATTTTTTCCCTAAAACATTTCTCTTAAAATATTCTATCATATTCTCCAAGGAAAAAATTACTCTTAAATTATTGTTTTATGCTCTTAAAAAATGTTAAACAAATCATTGAAACAAAAACTGAAAATTATTTATAAGAAATGAATAAAACAAGCAGCACAACAAAGAAATATTCCCACAACAATGTGTGAATTATGACGGCATGCGCTCAGGCAAATTCGCTTACGTGCAACAAACAAACTTCGTGCAACGTTTACTATTGTACCTCGTACTGAAATGACTGAATAGGTGGCCGACTCCAGAGCTACACATAGATACATACATCAAGTAACACTTGTTTTGTTTCATACGGCACTATTGATGTTGTTGCTTGTTTATAATAAAACGTTGTCATTGCCTAAGGATAACTTTAACGCTAACTGTAAAAAAAGCGGAAGAAACAAAAAAACAACAAGTAGACGCACATGAATGAATAAGAAGTAAAAAAAGCATTGTTAAGTTGAAACTGTTGAAACTACACATGGGTGCCTCTATCTGGCTAGAGGACGTTTCTAAAGTGTTAACGTTATTCTTTAGTTTATATGTGTTTGTATCCATGTTACCACAATATGATTTAATCCGCTATTGTTACTTAAGTTTTGATCCACAAAGAAACGAGGCAAACACCAACTTTAAGAGAATAATAGAAAATAATACGTTTGTGGGAGTAAAATGTTCCACTTGTTTAAAACCTTAGTAATACTATTATGAATGACTTTGTATTATATATTTATTTATTAGTCTTCTTTTAATTTAAAATTATCAGAAATCTTTGGGCAAAGTCAGGTAAATTTTTAAATCTTTTAATAATAGGGTTTGTGTATATCAAATTTATTAACAGTAGATAAATAACTACACATATAGGCATAATAATATTCCATTTATTTGGTGATGAAAAAAATCTTTCTAAAATTTCAAAAGATTTGATAAGTTTAAAAAAAAAAAAAAAATTATTGGAAAGAGTATGTATTTTTAACTGACTGTCAATATTTTTGAGATTTCTCGTTAAAGAGACGTCATTGTCGAGAAGCTACAGTTTAATGTTGATTTAAATGTGTTAGACTTTTTTTCGATAATACTGCTGAAAACTTTATTTCATTCAACGAGCTCTACCGAACCATAAATATGCCTGAAATCGAAGATATGACTAAAAATGACGGCCATGTCACACAGCTCTAAAAAACATAGATCTATTGTGCACTCTGGTCGGTATTTATATTATTAGCAGCCAATTAGCAGCCATACAAATGAAATTGTGTTCCATAAATAATGGGAAAATTTGTTATCTATAAATATAATATAATTCTTGTAAAAAAAAAACGATTTCAAAACGATTTCAGACGGTAATTATACAATGATTATATGTTATTCGAGGAAGATTGTAGCGGGATTTTTTAAATGTCGTAGCACAAACTGTCAATTCAGATAAAAAAAACTAATTTTTAAATTCAATAATCTAAAGCAAATATCAGTCGATTTTCTACCGGGGGAACAGTGCTTCCAGAGTATATATATATTTCAAACGACAGTCTGTGTATGGCGGATCAAAAGTTTGGCTATATACATAAAAATACACTAACTATTGCGACACTCTGTAATTTTCGAATTTAAATTTTATACTTGTTATAGCGGTCGTAGCAATACAGTTCATTGTAAGTTTCAAGCGTCTGTCTGAAACGGTTTAAAAGCTTGGCCATATACATCAAATTACATAAACTATTGCGACAATCTTTAATTTATAATTTTAAATATTTATATTTATTATAACAGACATAGTAGTGGACATTCTGTCTAATTGTTAAGTGTTTTTCAATAACTGTTTAAAATATAGGTTCATATATATCAAAGAACGTCAAGTATTGGGACACCGTTTAAATTCAAATTTTAATTTATATAGTTATTGTAGAGGACTTTGTCATACAGATTATTTGTAAATTTTAACTGTGTGTCCATATACATCAACTACTGGGACACCCTATAATTTCTTGTTTTAAATATTTATACTTGTTGTTATTCCAGACATAGTAGTGAACATTCTGTCTAATTTTCAAGTTTTTGTCTATAACGGTTCCAAAGATGAGGACATAATGGTCAAATTACATCAATAATGGGGACACCCTTTAATTTATAGATCCAAATTTTATACTTGTTGTAATAGCGGACTGAGCAATATAGGTTCTTTGTAAATTTCAACGGTCTATCTATAACAGTTCACAAGTTTAGCCATATACATATATCACTTTTACATTAACTATTGTTACACCCATTAATTTTCAAATTCGTATTATATACTTGTTATTACAGCGGACTTGGCAATATAAGTTCTTTATAAATTTTAACTATCTGTCTATAACGGCCAGATATATATCAAATTAAGCCAACTAATGAGACACCCTTTCATTTCTAATTTTAAATATTTATACTTATTATAACAGACATAGTAGCGAACATTTTGTGCAAAATTCAAGTGTTTGTCTACAACGGTTTAAAAGATAGGATCATAAAGGTGAAATTACGTCACCTATGGATCACACTTTAATTTTTTATTTTATTTTTTAATTACTTTTTGTTATGGGGAGCTATAGTGATACGCAGTTTTTTTTAAATTTTTACCTATAAAGTTCATAATACACGTAAAAACATGTATGTTGTATGGGGACACCCTTTAAAATTTTAAACTTCTTTTAAAATGGGACCAATTTGTAACCATAAACTTTCTAATAACGAATAAAATTTTTAAATCGGGTCAGAAATGACCGAGTTCTAAAGTACAAACATACAAAAACAAAAAAAAAAAGCAACACACAGACGAATTAATAACCTCCTTTTTTTTGAAGTCGTTTAAGAATAGTAACTCATTTGCGTCTGTGACACCGTCTGCTTTCCATTTGTGTTCGCATCACGTAAAAACTTCTGAATAGATTTTAATAAAATTGGGTGAGGAGGTACCATAGCATCATGATTCCAATATATTATACTTTTTTACGCAAAAATATCTTATTTCCAAGAGAACGTGGAGAAAAAGCAGTGAAAAAGCTTAATTTCCGGTTTAAAGAATAAAATTTTATTTGATTTGTATTTTTACATTGTGGAATTACAATATTATTAAAATATTTTAAACACCTTTTACAGAGCTTTACAATAAATTTTAGAATTTTCGAATTTTTTTATAAATTTTATAAATTTATCAGGGATGGGTGCCTTTATATAAACTTAATACATAAATCATAACTGAAGCATAAACCATTCAGGAAATATCAGTAGTGCTGACTTACTATTGACCTAGTCACCAGTACTAGTGACTTATAATACCCCAGATAATGCTATTTAGTATAGACATTTAAAATGTGCTTGTCATCGAAAATCCACTACTGATATTGGTACTATTGTCTAGTTAGTTCTCTTGGGACCATATGTAGATTTTGGAACTAGTGATTCACTGGTACATTTTAGTAATTCTATTCTTTATTTTTAGTCCTTTTCTGCATATTTTATTTTTGTAGATTTATAAAAAAAAAAATAATTCACAGTAAATTTTTTTTTCTCCTCAAAGGCCGATTTAAAAATGTAGGCGCTTTGTTTACATTGTCGCCAAAGAGTCACCAAAATGGTTGACAAAAGTGATGTCTTGGAAACACTTGTCCCTAGGTTTCCTTTAGGGCAATTTTTAATAACATTAATAATTACACAGGCCAACAGTGATTTTTTTTTTGGGACCCCATTATAGCGCTCTATATCTTAAAAATGTTATTATATTAATATACATACCTATGTCATGAATATGTTTGTTTGGCAACACAGGTTAATACACATTAAAACACGGGTCAATACAACGTTGAAACATGCTTATGTGCAGTTTGGTTGTATTATTCGTCGTGCTACTCCATCCACGCGAGGTTGTTTTCGTTGTTGAGTAGTTTGCTGTTACAGGGATGGCGAAAAAGAATTATGTCAATATTTTACTCAAGACGGACCGCTAGTGTACTGCAACAATATTCCTGATTTAATTCAAAATTAGGAACTGTGTCGTATGCAAAAGAAGAATTGTGCCTATTTATTGACTCAAGTAAGCGTATTTTAAAAGGCGTTTCATTGCACAATGGTAATACAGTCCTCGTTGCCCATTCATTACACTTAAAGAATATAAAAATTTAGAACTTCTTTTAAAGAAACTAAACTACCAAGAACATCAGTAAATGCTTTTTGGTGACCTTAAAGTAGTGTGCATGATACTAGCATAACAAGGAGGTTATACAAAATTTCCATGCTTTCTTTGAGAGGGATAGTCGAGCAAGGGATAGACATTGAACTCAAATAGAACGGCCCTTACACCTGCTAGCAAAAATGTATAAATTGGATGTTAAAATGGGATATGCCCTTAAAAACACAGCCGATTATCCGGACAACGTAGCTTTTGGCCAAAAAGACGAATATTTCACTTTACAAAGACTGAGTTCAAGATTTTTTTTTACTTTTTTAACTTGTAATCTACATTTTTACTCAATAAAAATATACATTTTTTAGCAATATCGTTTTTTTTTCGGTTGATACTTGCGAAAAAAAACCTTATGTGATACAAATAAATGCATAGAATTTTTGAAATCAGCGTAACAAAATCATATACATATGTATGTAAAATCATTTTTTAAAATAAAAACATCTGTCAAAGGGTTTAATTTTGTTGTTGTTTTTAAAATTCTCACAATTTATAGTATACTCTCAATCAGAATTATTAGCCAATAGAAAGACAATTTCGTGACGTCATTAGGTCGACATGCGCAGAAAATTTCAATTTTATTTTCGTGATGGCGTAACCTTGACTTCTATCATTCCTGGTAACCATTGTAATGTTGAAGCTCTACTAGGCCTTATATAAGAGAAATATTTGTACGAAGGTTGAGGTTCATTTTATAATTCATGTGTAATATTTATTAAATCTACTAATTATTTAATTTAAATACATTGCTTAGAATGGGTAACAAAAGAAGAATATTTTGAAATGAGAGTATATCAGAACGTTTGAGGGAAATCTGAATTTCCTAATATTTTGCTCCAATAAAATTTTTGTTGCTGATATACATAATTTATGAGATTTTTAAAATTAAATTTCACAAAATACAAAACCCACGATTGTTGTCCAGAATTATTGTTTTTTTTAGAACTAATTAAATATACTTTAAACGTTTACCCAAGTAATTAGGAAAATTTATGAACAGTTTAGAAATTTAAGTTCTTTTGATTCTCGGTCATATTTGGCAAAACCTTACTGACGATCTGTGCACCTATCAAAGGCATCAATCGCTTTGTCTTTAAAATCTTTCGTATGTTTCAGTCGTCAAATAACATCGAAAGCTTATTGCCAAATTTAGTAACTGTAATTTATATTTTGAAATCGTTTACTTTAATGTTTGCTATACACCTATCGAATGCCGTAATTTGCCGCAAAACCCCACCCAACAGTAAATACTTATTTAACGTTTTTATTTTCATTACACCTACTTCCTCACCTGGAAGAAGGTATTGTGTTGTAATGGTTTTTTAATATATTTATATCTTAATGCTACTCTATACGAACATATGTAAATACCCAACGCACTACATTGCTGGTAAAGGTGCAAATGAATTCAAAATTTATTAAAACAAGAACTATCATATCAGCATTCTGAAATAAGTTTTTTTTTCATTTCTTTTACTACTCTACAAAAATAAAATTGTAAAACTTTAACTTTATTACAGCGCAACAATAAAATCAAAATTACTTTACTACAACTATTTAAACATACAATGTTACTTGATGTTCTAAAGCATGTTTTATAAGAAATATTTTAATTTCATGCTTCTTTGCAAAGGTTTGTTCTACCTCTAATACAAAGAAAAAAAAAAATATAAAGACCTGTTGCTGCATAGTATTTATGACTTAAACTGACAGTTAACAACATTATATATGACTCGAGTTTCAAACGTAACATGCAAGAAAATATTTTCTTATTGAAAATTTTACAATAACAAAAGGGAAAGAAGTCGAACTATATCTACACCTACATACGTACAACAAGTAATTAGCAAAATCGGTACATAAATGACGGAGATATGGAAGAAAAATAAAACGAGTGCCTGTATTATCCTCACATTTTGTGGTTTTGTTTTAAAAACCCATAATTAACAAAATATTCAAGTTTTTCCTGGCCACACAGTAAATTTATTTCTAGATGTTGCTAGGTTTGCAACATATACAATGTTTGCAATATAGGTTGCTACTAAGAGTTAATTCCGCTATTGTCTGCTGTCAGTTTGCAAATGCCTACCATATAAAAACTATGATTTTAGGTGTTGCTTATTTACAAAAGCGTAGCATATGCATTTCTGTATATTTTGTTAGTTTGTTGTAAAAATATCCAATATCATTTTGCAAATGCTATTATGCAAGACCATTTGCACAAGATTGTAATTTGGGCTAATGAGAAACCATATTAGGCATTTTGACAAAAAAAGTTTTTTGTTTAATTTCTTATATTTATGGCAATTTGTTTTGTTGAATGTGTTATTGTTATTGTTGTTTTCGTAAAATTAAATATGATGGCATGTCATAAACGTAGCACAATGTCATAATGAGTAACACTTACGACTGACAGTTTAATTTATATGTATCAATAAAAACTTGTATTTCATCAACTAGGAACACTCGTATATAATTTTAAAAGTGGTAAAGTATCAACAAATTTTCTTGCTTTGTTTTTGCACATTTTTCCAATGCACCTCAATAAATACAAATACACATAAATCTGTTTTTACACCATCTTTTTTACACGGTTTGAAAAAATATTTTTTTTAACACGACTTTATTCCATTTAGCACGATTCAAAATCTTTTGAGATTAGATTTTATTTGTAAATTTAAGTTTTGTGAAATATTTTCACATCAAAGATTTAGAGGAATTCCCTTTTTATACATGCAAGCATTTTTACTTGTTAGAACAATTGAATTGTGTTAATATTTTGTGAACTTTCAATGCATCTCATTTCTTTAGAAAACAAAATTGAAATGAAGAAGGCTCAACATTTCTTGGAAAAATGTTCGGTTTAAACGAAGTCACAGTAAGAACTAAAAAAAACTAAAATTCAATTAGGCAATCGTTGATTTCTGGAACGAAACTATCTTTTAAGTCTTTATTATACACCAAAGATGCAAATTCCAAACACACATTATAAGTATGTACATGCATATATGTTTAAAAATAAACATGATTTCTTGTTCTTAAAAAAATTCTCGATTTTCACTAATTTTAATAGGTTTTAGAGATAAGGAACCAATCATCTATTTTTGTATATGATCAATGTCTTTTTTTACACGGGTTTTTCTTACACGGCCTTTTCTGGAACCAATCTACCGTGTAAAAAAAGGGATTAGGTGTATTAGTACACAGCCTTATAAATATGTATGCAAAATTTTAAATGTCTATAGTAAAATAAGAGTGTTGTGCAAGAGTTGGCACGCTTTGTCAAGAAATTGGAACTGCATGCACAGGAATAATATGCTTTAATTTGTTAATATATTTCATTATTTTACTATTAAATACTTATAAAATAAAAAATAATTTCAAAGTTTGTATGTATATTTCCGAAGTAAAATTAATTTTACTTTCAGTTTAAGACATTATAACTTTAATAATGAAAACAAATTTCAGAACTTGCATGCAAACCTGTGTGCATGCTGTCAGCTAGACGGGCATACAATTTTTTTTAGACTTGATTGCATTATGTGAAATTCCTATATGTAACTCATAAAACACTCGTATCTTCTAGTTTGTTTTTGGATGGGTTTCATTGTGTTGTTCATTTTGTAAAAAGATTTTATTATTCACATTCTACAACCTGCCATCAAATTTACTCAATAATTTCGTATGCAGCTGACAATCTCAGTCAAATGTCTGCCTTCTTTAGTTGCTTGGTATTGATAACATCTAAATGTAGTTGTCTCTTTATACGAGTATGTATTATGATATCAGTTTATTTATCATTGTTTCTTCGTCTATTTGAATATTTTTGTGTCATTCTGCAAAATGATTTCCTTAGTAAACATTTCATACAGTGGCTAACACATATGTTCATATGTGTTAGTTTTGTCTTTTCATGTATGAGATCCCAGTTGAAAAAAGTTTTTTATTATTATTGCTTTAAGCAAACGAAGGTGTTTGTTTAGCTTTATAACTTGTTTAAAAGGCATATTTCTCCAGGAACCATTTAGTATAACTTGTTTAAGAATTTAAGCAAATTTTACATCTTCTTTATGACACATCATAAAAATTTCTATAATTTTTGTCTCAATCTTTAAGCCAAAAGCCTTTACATTTTGAATGGAAAGTATGTATATGTGTATATGAAATATTCGTAGGTTAAATAAAATTCTCGTAAATATTTACTGAATCGGTGGTGTAGATTTCAAAGGAACTTTTGAATATCATGCTAAAACGGTTGTTATTATTCAATAGTTCAGTTAGCTTGCTTTACACTGCACTGAGGAGAATCAAAATATTTTGGTATAAACTAAGCCAGTTGTGAAGTTCTATTACGATTAATCTAATTTAAATTTGTAAATTCAGATAACTTGTTTATTTTAAGACATAAGATAAAAGCATTATTTTTTAAGCCTCAGCTAGAAATTTAATTAAGTATATAAATAATTTGTATAAATCGAATCGAATACTTTTTAAAAATTGAATCTGCCCCACTGTGCACTGTTAAAAAAAAATTCTTACGAAATAAAGCGGCACGTTTTCCTTTCTAAAACAAAAATGCGGTAAGATCAAAAAAGTTATAAAATTATTGCTTTTCGGTGGAATTTTAAACTTCAATGGATGATGAGTGCATATAAGCTTGTTTTGATAATATATTTTATTTCTCGGATTTATTAATCGGAGATATACGAATAGTTTCAACTACCTAATAAGGAAATCCTGTACATCCCTTTAAGACGATTTTAATAGAAAAGTAAACGAGATCTATGGGTTTGCAATTAAAGCACCGAATATAATTTGGGCGAAGGGAATGTTCAGATATTATCCTGAGAAACAAATGACTAATTAAGATTTTAATTAATCCAACTAAGAAGCAAATCTATAAGACGGATAATATTACAACATTGAACAAGAAAATATCTTTAGGTCTATGCCTATTATTGAAGTAAAACCATTTATGAGTACCAATTAAAGATTTTAATTAGCTTTAAATTAAAGTTCAATTAATTTTTAATTGATTCAAATATATATTTGTTTTAAATAGAACAAGAAAAAAAATTACAATTATTTCTTTATTACACATATTCACAATTGATATCTACATATTTTCATTAGGGCGAGCATTTTATAAATGTCATATATTTAAGTGCGAAAAGGTTAATGATTATGTTTTATAAATAAAGTGTGATCACGTTTCTTCTGACAACAATCAAGCGCCGTTTATAACGCTTCGTAGCAATGTCAAAACAAAGATATGAATTCGTGGTTTTTCTTTATATAAAGTTTTTTTTAAACTCGTAAAAACAAAAATTTTCATTATACGATAACTCAATACAAGTATATTTGTAAATCCTTTGTTATTTTTACAACGATAGATTTTTTTCTGTCCCGCATATTATACCGCCGCGATTGAACAAAGAAGGGAAATATTGCCAACTTATCGGATACCGAAATTGTCTGAAAATTTATATCAACAAATATTTGTTAATGGTAAATATTGGAAATATTTGTTACTAGCTAAGCCCGCCACTTTGTAAGCGTCCTTACAATGTTTTGTTCGATTTTGCTTTGAAAGTAATCCACACCAAATTTTTAGACTTTTACTTTTATAGTGCTTCACGTATTGTGGAACAAGATTAACGTGATTACCTGCCTACTCGGCCTAACCTCACGGTGGTCTTACCATCGAGTGAAACTTAGGCGTAGACTAGCGCCCCCATTGTATAGTATAACAACACTTTACGATTGCCACCAATCGCTTTTTGTGTGTGACACAGTCACAATGAGTAGCAATTTATATAATATGGCGAGCCTTTCCAAGGCAAGCCTAGATCAACATTATAACCTCTTGCTTAGGGGTTTGGAGACTATCCAAACTCCGTCTGTTGAGAGTGCAACAGCACACTTGATCGACCTTGCACCTTTCATACATAAATCGATCTTAAACCACAACCACCACGTGTACCCCCGAAGGGGACCTCACCAATAACCGGTCACAGAGAGGATGGGCTCACTGTGGGGCCACCGATTCCCGTGGTACCAGTCCTTTGGGCATTGGTCGGGCCTCGAAGAGGACCCGCAATGTTTATCGCAGACCTTTTCTTCCAGATTTAAGGTCTAGGAACCCTAGCGTCTGGTGCCCCTATTTTCCCCGAGTGAACCGCGTCAAAGCATTTGCCATATTCTTGCAGTGACAATTAGAACCCACGGGGGTAGTGCTTCACGTATGTATTTTTTTTATGTAGAGGTACCCATCCGTAGATAAAACTCTAAAAATATTGTAGAGTTCTGTAAATTGTGTTTAAAATATCCCGCTGACAAATATAAAAAAGGTGCTGCCTTGTATGCAGTACCTTTACATCTATAAAATTGCGTACTTTCTGAAAATGAGATATTTTTGTGAAAAAAAAGTATTCTATATTTGAACCAATATACTAAAGTACCTCCTTCCAAAGTGAACAACCGGTTTATTGCTGTTTATAGGATTTATCCAACTTAAACAAATATTGAGCGACTTTACTCATTTAGAATTTTTACAAAATTAGTTATTCACTTTACTTTTTTAGATTCTTATTATTATTATTATTTCATTTTTAGAAACTTGAAATCAAATCAGCTTTTTTAGAAATTATAATTTATATTCTACCAAGCCAAATCGAAGGAATAGTGCAAAATCCCGAAAATTTAAATAAATAATAAAAAATTTAATTCTGTCATTGATATTACTGGTAATTCATATTACTACATTTTTAGGTTTCAACATAGATTGTTGACGCTATAAGGTGAATAGGCCAAGAATAATATACATATATCTTTAAATATAGTACAAATGACTGGATTGACTATATGCTTCGAGGTAATAAAAAAGAAGACGCCCTAGAAACACCTTTCGAAGATCCATAGATCCGAAGAAAGAAGTTAAGAAAATGTCAGTCAGCCTAGGGCTTATGTTTGGCAATTTTCATAGATGGAGACAACTAATAGACATCCTATGCCTGGTACAGACGCAGGCCTTAATTAACTATTATTTTTTATCCCCCAAAAATGAACTAAAATAGAAATTTTATTAATTTTATTCAAATATGACGGATTATTATACACATAAATCTTTTCCTTTCAACTTTTGTTTAATGTACATTTCTTTTAATTAAACAACAAAAATTACCTCTTTAATATTTCGCAATGACCAATATAAATCTGATGAATATTTTATATTACAAATATCATCCCCCTATACAACATCCACCCTGTATTTCTACAAACCTTTAGAACCCGTTATTGATGTCAAAAACAAAAGAAAGCTTACAACAGAAATACCAACCCCACTATTTCCAACCAATACAAAATATATGTATGTCCCCGTAAAAACCCAGTTAGTGTCCACCATGCAGCAATATGTATAAGAAGGTATGAATGAGTCTTTTTAATTTTTATTTGTTTTTCGTGTTATGTCAGTAATATCTGTTTTCTTGCATCAATAAGGTGTACATTTTTAATTTTTTTATTATAAATGTTGTGATATACATATATTTTTATAAATACATAGTTGTTGTTTTTGTAGTTTTATGCTATTATAACTACGATTTTTTCAATAACCCCTAGCCGGCCCACATTTGGATGTAGTTTTGTACCACAATTTCTTTGGGAAATTGTTTTTATTGTCTCCAATTATAGCCACCAACAAATATGTCAGTGTTTTTTTTTTAGAGTACAGTATATGGTATGTATAAAACGTAATAACAGTGATTTAATTTGTGTAAAAAATATCTATTTCTATAATACAATAGCCCAATTCACAATCTTGTGCATTTGAGATTGCAAATTTATGCAAAATAGAAAAACCAAAAAAAAAATATCTATTGGAATCTTGGCTTCAGTAAAAATTAAGAAGGCATGTACAATTAGTAAATTCTTTAATAGATAAACTTACGGAAGCAGTTGATTTCACCGAGGGCATTTCATACCCTCTAATTAATAAAATATTCATTCAATTACAAGCCAAGCATAATTGTTTAAAATTCGTCAGTAATCCAGTGTAACTGTTAATGAAGTAACAGTGTTACTTGGGAGGATATAAAGACAAAAAGTCACAAGTCAAACAGTTCTCGTAAAAGACGCACCATACCCGAAATTCGACACGACTGTCGATTTCGGATACACTAGAGATACAAAAATCTCGGAATTATCATACTGCCCAGGTAATAGATGCAACTTACCCAAAATATAATTGTAGCCTAGTATTAGATTGCAGGTAACGGCAAGAGTATTTCTTTGGGATTTATTGTACAAGATATACTAAAGTTAACAGAATTATTAAAAATAAATCAGCAGCCAGGCATCTGGGTCCATTTTTAAATTCTTATCTCCTTTTTTATGTTTTCATACATATTTTTCATTTAATTTACATTGTCCACTGTCAGTTTGCAAATACCTAGCAAACAAAAGGACTGTTCAGTAACTTTCCTAGCAGAAACCAAGGTTCCCAGATTTTTTTCGAGGCACATCCCCAATTTTAAAATTTTCATCCCCGAAATTCCCCAAAAAATATTTAAACTGTCCCCAAAATTCCTCGCTAAAAAAAATACTGTTTTCATTTAAATTAACACATGAATATTCTATTTGTTCTCTAGTTAACTTTATTTAAAAATATAGTGTTCACTTTTTTGTATATCAGACTGATTGGTAGCGCGCTAGTTTATCAGTCTAGGAGTTGCGGGATCGATTCACGCCAAAGACTGGGTGTTTTTGCAGACAAGCAAAAACACACAACAAAAAAACTAAATTGATTGAGGTTTTACCTCACTATTTCTCGGGATGGATCAAAAGATTTAAAACAAACTTTAGTATTATTGAAATTTATATTAATTCTTAACAAAGATTTGAGTAACTAGTTCTGCAATTTATTTCTTATTTAAGATTTTGTTTGTGCCGAAAAATATTTATATGTATAAGCAATTCTAGTTGATATGTAAAATAATTTTGCCAGGTCTAGAAACAAAGTTATTTCAGTTGCGTCTTATAGACTTTCCCCCAAAATACGGTTAAGTTGCTTCACTTTTTTTTATTGCCATTTTTCTTAATTGTTATTTATAAATATCTTTTAAAACATTGTTATATACTGCTGCTAACTCGGGCGGCCGCCTTATTTATTTTCATTATTTTAGTTCTCTACAACCCTCGATACTATTTTGTTTAGTAGTACCACCGCTAAAAAAGATTTAAGCCTGCATTTCCTTCTTAAAAGCGTAACGAAAATAAAAAAGAGTAAGTGCATTATATCAAGTTATATTGCTTAAATTATTTTCGGTACGTTTTTTACATTCTTTTACCTGTTTAAATTTTAAATAACCACTTTGTTGTCACATTGTATGAGAAACACTCAATTTTTTGAGTTATTCCTATTCAAATTTTCTAGACGATTTGTTCAGTTTAAAGAATAGAACATAGAAACATCATATTAAAAAAGAAATTATTTAATAATAAAATTACAATACGTAATCCAAAAGGTAATCCCCAAAAAATCCCTAAAACATTGAAACTATCCTCAACGAAATTCCCAATCCCCAAACCGAATTTTTTATCCCCATAAGTAAATAAATCCCCTAATCTGACAACACTGGCAGAAACTAGCAACAAGAGAGCAAAACAAAAATGTCCGTAATTACTCTCGCAAATATGAAAATGTAAATGAAAGCTTTAAAAAATAGCGTTAGGAAGGACTTATAACTTGTACTGGTTTGACTATCAAATAGTACCTTTGTAAACATAATTGTACTCAAATGGCAAACATAAAAATTCTTCCGTTGTTAGCCAAAAATATTGCTTTTAAATAAGTTCAGACTAATTATAACGATAGAAATAAATTTTAAGCAATCAAACACCACAAAACAAAAGAACAAAAGAATAAATAAAAACAATATTATTGTTTTAAAATATTGGATGGTTTTTGAATGGTTTACGCTTTAGCTGTCAATATTTTTGTATAGTCAGTGCAAATAAACATTCTTATTTCAAAGAAATTTCTATAATATAAACATAAATAATATTCTAAAACACTTAAATATGTTTGTTATTCAATATATCGACATATGATTTCAAAAAAGCCATAAGTTACAAAAAATTCAAAAGTGACTTTTTATTTTATTATGATTCACCGTATCAGTTTACATTATTCTGCAAATTTTATACTTCTATAATTTAAAAATAACTATCTTATGCTTGAGCTTAAACTGAAAAAATGTTGGTTAATTTGTTATATTATAATGTTTTTTTTTGCTTGTCCTGTAAAATGTTTTCAATGTAACTTAGGGCTTTTATGAATTCATATGACGATATGTATATTAAAAACTGCATAATACCAATTTTAATAACAGAATTGTACCGGAAAAAAGGACGATTGTAATACATGTTACATCCCCGATTTGAAAACTTAAAATAGAAAATCGCAAAACACTTCGTACAAACGAAAGAAATCATACTAAATATTTAATGTATGGTGAAGGAAAAAGAATTATGGTGTTCAATTTTTGAAACAAATTTTTGCTTCTTTCATGGACGATGAAAAAGAAAGAAGCTGAACAAAAATCACTTCATGGACAATGAAAACCAAACACCTATGAAGATGAAGAATGTGTGTGTGAAACTTATTTGTGTGCAGTGAAAAAACAAACGCTAAATAAAATTTCATTCATGCAAAATGATAAGAGAATAAATAAAAATGTACTATTCATGGTGAAAAAATACGTACCCTGTCCTAAATTGCAGATATGGTAACAGGTATTGCTGATCCCGATAGTAATATAAAATATCTCTTTTCAAGAAAAAGTAGAGATAAAGTGTTGAATGTGTATGCAATTTTACTGATTTAATATTACTGAAAATTTATCAGCACCTTTTAAATTTTAGATCACTTCGTTCCAGTTAAGAATTTTCCAGGAAACGTATTTTGTAAATTTGTTTAAGGTTTTAAAACACAAAAATTAACAACCTTAAATTAAGAATGCGCTTCAAGCAAGATGGCATCAATTCATACTTTATAAAAATGTGTAGGTCTATATCTTTTTTTCTCCAACTAAACAATCTTCAACGGAAATAATCACGAAGGGTTTAATTTTGATTAGGTCTTCAAAAATACTTTGTCAGATAAATAAATGAATGAATATTTACTTGTCTGAAGTTAATAGATTTCGAAACCTCCCCTAATAGGAAACTATGACTAAATTTTTTAAAGGAAGTGGTATATAAAACCGAAAGTTTTATACACCATTTCCTTCCTCCTCACTTAAGAAATTAAAGACCGCATTCACTGGCTGTTTGTTGGGTACGTTGGCGCTAAGATATTTACAATGAATTGAAATCAACAGTTTTTTATGTTAACTTTACATCGCGATTATTTCTGTGAGTAATTATTTTTTTAGTTTAGCATACGTAGTGTCAATTTTCATTTATATAACTGCATGCTTTTAATAAACATTTTAATTCCACACATTTCATAGATTCACATTTAAATAAATATTTTAAATTAATTTGAAAACAACAAACTCATATCTAATTTCGTAAAAGTTAAGTACTGGTGAAATTAAACCTGTAACGGTATGTAGTTATAATTAATTAGTGGAATATCTTAGTGCAAATCGCAATTAAATATTAATTATTTTTAGTTGTAAAAATTTTCATTTTAATATTAAAAAATAAAATTTTCATGAAAACTATACGGTTAATTTAAATATTTCAGACAATAAAAATAATTAAGTTAAAACAAGATATATTAATATACATATGTATTCGAGATAAACAAATACATTTGAAAAAAATAAAAGACAATAAATAAATTCTCGAAATTTTAAAAATTATTAAAAAAAATATCAATGGTAAAGAATGGCTTCACTCTTGTTATAAAAAATGTACATAAAAATGTGTGAACAGCAGTTTGAATAAACTTGTTTTTGATGAATAATGAAGAAAAAAATTTAAGTAAAACTTATTTTAAATATTTTAAACTACATAGCTCCCAGTATTTAGAAATATTGCTAAAATACTCGAAATTAATTGCGTAAATCCAATCGAATTAATCGAGTACAGAAAATTATTACTAAAATTAATTCTAAAACTAGGAGAATATTCTTAGGGTACACTGTTTAAAAAAGATCATATAAATTAGTTAAAAATATCAGAAATATTTTTAATTAGCATCTTGTCGGGCAAAGTCATTTTTTCTGAAATTTCCAGGGATTTAAGAAATGTTCGTATTTAATGATTAAATTAGAATAAATTATATTTAAGTTTTAATGTTGGTTATAATATTTTAATTTCAATTTATAATTTTTTTAGGGCAAATTTCTTTATTATAATGAGATAAAAAATGATTCCATCAGAATGTAATGAATTTTTTTTAACCTCCTGAGCACCCTTTTTCATTTCTATATACAAGGTATTTTCTATCAGTGATCGTAACGGCTATAAGTTTTATTAAAAAAAAAACCTTTTTAATGATTATTTTTTAATTCCAAACTTTTGGTTGCTAAGTAAATCTTAGTTTTCGAGTTTTATTTTTTGCTTGGAAAATAATACATACAGATTTGAAGCCAAGCTTAAGTTCGATTTATTCTCTCTAAGAAAGAATAATTTAAATTACAAATTCGGTCGTTTCGGTTCGTTTCTAAATTCTTATTCTTGAAATATATTGAAACGATGAAGGAACGTTATCGAAAACAAAAAGAAAAATTAATAAAGTGTGGTAGCACTGCAATATTTTTTGGGTTGTTATTTATGAAATTTTTGTAAATTTCTGAAAAGTTTGTTATTTCTTTGTAAGTTTTAACAAAATATGGCCAACTGAATTTTATTTTTCAAGTTCAAGTGATGATAATGACATAAAGTATATAAATATACATCGGAAGGTGTTACGACAGAACGTTAACATTTTCCCCATTCCAGATTCTAAGTACGTAACTTGATTAGCAACGATCTAACTTCTTCATGGTCGGCGAATAACACTACGTTTCCTTTCGGGTTAATTTGTTTTTAAATTTTAATAAGTTTGACACCGCTTCCTCCAATGGTGACAATCGCACCTATTTATAACAGCCTTCCGCTATTGCTCTAGATTCAGAGCTTAATTTTTATCTTGATTTTAATAAAAAAAAAAAACAGTTTAATGGATATTTTCTTCTAAATTAATTTTACTTACTTTACCTCTATATAAAGAACTGGAGGCTCAAACGCATTTAATTTCTAGACAGTTTCACTCCAAATATCAATAAATCTCAGGGTTTAATACCCCTTCGAATACCCTTAGCATAAGCGGGATATTTTTTCATTTAAAAAACTAAAATTTCGAACTAATGTACTTTTTTAATTTTAAATATTTTTCTTGTAGTCGTTTGAATTTCGTTGCCTACAATGATGACGACATAGAGAACGAATGTTTTATTGTCGTTTCTATCTTCGTTTCAAAATAGAGAATACCCATATATTTACAACGAGTGTCGTTAACGACAACGGTAATGCCAAATTGTCGTTTTTGTTTCGTTTTCAAACTACAACGCCAACGGGAATAGGGCCGATTAAAGAAAAATTGGGAAAATTTAATTTTAGACATTAACAGAATTGAATGCATGTTTGTTCTCACCAACTGACGATAGATGGTTGAACGCGATTTTTCTCGTATTCCTTTTTTTGAGTTTGGTTGGTTAAATGGATGATGTCTACAACTTAACACTATCCAAAGTTGATATACACGAAGAATGCTGATGACGGACATAGCTGTCTAGAAAATACATTCCATTCTGTTAGTGTCTAAAATAAAATTTTCCGAAAGTTTTCTTTAATATTAATCACCTAATTTGTAATTTAAATTATTCTTTCTTAGAGAGAATAAATCGAAGCTTCAATTCAAATCTGTATGTATTATTTGCCAAGCAAAAAATAAAACTCGAAAAATAAGATTTATTTACCATCCAAAAGTTTGGAATTGAGAAAGAATTATTAAAAAGTAATTTTTTTAATAAAACTTATAACTTAATAAATTTTAAATCTATTATAAATAAAACATTATAATTATGCATACCTTTTTTGTAAATTTTTAATAAATTTGTTCTGTAGGTGATTTAAATAAATAAATAGCTTATTGTAAAATTATAAATATTTTTTTAAAAGTATTTCGTTGGATTGCAGTTAAAATTATAGTAAATTTATATTATCATATTAAAATCATATTTAAATCATAATTAAAATTCTCTGGAAAAGTTCGTTCCGTATTTAATTTCGAAAAGGTAAAATTCTGTGTAAATGATATTTGTAATGATATATACGAGTAGTTGTATTTAATTAGTGCATATTGCATTTTGTACAAATATTAATTACATAAAAAATATTTTAATTGCAAATAAAATTTTCATTTTAATAAATGTATGTTTATTAATTGGTTCTCAATTAATAAATTTAAAATAATTAAACATTTAAGACAAAAAAGAAAAATTCGCACAAACGTAAATAATTTAGGTTTATCAAGGTGAATTGAACACAAAAACAAAGCCACCTTTTATTATCCGCATGTAATAAACACATTTAACAGGAAAAACCGTAAAGAACGAAGTGAAAAAAAAAAATTGTAACTAAAATACATAATCAGCCATTTGCTAAATCTGATTTTGTATAGTATATACGAGTGACTAAGAAAAATATTAAATTCAAAAACATTATATTTTTATTTTTTTAACTTGTTTCTAGTACAAACTACCAAGCAAATTTGTTCTTTTAAAATGTTTCCTTTACGTATAACTGTCTTATTATAAGACAACCTTTCGTTATCGATACCAAAACTTAGATATTTTTTTTCAAATTGAATATTTGACTTTTAAACCAAAAATGTTAACAAGCAATTACTGTAGAGCCAGCTAGTGGCTGTAAGTTTATATAATTTTATTGAAATTATTTAATAAATTGAAATATTAATTTTTCAGTCTTAAATTCATTATTATACAGAGAAAGAAGTAATAGTTTAGAGCTATTTTTATTAGAGGTATTGATTTAGAATATCTCTAAGTTCAAAATAAATAACTTCCAACCAACCAAAACAATCATGTACAGGAGACAACAGTATTATCTCTTATGCAATCTTATAACGAATTCTGATATATTTAACATCGTATTTAAAATAAAAATACAAAAATTTTAAATTCTAAAATACCCACTTTCTATAAAAGCAAACGTTTTGTCTAACAATTAGCTAACGAGAAGCATTTCAATTAAAAGTTATTTAGGATACTTAATCTAAGTGGTATGAATAAGACTTTCAACGTTAAAAGGCAACTTGAAAATTCTTATAAACAAAAGCTTCTGATATTACAAACATCTTGAATACATACATATACCTATGTACATATATGGATAAATATTCAAATATTAACTGAGTTCTATCACTACTTCTGTACGGCACTATGTTTGAGAAAGCCTTAGTTGCATAAAACAACATCATCATCGCCACCACCGAGACGTTGTCTCACTTAGTTGTTTAAAGAGTTAAGATTTTATCATCTTAATCATGCAAGGTGAACACATTAATTTACACAGCAGAGGTGTGTTAATGGTGTTTTGAATGTAAAGAATCAAAAACAATATTTTCCTTAGAAATTATTTAAAAACACTATTAGAGGATGAAAGAGACGTAACTGAAATTAAGTGACTGAATATTCTAAAGAACGATAATGACGGTAGTATTATGAAGTATTAAATTTAAGCATGTAAAACTTAGAGCAAGTTTTTAATAGAAATGATCAGTCGTTGGACATCATTAACTGTTGAGTGTCATTTCAACAAGAATTATAAACATCAGATAATCATATTAAAATTCTATGACAGTTTTATTTAATAATTGATTTAATGTTTCCATTTTATTCATATGGTTTTTAGATATTTGTAATTATCATTAAAACTTAGAAATTGAAGACAGTGCACAGTGGGGCAGTATCAAAATATTTTGGAAATAATTCCGTCATTTGTAAAGGTCTAGTCCGATTGAAAATGACATGACATGAGCGTAGCAGAGGAGTATCTGAGCTTAAGATTTGACGCTGGGCACCCATTCACTTTCCAGGGGTTGAGCTATGGGATCTTAAAGTTGGGGACCTCGTACCTACAAATTCATAGTGCTTGGCATTTCTTCAATTTTTATTTGATTTTTAATTGAGTTTTGATTGTAATCAACTAAAAATAAGGGGATAATTCAAACATTAAGGTAAAAGAAATCCCACAATTCTCAAAATAAGCAACAAAATGCCCAAAATTGGAATTTTTTTAGTCTTTTACTCATAAAGTCCACATATGGACTAGGGCTCATGAGAACTAGTTTTAGAAAAGTATTTAGCAAAGCTTTATTACAGCAGTCCTCTTTTTCTCATCCCAAATTTGGGATTTTAGATCATTTGGGTTAAGTCGAAAATTCGATGTAAAATATTTTAAATTGATTTACCTCCATCTTATACAAGAATGAAAAATTTTACATGAAATCTGGTTTAAACGTAAACACCTGTAGTTAGCTTACAAAAAATATAAAATTTTTAAATATTCCTTAAGAAACTTGTTTTCTATAAAAAAAAATCTGGAGTTTCCTACACTCAAATTTACCATACCCAATGTAAACAGATATTTTTATGGATATAATACATAAAGAATATAAGCTCAAAGTATATTTAAATTGAAAAATTAATTATTTTCGGTAGGGGTGTTAAGTAAACTACCCCTTGCCCTCAAAATGATTACTACACTCAACATGCTCATCAGTGTATTTTTCCAAACTTTTTGAATAAAAACTCAGATTCTTATGCTTAAAACTTAATAGACAAAATTAGAAGTTCAATGAGCCTAGATAGATAGCTAAATAGAAATTCAGATTTAAAAAAATTTGATTTTCTTTCTATTTCAATTGGCTGAAAAGTCATTTTTGACAAATTTAGTTTTGTTAATACCAAAAAGCAAAAAGATGGAAATTAAGAGCTGTATATAATGTCGGACAATTGTCTATCTCAATGGCATACCTCCGTACTTTTCGCAAATTGCAACAAATGCAACACTAATATTATCTTTTATATGGTCCCAGGAAAGAATAGTTTAACGACATTTAACCACATGGCCAATTGACATCTCTAAATAGGGTTGTTAAATCATTATGTCAAGATTATGTAACAGTCACCAAAAAATTTTTCATCATAGTTTGAGAGTGCAGTAGATGTCAAATGCCTTAAAAATGGCAGTCAATCCCCTCAATTCAAAAAAAGCACTTAGATAATTATAAAAACAGCTAAGAGTTCCACTAGAATTCCGAGAAAAATACTTAGCAGACACAACAAGAGAATCAGATTATTTAGATTATTTATTTAACAAGAGTTTCACTTCGTTTGGTAGTTGGGTAAGAAATGATAATATGAAAGACAAAGATAATTGCTTGCTTAAGCCCCAAGAAAGCATATAAAATAATCCCTTTAGCGCCGTTTAGCACTTTGTATTTCTCTAACTGACATGATATCACTCGCTCATCTAAATAAATCAGGAATTCTCCAAGGTAGCAGTTTGGTATCAATTCTTATTGTATACTTCGGATATTCCAACTAACAACTGACTCCACACATCGATATTTTGTTACGACCCAGCAAACAATGGCGTCCAGATATTTACAGCACCATATATTATATATGGAAAAGCGGATCGAAGAAGGGAGAATAGAGATAAACGAACAAAAATATACTCACATAACTTTCACACTGCTCAAAGACTCATACTTTCCTATTCGAAGAAATATTCAAATGCTGCAATAATTCTCAGAATTTAAAACATTGATATAAATATTGGTCGATGGCTAACCTGGATAGCTAAACAAAAGTAAAATTGATACAAAAGTAGTACAAAAAACTCAACCCTTAGCTTAGATTACAAACTTCCAATTTATATTGCGATCCTTGAACCCAAAAGTTGTTATGAAATTCTGTTATTGGGCACTGTCAGCTTCAAACTTGGAAAAAATTTTACAGGCGCCAAAATAAGATTTAGCAAAAATTCACAGCCACTCATTGGTAAATCTATTTAATCTAAGAAAGTCTACGAGTTTTGATTTGAACAAAGTATTATTATACGCCTCTGTCAAATGACTAGTGTAGTAAAGAAAGCTTCTTTACGACTACTAGTTACAGAGGCTATAAGTAGCTCAATTAATTTACAACTTTGGTTAGTAGTAGAAACTGCAACCATTTTTACACGGTTGTTTTGTGGCAATCTTGTCTCATCTATCTACTATTGAGTGTCTATGAAAAGCACCTGGAAGCTAAAGCGAAACAAAAAATTGGCATCATTAGCATAAAACACTTACAATTTGCTAAAGCCTTCCAGCTGAAATACGGCATCGAGAGTAGTATTTAATGAATCGTTCCAACGTCACCATCATTAAAATGATAATTTATGAGAAAAAATAAACAAGTTTCTATTAAAATATTTTTATATTTCATTTTAGAAAGAGGTGTGAACACTATAATTTTCTTAAAACACGTTTGACGTTTTGTTTATGCCATTTTAGAGTGCACAGATGCATAGATGATTTGATTAGAATATTTGGTTAATAAGGTGTCGCAGTCAGAACATTTTTATATTATTTTTATATTTTCCTCTATTTGTAAATACATACATATGTACATATATTCTATAACAAATTGAAACTTATTCTTAGTAATTAAGTCATATTTCAGAAAATTATGTTATGCCAACACGATTTTGCACTTTGTCGTAATTTCAACATTAAATTGCTTTAAAAACTTTAAGCACCAAAACCCATTAAAAGGCGATGGATTTTCCCAAGATAAAAATATTTCTTATTTTTCGCTAGTTTCTCAACTCACAAACTAAACTGTTGACTACCTGTCAAACTAACTTTAATTTATATATTTTTTTTGTGATTTCGGTGGTTGGCTGTTGATTCGAATGGAAAAAGTGGCAGAAACGACTTAAACCAAGAAAACTATTATAAACTAGAGTAAAAAAATCTATCTCATTGTTATGCTACTCATACCGTCACAATCTCAACACTTTAAGAAAAAGTCAATCAACAAAAAATGTATAGCTGCAAGTCCCTCGTTGTCTACAAGTTTATTCAAGCTTATTTTAATAGGATGATGAACAATTAGTTAAACTACTTTAACTTTTTTATTTTTATTTTTTCTTTCTTCAAAGCTTTTAATTAAATTAATAAATCAAAATCTCAATGTTAATTTATGGCAATAATGAATATCCTACAACTAAGCAGGTGATTTGATTTATACGGTCTATTTTATGAGGTTCTGAAGCAGATTGTGGTCAACATGATTGCCATAAAATTTAGCTTTTTAGCAGGTACTTTGTAAAAAAATGTGGTAGAAATTATATTCTTAAAAAATGTCCCAAAGTAAATATATTTTTACTCTACAATTGGCATTTTTTGAAAAGGACCTTGACAGCTCTTAGCTATTAATGGAGACCATAACATCAAAACTAAAAGTAAAAACCAAGAAAAAAGATGATAAAAGAACTGCCCCAGGTAGCAGTAAAATAATTTTAGTTTTAATGCAATAATTATGACTTTTTTATAAAAATCTTTAATATTATTTTTATTTTTATATTCAATATTTCGCTACACAATTTAATAAAAAAATATTTAGTTATAAAACTATTATTATTTCCTAAAGATGCTACCCAATAGTGTAGCAAAATATTGAATATAAAAATAAAAATTATTTTGAAAATGTTTATAAAAAAGACCTAAAGCTTAAAAAAACATAATTATAAAATTATTAAAAAGGCCAAAACTTACAAACATTATTTATTTTGAATGCCATTATACGCGAGTATTTGCCTTCAGACTGGAAGGCTTTTCTTATTACACAAATGTAGACTCCTATAGGCCTATAAGAGTATTATTAATAAGAGTAAATATTAATTACTAATCTGAACCTAATTTTGTGCGAGAAAGGATTATACCGCACCATTAATTCGGTTTTAGAAAATAGCACAGCACTATTGAACAAACTCACAGATTAGAAAATGTAGTAAAAAAGGCTTTCGAGGAAAGAAAATACTATTCGGCGCTTTTCATAGACATTTCTCAAGCGTTCGATAAAGTATGGCATGAAAGCCTGGTTTACTAGTTAAAGCAAAACCTGCCTAAAAATTTTTATAAATTGTTAAAAAATTACTTAACTGTTCGTAAGTTTAGAATTAAAGAAGGAGACTTTTAAGCTCGCCTTAACCAATTAATGCTGGAGTTCCCCAAGGTAGTATTTTGGGACCCGTTTTATACATCCGATATGCCAACTAGCAATCGAGTCCACATATCAATATTTGCTAATGACACCGCTTTTCTAATTATCCATGATAGCACTCAAGTAGCATCCCAATACTTGCAAGATCGGTTAGAATGGAGAATAAATATTAACGAACAAAAATGTACTCACATAGCTTTCACACTGCGTAGACACTCATGCCCTCCTATTCCAATAAATAACCAAACCATACCTAAACACATAGAGGTCAAATACCTCGGCATATATGTATGTATATAGACTCAACCTGGAAAAGTCATATTGAA
This sequence comes from Phasia obesa, assembly GCA_949628195.1. NCBI lineage: Eukaryota > Metazoa > Arthropoda > Insecta > Diptera > Tachinidae > Phasia > Phasia obesa. Next base: position 43,609,193 of record OX451215.1, read on the forward strand.
GCAAAATTGACACAAATGAAGCTAAAAGGAGTGCAAATAAGTTGACTTCCCAGCAAAAGAAATTGATATTTAGAAGCAATTAAAGCTGGTGGAAGCAATACATTGATTATTTAAGTATTAACGCAGTAAGGCAAAGATTTTTATTAGTAAAGATTTCTATTTCCTGGCAGCAAAACCTATTGCTTCTAAGCGGCTCATCGCGAACAATAATCATACATATTTAAACAGTACACAGAAAAAATAATTTTTAGATTCAAACAATTAATTAATTCGCATAAATAGAACATTTTTTGTTTGAATATGGTCCTATAAACAAAATTGTAAATTCAGACAATTAGTTTTAAAATTAGTTTATTGAAAATATTCCCCGATTTTCTCGAACAAATAATTGTGATATTTGGTAAAAAAAAGTTTATTGATTTTAGAAAAATTTTCAAACAAAACATTTGTCTGAATCAGACAAAAAAGTTTACTGAAATTTAAAAAAAAAATCAAATAAATAATTTATTTGAAACTAATCAAAAACTTTACTGAAATAACAAACAATTTTCAAACAAATAATTTAGCTAAACCAAAAAAAATTTTTACTTATTGTATTTAATAGTAACAGTTTTGTGACTAATTTAAATAACTACTGGGTAAAATTTGACAATTAAAAAAAAGGCCAAGACGTATCACTTTACAGGATGCCAATGGCAAATTCATTCAATTTCGCTGTTTCTTAAAATATCAAATTCTATATATAAAAATAAATCTATATAAAATAAATAAAAATGTTATCTATATATGGAATTTGACATCTTGAGCAACAGTGAAAATAATGTATCCCCCTTTTTGTTTTTACTTTGGTAAAATTTTAGCGATTAGTTACTTATATATTTTAGGCACAAAGCGTTTTCTCTTAATCACAATCAAAATTATTGGTATGGGAATTGTTTTCATATGTAATACATATTTGCATAAAGTTGGCCATTGCCGCCACCTGAAAAACTGTGAATAAAAATCAAAAATTGAAAATATATAGATACATATCAATATCTAGCAATATCTTCAAAAAAAAACTTGCACATTTTTATCTTTCCGCCTGCAGCTAATGGCTTTTCAATGTTTCAATATTTGTGCTTTAAATATTTTTTATTAAAATAAATTTCTTTTCTGAATTCTCGAAAAAATGAATATAAAATTTTTTGTTATTATTTCAATGCATGAAAGTGTTGCCATTTTTTGCGAATGGCCCATTTATTAATAACACAGGGCAACAGCAAAAATATGCTCGAGTAACTACTATATACATTTGATGTATCATGGCTACCTTAGTACAAAAATGGTAAAATTTTTAAATTCTATTAATAGATTTTTTTTTTTTAAATTTTTTTTTTAAAATTGCAATTTTTTTGAGACGTTTCTTCAAATAATTAATGATAACTCAAAAACTACTAGTCCGATATTATTAAAATAAATTCAGAAAAATTAAGATTTGCATAGCCTTTAATTCGTCTATATATCGCGTTTCAATCGGATCAATAGTATCGGAGTTATAATAAAAAACTTAAGAAAAAAATATATTTTTTACGTAAAAATGGCAAAAATTTTCGTTTTAAAAAAATCATAAAAAATCGAAAACGGCAAAAAACTTCCAGATTCATTTTTTTATCGCATAGCGACATATAATAGCAACAAAATGAGATATCGACCATAAAAATCGATTGATTTTTTTCGAATTTATTCACATTTTAGTGAATTCGCTCATTTTCACAAAATTTTAGTTTTTTGCTTGATATACGCATTATAGCGGGTTTTCAAATGTGTGAAAAACATAAATTTTCCAATTTCAAGGGGTGCATGTCGGATTAATGTTAGATTTGATGAGAAACTTCCACCCACAAAATTTTAGTCGAATTCGACAACGTTAACACGTAGCGCATAGGCCCCAAATCTGAAAAAAAGCGTTTAAATCGAAAATAATTGACAAATTTTCAGTTTTTGCAAAATTAACGCTATTTATTTCCCCTTTTGCAAAAAAGTGGATCCTGGTCCTTAGGGCAAACACAATGAGATTTACAATAAGCTACATGTCTTTAAGTTTTCGAGTTATTACAATTTGACTTAATTTATAATAATATACCTCCTTATCTTTTAATATACAGATAGGCACTAAAAAATTATATAGTATTTGTATTGCTGTGTATTGAAATTAAATGTATTGGGAAATTCAAATATTATTTTAATAATATGACGCTAATAACCTATACTATTTTATAATAAATCAATTTATTATTTAAAAATATTTCACTGGTTTCTCAAGCAAGGAAAGTTTTACCCACATTTTAATAATAGAGAATATTATTTATAAAAATAATGATAACTCTTTAAGAAGTCCAACACAAACAATAACGGAATTAACAAAAACACTTATTCGAAAACTTCAAAATGATTTGTAGTTTCAATCTTAATAATTTTGTTTATTTGGCTGTTCAAAATATCTTTGTTATTTCTACGACACTAGTACTGCGTTTTGTATAAAACCGATTTAAATAACAATGCGAAAATATTTTTCTGACTATATGTAAATACCAAACTTAAATTTTGTTAAGAAAAAAAATTTATATACTTTCTTGCATTTTAATTTCATAAGGTTGTATAAAAGGACATAGCTCCTCTACTAAAATATTCAAAATTTAAAAGTTTTTTAAATTTAATTTTTACAGAAAAACAACATTTCCATATTAATAAATTTAGTTTGATCAATTATTTTTATTACGGCAACACTGTTAGCAGCAAATTAAAAATCAAACAAAAGTATTATTATATTCAAACAAAAAAGTTTTTAAAATTCAATAAACATTTAAAAAAACCATTTGTTTGAAAATATTTTCGTAATAATTTTTTCTGTGAAAGTGTATTTTTTGTTGGGTCAACCCTAAGCTTAGATTGCAAGCTTCTGATTTTTAATTCGATATAGTGCTATTGTTCTCAGTTATGCATAAGTTTCAAATTTAGAAAAAATGCATAGGCGCCTAAATAACATTTTACGAATAATTACAGCCGCACCGTGGCATATTAAAAACTTGAACATCCACAAAGATCTAAACGTGCCACTAGTTAATGTAGTCATAGCGAAACATGCAGCAAAGTATCTTATGAAGCTAGAAACGAACCCAAATCCGATAGCCCATAACATCCTGAATGATAGCATCTACATTCGACTAAGAAGGAGGAATATTGCTTCTCTTGACCGAACATTAGAGAGGTGACCAACAAATGATAACAGCAACCGTGAATTATACAGTTTTTGTCTAGAACTGGCTGGACTTATGTATATATATATATATATATATATATATATATATATATATATAATTTAAATTTTGACTTTTACACTTAAGATATGAGCACTTATTGTTACTTCATTAATTTGAAGACACAATAAATAATATGAAAAAAAAAATAAAATATTTTTTGGATAATTATTGTAGTTTTTATCCTTTTTTATAATTTTTTAATTGTATTTTTTTTTTAAGCGCTAGGTCTTTTTTACGAAAATGTAATTTTATTTTTATTTCTGGAAGATGCTACCCTTTCAAAAATATTAAAAATAAAATTAGATTTTTATTCAAAAAAGTCCTAGAGCTTAAAAATTAGAACTATAAAATATTTTGGCCTAATCACATCACAAACCCCGAAATTTTATCAATTAGCAACCAATCTTCTTTTGCTTTTGAAATTCGCCGCCAAAGATGGACTTCAATTTACCACATGCTCCGTAAATACATCTCCAACATAACAGCTAAAAATGGAATCTCCAAGGTAAACGAAATGTGGGACCACAGCAACATAGAGACAGAACATCGCCAACGTGGTCTCACGTTGCCCCAAATGCGACATATGGGACAAGACAGAACACGCTGGAGAGCCTTCGTGAACTCTTTGCCCTAACACAACTCTATGGATTTTATTTTCTTTATCTCTATTTTATAATATAGCTAGAGTTAATTTGTAGTTATTTTTACCTAATGTAAGTAGTTCTTATGATTGTATCGCTAGGAGCTCCTTCTCCAGAGTACCATCTCATGATCCGAAATTAATAAATAAAAAAGCTATAAATTTTAAGTACTTAACATCGATTAAGTTTAAAATTGTTGGAGCTAGGCATGGAGCCTAAACAAGGAAATCGTCAAAACAATTGAATGTCTCTTACATTTATTTGGAAAAGTGTCAGAGGTTTCAAGATTAAAGTTATCATGTTAAATATAAAGAGAATAAACGCAGACAGAGAGGAATAGTTCAACTTCTGTGTAAAGATGCAAAAAAATTAGGGATAGGAAAGTCTAAACTGGCCTATGTAGCAGCACGAGAACAGTCAGTGAGACATGGGCTTATAAATGGACTTATTCAAATCTATCGTAAACACCTCTAAGCCCATTATCCTTATCTAAATCTAAAAGTATCAAAAAAAAATATAAATTTATGTTTATATATCTTTTGTTTAATTACATTTAAACCTATAGAGCACTAAAAAATCTTAATGATATTTTTCTTAATTTCCTACTTGCTTATAAACAGACTTCAAGTTCCATTAAAACTAAAATTGTCTCTTCAGTAAAATGCTTTTACGGTGATCCTTTTATTTAACACATCTAGTATTTAATGGTCACACTAAAATTGCAAGCAATCTTGGCGACGAGTTGCATTAATTAACACTTTTCTTTGGTGGTATTTTTATGAATACGTTAACCTTGATTTTTACAACTTGCGAATAAATCAGCTATCTTTTCTACACTGAAGAAAAGAAGATCAGTGTTGACTCTTTAAGAGTTAACAAATTTATTGCGAAGCAAGTGTTCTTTCGTTGTAGTATCTGCATCAGAACTTATTTAATTAATCTGAAAGACTATGTGTACTTTTTCCATTTTTACTTTTCTGTAATAAATTTTACTTTCTGTAAAATGTTAACAATATTTTGGTTTTATTGATGGTGAAGACTTGAATGAATTTTTTACATACTTTACCAGTGGGGCCTTATAAATATCATAATTAAAGGTAAAATTATGCATCGGTTTGCCATCTGTGGAAGACGTTAACTATTAAATAAATATTTTTTCTTGTAAAAGTAATTGTCGTTTTCTTTGTCAGTAAATATTAGAAATGAGCAATATATTATTTTAGTAAGAAATGTGTTATTAATATAAAGGGAAAACCTTATCAGTTTATATGAATACTGCATTATAAAAAGGCAAATTTGTTGGCCTAGCCTCAAACAATAGTTGTGAAAGACTGTATATTAAGTGCGATCGATATTTATTTAATTTACCTTAATTTATCTTCGTGAAATTACTTTTCAATATAAAGTTTTAAATTTTCGTATGCCTTCTAAATTAATTTTTTTTTTTTTTTTTGATACAAATATTGATAGCGGGTTAAAATGTGCCACAAGTCAGTTTATCTAAAACCGAAAATCCACTGCAAAACTAATATTTTTAGTGTTCGTTAATAACTGTGTGAATCGAACATATACTTGCTCCCTTATAATTAAATCTACGTGGCGTAATCTTAATTGATATCATAGTTGTCGAGATCTTAATGAAATTATTCGTCTCTGAAGTTACCTTCTCGTATCTTATTTTCGGTAAAGTTAACGAGGTTGTCTGCTTTAAATTACTGCCAAGAGCAAATTAAGAGACGCAGCTTGCTTAGAATCCAAACGTAGTTCCATAATATATAACAGTTAAAGCTAGCAATGAGTAATTGAAGGTTACTGCAGTGGTAATGCCAAAAGTTATGAATTTATCAAACTGTCCTAGTGCTTAAATTTATTGCTGTTGCTTAGTATTAAACCATCTGGTACATAATAACCTAATTTAAGTGTAGTTAAAAATTATTATGATTATTGGGGGCTAACATAACTTCCTGCACAGAACCTAATTACTCAATTTCTTCCCTTTGGAAAGAGGCAACCCACTTTTATAAAATAAGCGCTCATTTTATTAAAGATACAAAATAGAAAATTTTTGAAAACAGTCAATAACAGTAGAATTATATACCCACCTGACTGAAGAAAAGTATATTGGTCCATAGTTCGAAATCACTTTAACGCTAACTTTTATTTTCGGAAAATTAGTAAAGCTATTTATTCACTATTTTTATTTTAATGTAGGGGGAATATTGAAAATGTATAGACAGCCGAAATTTAATTACGGCAACCTACCCCCCTACAGCCTTAATCTTGACTTTCTTTCTCATCACGCAGTCTCTGGTAATTGCTAGCATATGTTCAAGGCTCAGGTCTCCCATGGCATCAACATTTAACAAGCTTCTAGCAGTGGTCCTAAGTCTAATGCTAACACACAATGTGCGCTACCGTCTCAGACTTGGCTAGATGATACTTGAAGTTTCCATGATCTGTCACTAATGCAGTTATCCAGCTTAGATTACTTCTCTTGTATCTGAGTACCTTACCGGCCTTCCTGCTCATGGGCCCACTTTTGAGATTTATAGCTCTCAACCTAAGCATAGCGTTGAGATTTTTCACTAAGTTTTCTTATAATCGATATTTGTAAACTACAATATAATTATTTTTAATGTATGATAAAAAGATCAAAACAATGGACTTTCTAAATCTTATTATAATTTTTTGCTACATTTGACTATCAAACAAATAAATCCCAAATTTTTTTTACTTATGGCATAAATAACGCACTATCAAATATTTAATCTATTACTCTACATGGAACCTGTACTTCCTACATAATGTTGTACCGTTAAATACGTTGAATAAAGTTAAAAATCTTCCCACGAATTTTTCAAAGTGTGCTGTTTTGCCATTCATTTCCAATAGGTATAAGATATTACATTTTAAAAATTAAGAAGAAATAAAATCAACAGCAAAAAAGGGCTCACGCCTAAATAATCAACAATCATAAATAAGTATCACAAGTAACAGCCACAACAAATAACACAAAAAGGCAGCACAGTGTTAAAATAAAATCAACATTGCGCATACATGGTTACACAAAAACCAAACCAAAAGAAGTCACAGTGAGGTGCAAAATAGCTACTCCCCCGGTTTTCTTTTGAATGCGTATGCATTTTAAAATTTCACACCTCTAAAGTAGTGATATAATGCTCAGCCCACATAGTTATCCTTGCAGACAAAACCACACAAAAAGAACCACAAAATTAAATAAAATAACATAAACAACACTACATTCAACATTGTTTAAATGTAAGGTGATGTGAGGAGTTACTGTGAATATGGATGCCAAACAAAAAAGGGACAAAAATAACAACATTATTGTATTTGGCTGGGTTTTCGATTTTGGTTTCTTTTGTTTATGGTATGTACCATAAAATTATCGCCCATGAAAAATTGTGTTAACACCTCATCCTCAACAACAAACACAACAATTTGTGTATTTTTACGCGAACATGTCCCGTGTATTCTTTTTTATGACTTGTCCTTTTTAGTGCACTTTTAAAGTGCATCAAGATCACTTAGCTTCAAAGCTGCGAGTATTTACAAAAAAAGAAAAAAACTGCCAAACAAGATGATGGCGGTATTTGATGTAAAAATTTCCAGTGGTACTTGTTTTTGCATCTTCAGCTGATACCCTACAAAAGTGTTACTACATTTAAATTTATTGATATTTTTAACTTAAAACGCAAAACAAGCTTAAAATAATCTCTAATGTCATTTGTTAGTTTTCTTTGTTTTTTTGACAAACTCAGCAACACGTGAAATCTACAAAATATTTATTACCGGAATGTGTGTTCTATAGCATTAAGTGCACTTTTTCTTTCAAATATTCAATATTTGTTGTAGAAAATCGAATCATCTGGCTACTGAACAATCAGCTGAAGCTTTGTGGCTCCTTTTATCTAAAATAAATTTATCTTCCTCGGCTAACTAAAGTCGGAGTTATTCAGGGTATTATTTTGGGACCTTATTTATAATTGTTGTACATACCGATATGTCAACACATCGAAATCTGCTGACGAATCACGAAATCCCCGTTATTGGTTTGGTATTCTGGTTAAAAAAAACATAAAGAATATAAAATGAAAGAACAAAAATTTATTCACATAACATATTCGAATAAATAATTCGAATAAATAACCAAACTATATCTCAACTCTCGATAGTCAAATATAAATGTTGTTATGGCATTCAATTATGGGGTACTTTCTCATCTTCACACTTAGAAAAAAGATCTAAACGTGCAATTAGTTAGGGCAGAAATAGCGAAACGCGCAGCAATGTAAAAACAAGAATCCAAATCCCCTGTACGGTAGCATCCCAAATGAGAGTGGTTACGTTCAACTAAGAACGTAAGAAGGAGGGATATTGGCCGAACATTAGAAAGTAGACCTACAAATAATTCTATCATCCATGGATTATAAGGTTTTTGTCTACCACTAACTGGATTGAGTAAAGTATATATTTTTTTATACTTAAAATATGAATACTTATAGCTGGACAAAATCCAAGAAATCTTTACTAGAAATCTTTTAAACTTCACTTATAGGATTACCAGAATAAAGTGTCCTTGCGTCTTAAATTTCATATTTTACGTTAAAGGGGAAGAGCAACCTTCTTTCGTTGAAGGCAGATGCTGAGATGTTAGCGCATATTGTGTTTGAATGTCCAGCACTGACTAGCATAGACTTAGGAACTCTGTTAAAAGCTTGTTAAATGTGGATGCCATGGCTCACTTGAGCCTTGAAGAAATTCTAGCAATTATTCGAGAGTCAGTGATGAGTCAGTCGACAGTCTGAAATCACTAAAGTCAAAAATTAAGGCTGGTGACAGCTCGAGACTTAATAAAAATAAGGTTGCCCTAATTACAATTTTGTTGTCTATAATCATTGATGGTGGAAGGCGGTAAAAAATGGACCCATTAAAGAAGCAGTCCGCTTCGGTACTCCTCCTACAACAGTAATAATAATACTTTTTTGCATATGCGCTCGAGGATTAAATATATTTTTATTCCAGTTTTATAAGCCGTTTTATTTTTTGGTTGATTTGAGATAAATAAATTTGGAAATCGTAAATAAAATTGGAAACATTATATTAATATTTTTAAATTTAAATTTAAAGTAAGAAACAATTATGTAACTATTATGTTATTCATTGCCAAGGATTAATATGACGGAGGGTAATTTTATCTCTTTTTCACCATTGATATGTTCCTCCCAAAAAAGTTATTTTTTACTTTTTTATATAATCATAAGTACATGTATATATATTTTCAGATTTGTTATCGGATTTCTATAGTTTTTCTGTTTTTTTCTATCGTATTGACTGTTGTTAATTATAACAATTTCTAATGCTTTAACCCTCCGATAACCAGCATTTTTTTTCAACGGTCAATAACCAAAAAGGTCCATGTAGACCCGTATATTATTTTAGCAAATTTGATTTTACGTTAATTTAGGTGGTTTTAGAAATATTTTAACTAATAGCAAAACACAAATAATAATTTATTTAACAAAGTTGGTACAATCCAGGAATTATATTTGAATGGCAAAAATAAACATATAGTAAATATAAATTACAAAAGCAAATGACTGTAATTGATTTTATAAGTTCTTATATCTTGGCGGCCTTTGATTTTTACTTCTGCTGGTAAATTGCATTTTTCTAAGGTGATGCAGTCTTCCGTACATACGGGTACAGGCTCTAGGCAAAAAAAGCACTTGTATAAAGTTTGCCATCGGAAGCTTCAGTTGTTGGTTATTTAGTCACCAAAATAATAGATAAAATAGTATTACGTTAAACTAGTTAATTTTTTTCCCATAACAACTTGCCACAACTTCGAATTACTCAATAGTAATACGTATTTTTGGATAACTATTAATATGGGTATTAGTGGCCCGTTTATGTATATGACACATGACTAGCTGTTTTGTTAAATTTTTTATAAAAATGAACATCGTTTATCTGTTGCAGAGTTAGGATTCAGTTCATCCTAGATTACAAATGATGCTAGAGCAGCGATATCTTATTGTAGAACAGTGACAAAGGCCATCGTTTTGTTGCACGTTTGCGGGTGTGAGTTCTCAACATTTGGTCCATAGTATAACAGTACATTTGTTCGAGTTATAATCAAAAATAGCTAGAGGTTTATCTTTCATATTACTTATGCCGGTTGTGAAATGCAAAGTTGATAGCACTAAAACGGCTTTTTTCTTTTTAGAAGCATACCATATATACCATATATAGATGTCATGAAATCTTATGGAATTCTGCCAAGCCATCTTGAAATACTATAGCTTCGAAAATACGAATGGTACATACATATGGACCTTGGCAGTAATCGGATCTTTTGAAACTAACTATTTATGGAAATAATATGTAGCGTGTCATAATACGACTATGCAATTTACTCTTTAATTTTGCTTTTGCCATCATCATGATGATATTATTTTTATAAAATTGTTATTATTGTTGTATAATGTGTAAATTGTCTCTACCAAAAAAGAGCAACTTGTAATTAAGCCCATATTCTTGGCCTCTTGATATTGCAAGTAAAACTAATAAAAATAAACTAACGTACATATGTATGTACATATTCATATACAAATATACTTAACGTAATGCTTTTAAATGTATCGTTAATTTATACTTCTCAGTGTGAGCGCGAAATCACAAAGTGCTTCATTTATGGAGTACTTTACATTAATGCAATTTGTTCTGTAATTTTGTTGCACGATATCTTTTTTTTTTTGCTTTGTTCGTTATTGATTTTGTTGGTATAAATTGTAGTTGCTTCTTCTTTCATTTTATGTAGTTAAAATTCTGTTTATCAGAGTTAAGCGCCAATTACCCTTAAGGTGTCTTTTCTTCTTGTTTCTCTTCCACTTAAATTCATTTTTTTAAATACGACTATAGTATGTATGGATATTTCTACTAGCATAAAGCAGCAGTTTCAAGGGTCTCGTTGACGTATTTTTTTGTTTTTCGTGTTAACTTCGGTCCAGTATACTGTATGATTAATGATTTCTGCATATTAATTATGTATGCAATGGACAAACAAGCTTTTCTTGTTAAAAAGGTAAATACAATACAAAAGAAAAAAAAGATCAAAAAATTTTTTTGTTTTTGTTTTCGTAAAAAACAAAACGTTGTGCTTTTCAGGTAAACTCCCTTTTATTGCACTTTATTTTAAAATCGCGATAAGATATTCATTTTTGTTTTTTATGGTTTTTACTCTTATATTGAGTTTGTGCTTAAGTTTGTAATGTTCGAAAAATGTAAAATAACTTTACGTTTACCACTTTCCAAATCAATAAAAGATTGTCAGTCCACCATTTTCAAATGAATGCTTCTTTTAATGACCGAGCGATGTTTTTCATATCCCAAAAAATTATCTTAAAATTAAAATTATCCTACCGGCTTTCTTTAGGATTCTTTATACGTTAAAATTCCGTATGAAATTTCTATATAAATCTTAATTAAAATTTTGTATATTTAATACTTGTAGTGCAATACGCTATTTTGTTTTAACGATCATAATCGCCAAAAAAAAACAACAAAATTTCCGACTTTTCTATTCAGTAACGCTTTTTAATAACATTTGATGTTGTTTCAATTCAGCTGTGTTAAGCAATTCGATTATTGTTAATTTAACTACAACTATTTTTGTGTCGTTTTTTTTTGTAGGAAAAATCAAAAAATCAATCCAAAATAATATTTTATTTACCTTACAAAAATATATATTTATTTATTTATAATATGTCTTATAAAGTAAATTTACAAAATATAAACATCAAATGTGCCGGGTAGCTGGACCAATTTGAAAGAAAACAAAAAAAAAATATATATATTTAAAAAATTATTTTTTGAAAAAAACTTTAAAAAAATTTAAACACATTATTTTTGTTTTCATACCTCTCTGTTCTTTTCGCTATTTTGACATTTTGTTTAGTATATTTATATTATAATTACAAATGCGTTAGTGCAAGCAAAAATATGTTGATATATATAACAAGTTAAAAGATCGTTAAAAGTTTGTAAATTGCACTACAGCTATGGTTTTTAATAATACACCATGCAGAAAATTAATTATTTTACTAATTACATTTGTGATCCAAGTCTAAGGGCTGGGGCACTTAAGGCTGGGTCACATAAAATCCGTCATACGTTATACGTCGTCTTTTCCAACGTACAAGAAAGTTAAATTATAATTTTTCTAATGAGTGTTGTCACAATCAGTACGTCTCCGTCAACGCAAAGTAAGTAAGTTGGGCAACTTTTAACTTTTGACGTACGTTGAAAGCTATTAATGGTTTCTCTTTGTTTCTCTCTTTCAAAATTAAATTTGTGTGTTGAGTGGAAGCAAAAATAAAACAAAATACAACAAAATAATTTAATGGAGTAAAATGGAGAAAAAAGCTTTTATCGTGTTTTCTTTTCTGATTTAATATCTATCTATAAAGTACTCATTGTGTCAACCTCTTCCGTTATTATAGGCCGGGGCCCATAGTATCCGTCATACGTTATGCTTTAAAGGCCGGGGCACATAGAATCCGTAATACGTTAAACTTTAAAGCTATCAATTGAAATCAAAGTAACAACGGAAGAGGTGGACACAATGAAGGCCGGGGCACATAGAACCCGTCATACGTTCTACGTCGACTTTTTCAACGCACAAGAAAGTTGAAATACTGCTTTCCTAATAAGTGTTGTCACAATCAGTACCTCTCCGTCAACGCAAAGTACAAAAGTTGGGCAACTTTTGACGTAAGTTTAAAGCTATAAATAGGTTTCTCTCTCTCAAAATTAAAATTTTGTGTTGAGTGGAAACAAAAATACAACAAAATAATTAAATTTAATAGAGTAAAGTGGAGAAAAAAGCTTTTCTCGTGTTTTCTTTTCTGATTAAATATCCGTCAACAAAGTACTGATTGTGTCAACCTCTTCCGTTTTTACTTTGATTTCAATTGAGAGCTTTAAAGTATAACGTGTGACGGATTCTATGTGCCCCGGCCTTGAGTACTTTGTTGACGGATATTAAATCAGAAAAGAAAACACGCGAAAAGCTTTTTTCTCCATTTTTCTCTATTAAATTAAATTAATTTGTTTTATTTTTGCTTCCACTCAACACAAGAATTTAACTTTGAGAGAGAGAAACAAAGAGAAACCAATTTATAGCTTTCAACGTACGTCAAAAGTTGCCCTACTTTCGTACTTTGCGTTGACGGAGACGTATTGATTGTGACAACACTCATTAGAAAAGCTGTATTTCAATTTTATTGTACGTTGAAAATGACGACGTCTAACGTATGACGGATTCTATGTGCCCCGGCCTTAACGTACTCAACTGAAATCAAAGTAATTACGGAAGATTTATTTATTTTGTTGTATTTTGTTTTTTGCTGCCACTCAACACAAAAATTTAATTTTGAGAGAGAGATACAAAGAGAAACCAATTTATAGCTCTCAACTACTCTCAACCTACGTCAAAAGTTGCCCTACTTTCGTACCTTGCGTTGACGGAGACGTACTGATTTTGACAACACTCATTAGAAAACCTTTATTTTAACTTTCCTGTATGTTGAAAATAAGATATATAATGTATGGCGGATTTTATGTGACGGATTTGAATTTTTTTTTTTCAAAACAAACTTATGTGATGGCCATTATAGCTCAGAATGTTTATACACATAATTTCCAATAAAACTTCCGATGTCGATATACTGTCGGCGATATACATACATGTCGGCGATATACATACATGTCGGCGATATACATACATTTTTACATAGAAAATGTCCTAAAAATACATTAATAGACAAGGTTTGTTCATCATCTATTTGCAAACCCCTCGGGGATTCCAATTGTCACTGCAGGAATGGCAAATGTTTTGACGCGATTCACTCGGGGAAAATAGGGGCACCAGACGCTAGGGTTCCTAGAGCCTAAATCTGGAAGAAAAGGTCTGTGATAAAAATCGCGGGTCTTCTTAGAGGCCCGACCAGTGCCCAAAGGACTGGTACCACGAGAATCGGTGGCCCCACAGAGAACCTATCCTCTCTGTGACAGGTTATTGGTGAGGTTCCCTTCGGGGGTACACGTGGTGGTTGTGGTTTAAGATCGATTTATGTAGGTATGGTGCAAGGTCGATCAAGTGTGCTGTTGCACTCTCAACAGACGGAGTTTGGATAGTCTCCAAACCCCTAAGCAAGAGGCTATAATATGGATCTAGGCTTGCCTTGGATAAGGCTTGCCATATTATATAAATTGCTACTCATTGTGACTGTATCACACACAAATTGCGATTGGTGGCAATCGTAAAGTGTTGTTATACTACACAATGTGGGCGCTAGTCTACGCTTACATTTCACTCGGTGGTAAGACCACCGTGAGATTAGGTCAACTAGGCAGGTACTCACGTTTATCTTGTTCCACAATCTATCTGCCAAACTAAAGCAGATAATGCATACATGTATGGACAGTTTTTGTAAATATTTTTAAGGACTATCTATGTTTAAAAATTTTATCATCTGAATTAGAAACAAATTTCAGAAACTCTTCTGCTTTGCCTCTACTACAAGATTTCATTAAGATTTATTATTACTCTTTGAGAGAATATTAATAATTAAGTTGAACCTAATTCTGTGCACGAAAATATGTATTCTGAACCATCAATTTGGCTTCAGAAAACAACATGGTACGATGCAACAAACACACAGATTAGTAAATGTAATTAAAAAGACCTTTGGAAAAAATACTGTTCTGCACTTTTCATCAACGTTTCTCAAGCATATCTATAAGCTCGTAAAAAATTATTTAGCTGCTCGAAAGTTCTTAGCAAAAGAAGGAGATTTCTTAAGCTCGTCTCAGCTCATTTAAGCCGGAGTTCCACAAGGTAGTATTTTGGGAACCATTTCATACTTGCTATACACATCCGATATGACAAAGTTCATACTAAGTGCACACATCAACATTGGTATTCATGAAAGCGCCCAAGTAGAATCATATAAATTTGGAAAAATGGTTGAAGAAATTGAGAATAAAGGTGAATGAACAAAACTGTACTCATATAACTTTCACATTGCGTAGGGACTCATGCGCCCCTATTTGCAATACCTCAGCTTTCAGACTTCAAATACATCTTGATCGTCGCCTTACTTGGAAAAGCCACATAGAATCCAAGTTAACACAAATGTAGTTAAGAGCAGTCCATTGGCAGAAACTCTACCCTCAGCTTAGATTGCAAACTTCTACTGTAAAGTCGATCCTTAAACCAATTTGGTGTTATATAATTCAATTATGGGGCACTACCTCAGCTAGCAATGTTGAAAAAATTCAAAGGCGCCAAAATAAAATTCTACGAATGATCACAGTTGCTCCCTGGAATATCAAAAACTCGAACATCCACAAAGATATAAACATGCCAACAGTTATATCAAAAATAGCGAAACATGCGGTAACGTATTTGAGGAAGCTTGAAACTCATCCAAATCCATTGGCGCGTAGCATTCTTAATGCTCCTGGTTACACTCGACTAAAAAGAAGATATACTGCTTTTCTTGGCCGTACATTAGAGAGATGATCCGTAAATGATTTCAAAAATCGCGAAACATACATTATTTTTTGTCTAGCACTGACTGGATTTATTAAGTATTTTTATTTTTTATTTTATACTTAAGATATGAGTAAATATTATTAGTAAAAAATATATTGAAGATACAATAAATAAAATTTGAAAAAAAGAAAAAAATTTTATTTCTTGCTTTGGCGGAAAAGGTTTTGCAAGTTATTCTTGGATAACCAAGATGTTGATATGTTGAATTTTTAAATTTTTTTTAATTTTATTTTTATCACACCGAAGGTTACGGTCCATCCAATGAGCCTTTATAACATATAATTGTACGATTTGTATAAATAGATCAACAAAGTTCCCTGGCCGATCTCTCTTAAAAAATAAATCGCTGTAGTGTAACACCCAGTTATTTTGGCGGGAATCGAATCCACTACCTGCTGGTGAACTAGGATAAAAAAACATTTACATACATAATTATTCTGTAATTTGTTATGACAATTATTAAAATTTATAGAAGAATCCCCGCAGTTGAATTACGACCTGGTTTCCAATAAATTGACTAAATACCTTGTAACAAAAAGTTGTGATACAATAAACTATATAGCAGTATATTTATTATATAATCAATAACAACTTGATAAAATGTAGACACATATTTAAAAACCATTTTGTTTGAATTTCGGATTAAACCATTTTTTTCTTTTTATTGTCACATTAACAATATTTATGGGTTTGGGTTTTGTGAGGTTATTATATTTTAACGAGTTTAAGAAAATCTTATCTTTTTGTGAGAGTAAATAGTGAAAATAATTCATAAATCAAATGTTCATTTCTTTTCCAAACCTAATACTGCTACTAAAACAACAAAAAAAAAAAAATAACAATAATAATTCAAGCTGTGAAATTGCTTCTTAGGCATCAGCTAGTCGGTTGTGTTTAACAAAACTATACTTTGTTGTAAAAGTGCTCTTGGTTACACTACATTGTATCTTTTAAGATATGTGAATATAATTGTATTGTTGTTGGTTGTTGGTTGTAAGAACACCGTAAAATTTTCCTTTAACAACATTCCTCTTTTGTCTTTTCTATCTCTTGTTTAATATTGTTGCCAACAGATAAATTATTTAAATATTGAAAAATACAACTTCAAAAAAGAAAACTTAACGAATTTATTTTTTCACACTTCTTTGTTTGTTAAATTTTGTACGAACGGTTTTATGTTCGATTTAAAGTTCCGTAAGTCACAATACTGTTTGCCTACGAATAAACGAGCGAAATAGTACTGGTAATATCTAATACTTTTAATTACCCGATACTTCTCAAGACTTTTCGATTGTTTACATAATGGGTAGAGTGAATAAAAAGTTAGTTTATACTACATAGTACCAAGTACTAGCTCTAGCTAAAACTTTTCAGTACTAGTTATTCTGAAAAGTATAAACTACAAAAAGTGTGAATAAATCTTTGCTGGAAAATTAAAACACATCAGGCTGCAAAATTAGCTAATAGAAACTGTTTGGGAGTTGCCTCTGTTTAAAAAAAAAGCTATTCTATATATAGCTTATATATATAGTTCTCAGGTAGTAAAACATTTTGGTATCAGTGTAAGTTTATTTTGATTATTTATTATCACGATGGGTGACAAAAATAGCGGGAAATTTGTTGATATACTCCAAAAGCATAATAAGTCGCAAGTGCCGTCAGTTAGAGTGGCAAAAGATAATGTAGTGATCCTGGCCAATTGCAATCAATTAAATTGAACTCCTCATTAGTATTTCAGGTAGTTTGAACGTTGATGCTGCAATAACCCTTCCGGTCTATAATTTGGTGGGTTTTATATTGCAAAATGTGTGCATTCTACAGCAACGATAGCGCAAGGAAGGAAAAATTGCAATGCCCACTATTTTTGAGCCAGTTTGATTTTGTCACTATTATTCGGAAATTTATCCACGAATGCACTTTATTGGTGACTTTCTTTAAAACCATTTTCGCTGTTTTACAAACATTTGTGCGATGTATTCCTTCTTGTTTTGCAATTCGCATTTAAATACCCGGATCGCTAAGAAATCGCAGAAATATGTACATCCTTTTTATTTGTGACAAAGATGCTCCTCTGTTTTTAATAGATTTTCTCCAAAAATATTGCGTTAACCATTTTACACTTTCTTTTTAAATCTATATAAATAAAATAGTCTGCTGGATAAGAATGTGACCGCATGTTATATTGTTTTTTTTTTTTTTTTTTTTGGCGAACATTTATAAATGCAGCCATCATATTTAAATAAAAACACAAGACTTTTTGACGAATAAATCAACAATAAACTTATTTCCAGCACCTCAATGACATACCCCCGGGGGTTCCAATTGTCACTGCAGGAATGGCAAATGCTTTGACGTGGTTCACTCGGGGAAAATAGGGCACCAGACGCTAGGGTTCCTAGAGCCTAAATCTGGAAGAAAAGGTCTGCGATAAACATTGCGGGTCCTCTACGAGGCCCGACCAGTGCCCAAAGGACTGGTAACACGGGAATCGGTGGCCCCACAGAGAGCCTATCCTCTCTGTGACCGGTTATTGGTGAGGTCCCCTTCCGGGGTACACGTGGTGGTTGTGGTTAAAGATCGATTTATGTAGGTATGGTGCACGGTCGATCAAGTGTGCTCTTGCACTCTCAACAGACGGAGTTTGGATAGTCTCCAAACCCCTAAGCAAGAGGTTATAATGTTGATCTAGGCTTGCCTTGGAAAGGCTTGCCATATTATATAAATTGCTACTCATTGTGACTGTATCACACAAAAAGCGATTGGTGGCAATCGTAAAGTGTTGTTATACTACACAATGGGGGCTCTAGTCTACGTCTAAGTTTCACTCGGTGGTAAGACCGCCGCAAGATTAGGCCGACTAGGCAGGTACTCACGTTAATCTTGTTCCACCTCAATGACATGCTTACAAAAATTTAAGTTAAAACTATTAATTTTAAGTACGTTTTTCTTCACACTGCCCAATAGAAACACACTGTTAATTAGAATTGAAATTAATAAAATCGTTAAATTTTTTATTCAATTCGTTTCTAAAAATGTAACGCTAAAAGTATCGAGTAACTACTTTTGAGTATTCAAAAGAGTACTCAAAAAAGGATACCCAATACTTGATACCCACTAGCCACCACTAGAGCGAAAGTTCTTCTTGCTTTGTCTATTTTTATGGGTTAACACATTTCTCAAGCCGTGGTTTTTTGATTCTTCTTAATTTATATACCGTATAAATTACCTACTTCCCAAAAAATAGAACAAAATTTTAATGTATAGGCCCTAGACTACGCGACCGTATATATATATCTTAAGGTGAAAGGTGGCATATTCAACTCATTACCCTATAAATAAAGGGCAATGAAAGGTAGTAGACACTACAAAACAGTTGCAAGGTGAATTATGTTTTACTGTTTTACCCTTAATACTGTGGAAAACTTAAGAAACTTATTAAAAATACCTCTTAATTTATTTATTATTATTATTATTAATATTATTATACAATAAACTTTCAAATAATTTAGATATAGGTATTTCATTGTATGAATTTACAAATGTTTTAAGTAATTTATTGAAATAATATAATTATTTTTAAATTTTAACATATTATGCTAATCTGTAAGGATTTATTGTATCCATAGTCCCAAAGAAATAAATAAATAATTCTTATAAAGAACACGTTATCATTCTAGAATACTTACTGAGTGTGCCAGAAGAGAATGAGACCGTAGCACACATTGTGTGAATGACAAGCACTGGCTAGCATAGGACCTAAGATCAACTTTTTAAATGTTGTTACCATGGAAGATCTAAGCGAAATTAATAATTGTGAAAGACTCCGTATTGAGAATTAAGGCCAACAGTTAATAGTCGATATTCTGAAATCACTATAGTCAAGAGTAAAGGCTTTTGGTAGAACGTGACTCAATAAAAGTAACGTTGCCGTAAATTACTAATCGGTTGCCTATAATCATTGAAGACGGAAGAGGTTCTAAAAGGGACCTATTAAGAAAGAGGTATGCTTTAATATGCTCCCCTACATATATAATAAATACTCATAATACTTTCATTTGTGTTCGACTAGCAAAATTAAGTATACCGTACTATACTGTTCGGTTCTGTTGAAATCTATACTGTCGTTTTCAATGTTGGTAGATTTGCCTCCCTATGTTACATCTTTTTCTAGTTCCACTATAGTGCTTTGAATAAACAGAGAACTTCCTCTTAGTGTCTCGATTTTTGATGCCTAACCATAGATTAAAAAGATTATTTGATTAAAACTATGCACAGTGGCATGAATTAAATACAAATGGCCATATTCATAAAAAATATTTTTTGTTTACAAAAGGTTCACTGAACAAATTTTATATGAACATTTTATATGAAAATTTGTTTTAAAAACCATTTATAAAACAAAAATATTTTTTATAAATTTGGTCCTAAAATTTTTATTGTTATTGTTATTTATTGGAAATAATTTATTGTTTTTTTTTTGTAATAAAAACAAAAAATATTATTTAAAGAATAAATTTCTATGCAGTAAGGCATGTGGAAAACACCCATATAAGACGTTGTAGTCGTTTCCAGACTCCAGACTCCACCCTCAATTCTCGTTTCAATATGCATTCCTTCTATACTGATGTCTTGTTATACGAGTATGTAACTTTTTGAACAGTCTAAACCCAGCTTTCAACCATATCAACAGATTTTGCCATTTAAGAATGTCAACGTGTCGATTTATACGTAATTTTTTGCATAATTTTTTCACCAACCTCGTAATGCCTGTGTTGGTTTTGTTTTTTATACCAGAGGCGCTACAATTTAGTATATAATTCTCATTGGTATTTAATTAAAGCAAAAAGATGAAAATCGGATTCACACACACTTGCAGTATTAATATTATTTATACACGATGGCCGTTATGTTATACACAATCCGTGTGAATATCAAGCGTCTTTCTGTTACGGTAAAATAAGACCATATACGCAAAATTACCTCTTTTGTATATTGGGCACCCACTAGCTTGATGTTTTAGCTCGATATTTTAACTATTTTCGGTTGTAGTTTTCTGTGTATATTTGTGAGATACACTTTAATTGAAAATTTTATGTTTGACGTTTCTCTAAAATTTAAGTGTCTGCTTTTTACGGTTCAAATGATTCGTTAAAATCAGGTTTTCTATAGGGAAACAATTGATTTTTAACTTTCTTGATATTTTTTGATTTATAGCACATACAGGCATGTTCTGAAAATCACTTTTTCGTTCAGTGATTTGAAATCACTGAAAAGGTGTTCTGCGCACAAAAATGTTTGAATTCTAGTGATTTAAAACCGGCCAGTTAACAGCCTGACGATTTCAAATCACTTGAAGCTTTTTTAAGACTTTTTCTTTTAATTCAACAATAAAATTATCACACACACTTAATATGAGATGTTTTTTATTTGTTTTGGTAATAAAATTATTTTTTTAACACATAAAAACCTTAAAATTAACAAATTTAAAAAGACGCTGTATTTCTTGTGAAAGCTTTTTTTATTGTTGTTTACATTATTCGTGATTTACTTTTTATTTTTAGTAGTCAGTTGGTAATGTTTGTCAAAGAGAAATCTGAAGTTGCCAGATTAAAAGAGTTCTAAATTCGTTTAGCATATGACTAAATTATTCAATAAAATTATTCATCAAAAATAAAAATTTAATAAATTTGTTAAATAAAAAATAAAAGTACTTAAGTTTGATTTATTTAATTTTAATACACAAACGTAAAAAATAAGTGAAAATGACAAGAATAAATACTTAATTAATATGTCAGCACTGTAAAAAGAACCGCTAAAAAGCGAAATTTGTTTTTTCTTTAAATCTAAAATTTGCGTTCCATAAAACTGAATTAAGTATAGAAATTACAATAATGTAAGTATTGCTTAATGATATTAAAAAAGTTTTTTCAAGTTCTTTTTCTTAGGGGTCTACACAAAAACAATGCTCAAATTGAAATTTTTTTGAAATTTATGGAGCAGCACACCGATATAGCCAAAGGGTTTGTTAAGGGCGACCGGGTACACTTTGAACAGTTATGGGCTAAGCTTGCAAGTGAACTGAATGCGTCGGGACCACCCACTAAGGAAGTACCAGGTTGGAAAAAGGTAGGTAGCGAAATAATCCACTTAGAGCTATCATTAAAGTATTTTTTTAGGTATGGACCGACATGAAGCTTAGCGTAAAACAACGTCTAGCTCACAACACGGTTGAGGTGGGTAAAACTGGCGGTGGCCGTTTTAATAGATATGTTATATCTCCCACCGATGAACAGATCGCTGTGATATGCGGATTGTATGCATCAGTGGATGGTGTTGAAGGTACCAAAAGTTATGGTGTGCCAAACAAGCTCTTAGCCACCACATCAACCGCTTCGCAATCTTCTACCCCACCCAAAGAACTCTCAAAAGCTGCTAACGTAACACCAGTCGCTCCGCAATGTGCTAGTGCATCGAAATCACAAGATGAAATGCCAACAGGTTCTCTGTTAGAATCCTTCTCATTCGAAACACCGGCTACTACTTATATAACGCCAACAACCTCAACCCCAGTAAGTAGCCGAAAACGGAAGAAACAAGTTCCGGATATCAAGGATGTTTTGGAAATGGAAGACGAACATTTCACTAAAATGTCTAGCAGTTTGGAGAAAATAAGAACGGAAATGAAAGAAAGCAGTAGATATTTAAAAGATTTAAATAGAAATATTAGAGAGCTTCGATTACTTAAAGATAAAGAACTAAAAGAAACTATTAGGCACAACTATGTAGTGGAAAAAAGCATGGAGACTAGAAATGAAATAAAATTGAAATTTTTGGAGCTAGAGGAAATTAAGCTGGGTATAAAACAACAACAATCAAAAGGATCTCACTAGTTTATAGAAATATTTTTAAAATTGTACCTGAATTATTTAATTTTTGTTAACGTTTTTTACTGTTATTTTAAAACAACAATCAAAAAGATCTGATCTTCTTAGTTTATATAAATATTTTTAATATGTTACCTGAATTGTTATTTTAAGTTTTGTTTTTCCTGTTATTTTATTTAATAAAACGTTTATCATTAAAATGTTACAGTTAATTAATTTATTTTTTCTACTTTAATTCAAGGAACTAGCAATATTATCCCTCACAGCTGCTGCTGTGCTATCATCCTCTTCTTGTTCTGTTTCGAAGTTATCACCATCCATTGCTACAGTAACTTCTTCATCAAGAGATATATCGTAGTGTTTGCACATGTTATGGAGTGCACAACACACATTAACAATAGTGATGGCTTTAGAAGGAACATAAGGGAGAATTGTTTGAAGAGATCTAAACCGACTTTTTAAAACTCCTATTGTTCTTTCTACAATATTTCTTGCTGAAGCATGCCTTTGGTTAAATATGTGCCGTACAGTACCATAATCAGGGCTTTTGTAGGGTGTCATAAGATATTGTTTTAAAGGGTAACCGGAATCTCCTAATAGCCAAAAGTTGCGAGCACCTTCATTATACATTTCAGAGTAGAAGCGCCTGGCATCACTCATTTTCCATACAAATGAATCATGACATGATCCAGGCCTGCAAGCATCTACCGCTAAAATGCTCATGTCATAACTGCAAATCTAAAGTAAAAGATATATAATGAATTGACAAATATAGATATGTATTGGTATGCAACACACCATCATAGCATTTAAGCTATAATAACCCTTTCTGCTGAAATATGCGCAATGATCGGTTGGTGGTTTCGTTAGTCTTATAAGCGTCCCGTCAACACATCCAATTACTCCGGGAATACCATACTTTTCATAAAAATGAGTCTTTGATTTCCTCTGTGCTTGTTGATTCATGTCAATTTTAATCCAAGCTGGACACAAGGTTTCCTCCAATAACTTCATCACGTTCCATAAGATTTTGCAAAATGTTGACCGACCCATACTTATGTTCATGTCATTAGCTATAACACGTTGGTAAGATCCAACTGCTAAATATCTTAACACAGCTGATAGCTGTATAATTTCCGGAATGGAACATTTTTGTAAGTGTGCCGCTATATTACACAGTACTAATTGGAAAGCATTCTTGTTTAGGCGGTAAAGGGAAATAAATCTGAAATGTCACTTATGTGAAATTTTTATTAAATATAAATTCCTTTAACTTACAATTTCTCATCCAATTCCATAGGGTTGGATAAATCTCTTAAATAGCGGTTTTTCAGCCGCTCATTATTCAACTGCTTTCTTTTTAACTCAATTATTGCCAATGAACTTGCTCCAGGCATTTTTACACTTTTTATTAAAAATTATTATTTTGTTCTGATAATTTGCTTGAACATACAAAATATTTTAATTGTAAACAAACAAAAACAGCTGTTAGCTCGTGATTTAGAACATTGAAAATCACTACTAAAAATTAAAAATCTCGTGATTTTCAGAACACCCAAAAATCACTATCGTGATTTCAAAATCGTTCGTGATTTCAAATCACCGTGATTCCAGAACATACCTGATAATAAATTTCTAGTACCTGCCTATTACATCCTTTTACATGCTCTGTATAAATGTCATGTGTACGCCTATTTCAGTTCAGGAGATGAATCCGTTTACGTCATAATCAATTATTTAGTGATGTCTTCCTTCGATTTTCCACTTCATTTTGCGATTTGTTTTTAAATCGGCCGTAGTAATATACCTTCTGGTATATTAGTTTAGTTGATAGATGCCTGTAACTAACGGACACATATAAGACCGATATTAAGAGTGTTACGTTTTAACCTTTGTTTACGGAACCTTGAAAAATGTAAATGAAATCTGTTGTAATTTTTCCAATCCTGTATTCAAGCCAAATACATATGTAAATCCAACTCCGTTTTATATTTGTTATACTTGTCAATAAGTATGACGTTACAATTTTTTCATAAAACTAATTCATTCCAATTGTTTCATTGACAAGTGAAGGTCATAACTTCTTTACTTTTTCTTAAACTTTAATATTATTTTTAACCTTGTATAACCTTGAATTTAAATTAAAGAACAAGTTGTGAATTCGTATTAAATATACTCGCAAGTGTTTTTATTTGTTGTGGTTCCACTGTAGATTTTACCAGAAACATCTAACAAAGGTTATGGGCCCAGTTCCCTGGTAACCAAATAAAGTGAAAGTGGTTTTAACGTTTCTCAACAATAAAATAAATTTTTGATTTTTGGTTTTTCATTGTTTTATCCGGAGGCTGTAAAAACAATATGGCAAGTGGTATCGCGAGTATAGAGAAGTTGAATGGTGAGAATTATGCAACATGGAGCATCCAAATGAAAAGTTTGCTGATCACCATGGATTTGTGGAACACTATTACTGATAATTGTCCAGAGGTAAGCCCACAGAAAGATGTATGGAGGAACAGTGATACCAAGGCACTTGCAACAATCACCCTCAGTGTAAAGCCGAGTGAGCTGATACACATCAAAAACTGTTCGACAGCTAAAAATGCCTGGTATGTATTAAGTTCATTGTATAGAGCTAATACTGCATCAAGGAAGGTTAATTTGTTTAAAAGGCTGGTCAAATTCAAGTTTCAAGGTAACGAAAAATTTTCCTCTCAAATAAATGAATTTTGTTCTATAGTTGATGACCTGAAAGAGATTGGAATCGCATTGAATGAGGATTTGCTTTCAATTTTATTATTGTGTAGTCTTCCGGACGAAATGGAAAGTTTCGTGGTAGCAATTGAAAGCAGAGATTGTTTGCCAAAATATGATAATTTAATCTCAAAGATTCTGGAGGAAGAATTGAGACAAGGCAGTAAAACTAATTTTACCACAGAGAATTTATTTGCAGCAAATTCAAGAAATGGAGCTAAAAGAAATAATAAAAGGTACGTTAACAGCGGCAGCAACAACAACTTCAAAAATAAAAGTAATCCACCAAAACCCCAAAGCAGTAGCAACAGCAACAACAACAGGAATGATGGGTATGTCAATAATATCAATAATATTAAATGTTTTCGATGTGGAAAAAAGGGTCATATAAGATCACAGTGTAAAGAAAAACATGAAAGTGATTTTGCTTGCTCTTTAACAGAAGGTAATAGCAGTTTAGATCAGATGTGGATTCTTGACAGCGGCGCGACGTCACATATGTGCAGATCAAGAGAATGTTTTTCGGAATTAAGAAAGTTCAAGCAGAACATTGTGTTAGCATCTGGCGAGAATACCGAAGCAGAGGGCAAAGGAAAGATCAAAATAAAAACACAATTTTGCATTCTTGAACTGAAAAATGTTTTATTTGTCCCAAAATTGCATTCAAACTTTTTATCTATAAGTAAAATCGTTCAAGCTGGCCATATAGTGAAGTTTGAAGATGACAAAGCAGTGATGAAAAGCAAGAGTGAAAAACAAATTTTGACAGCTGATTTAAAAGGTGATATGTTTATTGCAAATATTAAATTTATTGAAAATTATAAAAATGTGGAAAGTGCCTATGGATTAATAAATGAAAGTGATGGAATAAAGTGGCATCAACGTTTTGGACATTTGAATATAAATGATTTAAATAAACTTTGTAATAAAAATATGGTGAACGGATTTAATGTGAAACTGCCAAAAACTGTTGAATGTTTAACTTGTGCTGTATGTAAAATTTCTGCCACTCCATATAGAAGTTATGCTAGTGTTCAAAGCAGTGATTTGCTGGAATTGGTGCATACGGATTTATGCGGACCAATTGGTACAAAAACCTTGAGTAGTGCATCCTATTTCATCACGTTCATTGATGATTACTCAAGGTACACGACAACATTTTTTCTTAAAAATAAATCAGATGCCTTTGATGCATTCTGTCTTTTTGCTGGGACCGCGGAGAAGCAGACAGGCCGCAAAATTAAAATAGTTCGGAGCGATAATGGTAAGGAGTTTGTTAATTCCAAATTTAAAGATTATTTCGCAAGGAACGGTATCATTCATCAAACCACGGTGAGTTATTCGCCTCAACAGAATGGTGTTTCTGAGCGAGCAAATAGGACGTTGGTTGAGATGGCAAGGTGTTTACTAGAGTCTGCTGGTTTACCACAAAGTTTATGGGGAGAAGCCGTAAATACTGCCACATATCTTAGGAATCGAGCTCCTACTAAAGTTTTAAATGATGTTACACCGTACGAGCGGTGGGTTGGTAAGAAACCATCAGTTTTTCATTTAAAAACATTTGGATGTGATGCAGTTGCCTTGAACAAAGGACCCAAGCCCAAAGGTGGTAAATTTTTGCCTAAAGGTAACAAATTGAAATTTGTTGGTTACCAATTGTCTACTAAAGGCTATCGGTTATATAATCCAACTACTAGACAAATTATAATATCTAGAGATGTCATTTTCTTTGAGCAATCGTTTGAAAAACTTTCTATTCCAGATGAAGAAGAAGAGAAATTTTTCGTGAACTTTTTCAGAGAAAATTATCCAGAAATAAATCATGAAGAAGAACAAGAGCAAGCTGTAGATAATGATGATGATAGTGACGATGATGATGATGAACATGATCCAAATGTAAGTAGTGTGGAAACCGATAGAGATGAGACTATCGTTATTGAAAATAAAAGAAAGCGTGGCAGACCCAAATTAGTTAAGACCGGTGGTGTTGGTAGGCGCAGAAAGGTGTTTTGTACGGAAGGTGCTGTTGAGATGCTGAATTCTATTATTGAGAACCCTGATACTGTGGCTGAAGCTTTGCAATCTGAGAATTCTGCTAATTGGAAAGAGGCCATGCAGGTCGAATTTGATTCGTTGATTAAAAATAAAACTTGGCAGCTAGTTGACAAACCAAAAGGTAAAAATATAATCGGCAGTAAGTGGGTGTTTGCGGTGAAGAGGAATCCAGATGGCTCGGTGGAGAAATTTAAAGCAAGGCTGGTGGCTCAAGGCTGTTCGCAGAAACAGAACGTTGACTATAAGGAAACTTTTGCACCTGTGGTTCGACACTCAACAATAAGATTATTGTTAGCTTTAGCAGCCAGATTCAAACTGCTGGTGAATCATGTTGATATCGTAGCAGCTTATTTAAACGGTGATATTGAAGACGAGGTGTATATGGTGCAACCCCCATTATTTGAAGACCAAAGTCAACCCAATAAAGTCTGCAAACTCACTAAAGCTTTATATGGTTTAAAGCAAGCTGGACGTGAGTGGAACAAGAAGGTAAACGATATCTTGGTGAAAATGGGCTTTATGAGATGCCAATCGGACACATGTGTCTACATTAGAAAAAGCGGTTCGAATATATGCATAATAGCGGTTTATGTTGATGACATGTTGCTAGCGTGCTCGAAGGAAGCTGATATGAAGAATATCATCACTGAACTTAACAAAAATGTGGAAGCTGTTGATCGTGGCCCAATTTCATTCTATTTGGGCATGGAAATTTCTAGAGATGGTCTGAGAGGTGACATTACAATTCATCAAAATAAATATACAAACGAAATCCTGGAGAAGTGGGGTATGACGAATTGTAAACCCGCAGCTACACCATGGCCTAGTGGTACTGTTTTGGAAAAGTGTGCGGAAGCTTGCGATGACCTAGATGTTAAAGGCTATCAAAGCCTTATTGGTGCTTTAATGTATCTGGCGGTCATAACGAGGCCTGACTTAATTCATGTGGTATCAAGGTTATCCCAATTTAATTGTCATCCACATGAAGAGCATTTTAAAGCTGCAAAGCATGTCTTGAGATACCTGAGGATGAATCCTGGTGGAAAAATTACTTATTGTGCTAACTTTAAAGATTTTAATATCTTCACAGATGCTGACTGGGGCTGTGACACAGATGATCGGAAGTCTTACTCTGGTCATGTCTTGTTTATGAGTGGTGGTCCTATTGCCTGGGAGTCTCGTAAGCAGCCGATAGTAGCATTGAGTACCATGGAGGCTGAGTACATTGCCTTGTGCCAAGGTACTAAAGAAGTTGTTTTTCATCGAAACCTGTTGAAGGAGCTTTCATTCGATGAATTTACCAAAAACCCAACAACTATATTTTGCGACAACCAAAGTGCGAGTTTTATGGTGAAGAACCCTGCAGTCCACAAGAGGAGTAAGCATATCGACATTCGATACCATTACATCCGGGAGCAATTTGAAGTGAAGGCCATAAACATTGAGTATGTTCCCACTGATGAGAATGCGGCTGACATCCTAACTAAAGTTCTATGTAAAAACAAACATTTGAATGGCTGTAAACTTTTGAAATTAACTTAATGATTTCTGAATTTAATTTGATTAAATATATTTTTATTGTAAATGCATTTGGCTTGAGGGGGAGTTTGTTGTAATTTTTCCAATCCTGTATTCAAGCCAAATACATATGTAAATCCAACTCCGTTTTATATTTGTTATACTTGTCAATAAGTATGACGTTACAATTTTTTCATAAAACTAATTCATTCCAATTGTTTCATTGACAAGTGAAGGTCATAACTTCTTTACTTTTTCTTAAACTTTAATATTATTTTTAACCTTGTATAACCTTGAATTTAAATTAAAGAACAAGTTGTGAATTCGTATTAAATATACTCGCAAGTGTTTTTATTTGTTGTGGTTCCACTGTAGATTTTACCAGAAACATCTAACAAAATCCATGCTTTTTATTAACGATTTTTAAAGGTTTAAATGGCTTCTGGGATTTTTTTATACTCATATTTACTATTAAAGCTCCCTTATATTTAACAAACTAGCTTTGTTTGCTTTATAATCACATAAATTTTAAACCGTTTCACATATTTTTAAGTTCATTTATAAAATTATAGGTTTACAGGTTAGAATCTAAAAAATAATTATTCTGCTTAAATATGAAAAATTAAAAAAAAAAAAAAATAATAATACTGACAATATTGTCAATATTTAAAAGCGATAATTACAGTTTATTTTTCTTTTTACATTAAATTAAAAAAGATCAAAGCCAAAGACTGCCGTAATAAAATTTTGAAAACATATGTACATACATACGTATGTATACACAAACCACAAAAATTTTATTGCCTGACTTATACTTCCCAGTAATTAATGACATGATTAAAAGAAAAAAACAAAAATAAATAGCTTTTAATAATTCACAATTTTAATATAATTTTCATTTCTTTAAGGAACATGTTTTCTTAAAAAAAAAACAAATACATGTGCATTATCATTAAAAACAATCGGAAGTAAATAAAGAACGAAAAACAAAAATGGCATAAAATCGTATAAGGAGATTTAGCTTTCAGGCTCCTGATAATAAAAACAATACTAAAATAAAATCCAAACTTTCGAACGTATTTGATATTTCAAGGATACAAAATGTAATTTTTGTATTTAGTTTATTAAAAGTATTTTAAAAGTTTATGTTATTAGTCTTGGAATTGGTACGTTGTTTTTAAACAAATAGGTGTATATCGCCGTCAAAAGTGCGACTAAAGAGAACTACTACGAATCGGCAATAAAGCTTTTGTAGTAAAAGATCGCTTCTCTAATAGAAATCCCAACTAGCGTCAGGAACGACTGAGGAAGTGCAAGTTTCGGATGACAACTACGGAAACTCAATCCCAGTCTAAACGCGGATGGGAAATAAATCTCTCTTAGAGCCCAGCAAAAAATTTAAAAAATGGTAATCGAGTGCGGAGTTAAGCATTTTTGGTGGAAGTACTTCCTAACTGGATTAGCAACTTAATGATTTTAACAAGGCGTGAGACTAAAATAAATAGTTCTTCAGAATTGATTACGTAATGTATACTACGCAAAAAATGTAATTGCAAACACTTTTTTCTTGGTCTTAAATAATTAAAAAGGGAACTTAATAATTTCAAAAATTTATAATTTATAATGACTTATTTTTTTAAATATTTTCACGACACTCTCTCTTAAAATAAAAGAATTATTTCTAGTACAAATTACTTTTTTTAAGTTTAATTAATGTGTTTTGTAATCGAGTAACAGAATTTGGTAATCCCAAAAGTAAATAATTATGTAGCAAGGACTTCTTTTGGTAATGCCTAATTTTTTGCTGGGAGATAATATGATATGGGTTTCGGCCTGCATTTAAACAGGCTTTTAGTAATGAAATGGTAAGAGCTAAAATATTGAAATGCTTGGATATTATGAGCCTTTAAAGATGAAAACAGCAATCTTTGCAGCAATCGGATTAACCTAAGCTACAACAGCACAGGTACGGGATTTGAAAATATCGCCTGCCCGAAATGTAAAAGAAGGGAAGATGATAGGCTGTGCATTTAAGTGACAAACTGAAGAAATATGCGCTGTATGATGACACGGTTGTTATTATAATTAAATTAGTCACCTCTCTGAAGTTCGGCCAAGCGAAGCAATATTCCTCCTTATTAGTCGAACGTCACCACGAACATTCAGAATGTTGCGTTGTTGCATGTTTCGCTGTTACTACCTTAACTAGTGACACGTTTAGATCTTTGTGGATGTTCGAAAATTTAATATACCAGGGTGAGACTGTAATTATTGGTAAAATCTAATTTGGAGCCCTTGAATTTTTTTTTTTTTTTTAATTTGAAGCTAAGGCGATACCCTATAACTGGGAGTCATAACAGGCAGGCTAAACTTAGGGTAGAGCTTCTGCCAATGAGCAAATGTATTTGTACTGCTTTTATCTTTTTTTGGTTCAATTTTGCTTCTATATGACTTTTTAAGGTTAAGGGTCTATCAAGATGTATTGACCTCTGAGTTTTGGGTGTTGTCCTGGTTATTGATTTGTATAGGAGGGCATTAGTCTCTACGCAGTTTGAAAGTTATGTGAGGTCATTTTTGTTCGTTAATTTGTATTCTCCATTTTTTTTTTTTACCAAAAAAGCAATGTGGTTTTGTAAGTATTGGGATGCTACTTGGGTGTTTTCATGAATGCTTACATAAGCGGTGCCATCATCAAATGTTGATGTATGGACTCGATTGCTAGTTGGCGTATCGGATGTATACAGAAAATATAAAAACGGTTTCTAAAATACTTCCTTGAGAAAGTCCAGCATTAATTGGTTGAGACGAGCTTAAAAAATCTCCTTCTTTATGTACAAACTTACGACTAATTAAGCAACTTTTTAAAAATTTATAAATATTAGTGGGCAGGTTTTGCTTTAACTTGTAAACTAGGCCTTCATACATTATCGAACGCTTGAAATGTCTATGAAAACCGCAGAGCAATATTTTTTCCTCGAAAGCCATTTCTAATATATTTACTTATCTGTGCGATTGTTCAATAGTGCTGTGCTGTCTTCTAAAAAATAATAAAAAAAAAAAAAAATATTCTTTTAACTTAGAGATAACTTAAGCCTGTCTTTAAAATTGCATCTGCTAAATTCAAACTCTATTTTTGTAATAACATTTCTTGTTTATATGTATTAGCCTTCAGTTGACACACCCTAGTATTTTGCAGAACATGCCACAATTTATAATTGTAAATTGTGTTTCAAAATGCCAAATCTGTATTATTATTTTAAATTCCAACTTGGCTTTAACATGTTTAGATAAGTGATATTTTAATTATCTAGCACATTAATACAAAAGGATGACTTCGTTTTTTCCTAAAATAGTCGATAAATCAAATTATTCTCAAAACAATAAAATTCGTACAACAGGTTTCTAAAATAATTATCACACCTTAACAAAGGTATTAAAAATAAATATCGTGCACGTCATCTTTTACATATTAGAATTTTTTATTATTATTTAAAAGGATAATAACAAGATATGTTGCCCCATAAAACGTGGGACTGCTTAACTCTTAATTAAAAAACATAACGAGAATCCTGATTCTGATGATAATTTGTGTAAAAATCTATAAAAAAGCAACAACAAAAAAATTTATAGGAATATTTTGTAGCGGCAACCACAGTAAAAAAAGAAAAAGGTATTTTGTCAACAAGTTAGAATATAAAAAAAACAAACATGTAAAATTTTACGATTTCTCCTAAAAATATGGTTAAATCTAAATTTTTTCTCGTTAAATATACACCAACAGAACTAGAACTGACAGCGATGGTAATACTAACTAGGAGAGAAACACAACATCGTCATCATGAGTTGAAGCTCAAGTCAAGTAGCTTCTAAAATCCATAAAAATGAACAAAATACTGCAGACGCTCACAATATACATACATATATACGTTTTGGTATCAACAACCAGATATTTGGAATTGAGTTGAATACAGCCACCCAAATATAACCCACTCATTGTCTATGCATGGCAAATAAAATGTTAAAATATAAAACAATAAATTTTTTGCAGCTCGAAAAAGGAACAACAAATATATGCAATACTTATATACATACATATATACTTACATTCAACCAAGCTATATTTATAACTACATACAATTTTGAGTTGAAATGATAAAGGTGCAATATAGTAAAATAAAAAAAGATACACAAAAATGAAAGAAAAATTAAAAAAGATGGTAAAAAGAAAATCATATATTGTCGTAAAAAGTAAAATAAAGCAATAATAAATAACGAAGAGTGCCATAAAATTACAAAAAAAAAAAAAAAAATATTTCAGGTTAAAATTTGGTTTCTACATCGACTTCTTGATATACTTTATCAAAATAAAATTTCTTACGTTTTAAACAAAAAATGTATGAATATTTAAAAACTTTTAGTGTTTGTAAATTCTGTGGCTATAAGGAAAAACTGCTGCTATGTTTTATTCGGTATATTTAAAGTAGACCACTTTAAGGCTTTGTAGCTGGTTCTTATTAATTTATGCCCATTGCAGTTAAGGATATTTCTTTCTGTCGGGACTTTATAAATTAAGAAAAATGTCATTCTAGGTTATATAATATAAAACCTCAAAAATATAAGTTATTCACGATAATTAAACTTCGACTTCATGAGTTATTCAGACGTCAAATACCAAATGAAGATAAAGTTCAAGTACTTTGGCTTATTGGCATAAGCTCTAGTTTACTACCGAACTTTAAAAAACGCGTTTAAATGATATTGCAAGAAAGAACATTTGAAGACGTATATTGCATAGTGTAGGTTTCTGAAAAAAAAGCAACAGCTTATTAGCTTTTGCATCCTTTACAGTGTTCGGATTAGTAGTAGAATTGTACCAAATTTGATACAATCGACACATCAGTGGTACAACAGTTAAATTCATGCTTTTTTGGTATAATTTCATATAAAATTTATTCAATAAATTTTTTTATTTAATCCATATTTGTTAACTTTTTCTTACAATAATAAACATTTTTAATTTTATAGTTCTCCCACCCTGTCTAGAACTAACTATATTGTTATAGAGATATCTTATAAATTTTGTTCTATTTTATTAGGTATTTTGACACTGTTTTTTCTGTGTAAGGGATTTTGTATGAATAAGTAATAGGTAATTTAGTTGCAAGGCCTCTTTGCTGAACTACAGCGATTGAATCTTTTTGCATCGCCTCAGTTAGTTTCTGATGTTTTTAGTTCGAAAAAATATCGCTGATATATTTTTCCATTTTTTCTAGTCAGAAATCGTAAGACCTTTCTTTAGTAATTAAATGACCCTTTAATTATTCTTCCAAAGAACTCCAGGCATACTCTATCGGATTAAGATCCAATGACTTTGCTGGTGTTTCAAGCACTTGTTGGAAATTGTAAAATAACCAAGTCCTAATATTGTTTATGAAATAGGTAAATATTTTGTTAAAATAATTGTAAGTCAATTAGCAACACAAAAACAGAAATTAAAGGAATCCATGTCAATTATTATTACTTTAAAATGCCTTAGTATAAACGTTTTGATTTTTCCTCTCTAATGTCAAGCAACCGTATTTATGTTTAATTTGCTTATTTGTTTTTTTACTCAATGCAAAATTTTCGTACAATTGATGCTGATTGGGTACAATTTTATCATTGGGGCGGTACAATTTAAACATTGTCAGATCCCAATACTGATCCTTTACCTTAAAAAAAAAACAATACATTGAACATAACAAAAACCCATTATCTGAAGTGCATAACACAGCTAACTACACATAAATTCTGCTTAAACGTACGTTAAGAAGTGCCAGTTCTATAATAAAAAAATGTGCAAAATTGTAAAATAGAATATAAAAACCAATAAAAAGTGTTTTTGTCAGTTTCTTATTTACAAGCTTAACATACATTGAAAGTCCTTGAATTCATTCATATGACAACCATTGCTTCATGTAAAAAGTAATAATAATTTTATTGTTTTATATTAAGGTGACATAAATACCGAAAGCAAAGGATGTTATCTCTGTTTTTTTATTTATTTTTTATTTTCCTTTACTTATACCATCGACTTAAACACCCAAAACTAAGGAAAAAAGGAAAAAAGGAAAGCTAATAGCACAATGGAAAGATCTCTAACGTAAGCATTTTTTATTCGACAGAATAAAACAATTTATTTATATTTTTCCTATTTTGCTAAATTAAGCATCTACCACCTGATGCATGCCTATTGAAGTGGCATTAACTGTAGTAACAAATGTTGACAGCAACACCTTTGAGAAAATATGTATCAAAGTTTGTGTGTATATCTTAAGGTTGCTATGAATAATAAATCGCCCTAGATGTACATATACTCGTATATCCTCTAACTTATTCCCAAAGCAGACATCTAAGAGACTTTATTCTTACTGCATGTATTTATTATGTCACGTTTTTAAATTGACTGCTGTTTGGCCAAATCAATTTAATATTTAATATAAATTTAAATCGATTTTATGAATTTGAACGACCTTAATGTTGTAAAATTTAGAATATTTTCTTACTAAAATATATAAATTACGATTATATATTTTCTTACTAAAATATATAATCGTAATTTATAAAATAAAAGCCCAATTTTATATTTGTCGAAGCTATAGTTTTACTAATTTTTATTAAATATCAGTCTATATTAGTGTGGAAAAATATCACTAAAAATTATCTTCCAACATCTTAGCCAGCGCACATAGGTGTATTTTGCCAATCTAGCCGGACATTACTTTTTTTAGCTTATATTAGCTCCGAAAATTTACTGAGTGCCCCTAGATTAATAAAACTTTTCAAAAAATATTTTATGGTCATAGGCTATTAAAGCTATAAAACAAGAATCAGACTAAGGAGAAAAAAGTTGCCCTTAGAAAAACTAATGCTACCTCTGAAATATTCAATTTTTTCTAAGTTTTCCCATACTTTTGTTTAGCAAATACAACCTTTATAGTCAGCAAATGTTTAGCAACCTAAACTTGCCATTTTCGCCCCTCCGCCTTTTGTGGGCGGTGACATAAAATATTATTTGAAAAAATAATCGAATTTAAAAAAAAAATGGATTACATACGCCTTATAACTCTAAAAATAAAATTTTTAGGTTTTTATGGGCAATGGAAGGTACCCCTCCAATCACACCGCCAAAACGTCCATTTGAATTTTTTTTATAATTTTTTTTTTATTAGTATTTTTGCTAATTTCCAAAAAATATTCATTTTTAAACTTTTATGTCGAAGAGAAGAATATTATTAAGTCATTCTTAAATTATTACTTTATAGTATTTAATTTGTCTGAGAATAATTAATTTATTCATAAATAACTGTGCCCATCACTTCGTCAGCATCCTTATTTTGCTTTGAGAATATTCCACTTTAATCCCAGCAAAAAATACCGCTTTCCTGGAAGCAATTTTGTAAATTAAATATGCGTGATTTTTGTTCGCGATGAGTCGCTTACAAGCAATAGCTTTTGCTGCCAGGAAATACAATTTTTGCTAATAAAAATCTTTGTCTTACTGCGTTGCGCATTCGGAAGCTTTAATAATTAAATATACAATGTCTTGCATCCACCAGCTTTAATTGCTTCTAAATATCAATTGTTTTTTTTTTGCTCTTAATTTTATAGAAAATGGTTTTTGTAGAAATGGTTTTTGTATTTACTTTATATACAGGTACCCATCCTTGGGTAATTACTCAGAAACATAGGCTTTATATAAAAAAACTAAAATTATTGTAGAGTACTGTAAAAAGTGTTTGAAATTACCCACTGACAAAAATAAAAGTTGCTGCCCAGTTTGCAGTACCATTGAATCGGTAAAATTGGGTACTTTTACTACTTATTCTCCCTCTTTCTTGGTAATGAGATATTTTTACGGGAAAAATATCCTATATTTGAACCGAGATAATAAAGTACCAATTCCATTATATTTTATTAAAATTCATCCAGTAGCTTTTACGTGATGCGCACACAAACAGACAGGCAGAAAATCAAAGTTCTATTATATGTATAGATAATAAATAATTTACACTAGCAACAATAAATTTTATTAAAAAAAATGGGAATTTATTTATTTAAAACATCTTAGAAACAAAAGACATTTTATTAAACGCAAACTATAGATAAAATGGCTAGAACAAGCAGAAAGTAGCTAAAATGACATCACATTTAGATAAAAAAAAAACAATGGCAGTTTGTTTGCATCCAACTTCACTACCTAACGCTCTGTCAAAATTGGATTTCAGAATTACTAAGCATTGACGCCGCGTTATTTAGGTTTGCTTCATCCATTTTGTACGTATATAAGAATTTTTTTTGTTTAGGTTTCACTGTAAAGTTTAAATCTACATATAAATAATTACATTACATTGTTACGTTTCTTATTCCCATGGTACATTCTTTTGCAGAACCTAAGTTGTTTATTTGCCTTATTTTACAACGGAGTGTTGGTAGCATTCCAATGTAGTTATTGCTTATAATTATTAATACTCGTAACTGCATATGATAATTTAATAACATGTTTTGACTTATTAGATTCCGCATTAAAGTTGTCGTATGTTACCGAAAGTTGCGCTCAGCGTCTTAGACATGGTAGGTCTTCCTCAAAAGTTTTAGTTAACAAAATTTCATCAGTAAACCAACAACTACCCGTAGATCCTGTCACATTATGGTACTATCTCAGGTTTTAGAAAACAATTTGGACGTAGTGGTACATGTTTTACCGAATATATCTGCATCGCTTCCAAATCACTTATTTGATCATCAAACTGCAATTTACCTAACGGATTTGCCTCTGGCAGAACTACGTTAAAAACTTTTGATCAGAGATAAATTTTTTGTTTGGCATTGAATATAAATAGAAGATATTTGCCTTAAAACGACGATGTGACCCTAGTAGAAACGTCATTGCCATCTCAATTTTTAAATGAGTCATCACTTGTGTTGATAAAATCAGTTTAGTAATCAAACAATATGTTTTCTTTCGACTGTAGAAAGCCTGCCGATGCCTGCGTAGTTTTTCGAAAATAGAGGAGTCTTAGTGCGAACCAATCCAGATGATGGCTAGGTTGAAACTCCAGTTAAAACTTCTAGTTAACTCACCCTAGTGCCAATGACGGTAAACATGTGTTCCAATTACCATTTAAAATTGAAGACAGCTTATTTAGAAATACACGAAATGGAGCCTTGTCCTAAATCTACGCCGTGGAAAGACGACTTCAATAAAATTCTGCCCAACGAAACCAATATACCACATTTATGCATGACAGTTTGAGACAGACACATGCTTCAGATTGGCCCTAGTGAAGTAGATATCAACGATGGTGGAATTTTCTATTTGCCCCAGTGCTTGGACAAAAAGATTCATATGGAATCGCAAAAACCTTAAAATTTGCATTTTAAAGTTCCATGGAATGTAATTCAGAAATGTTAACTAATGGCAAAATGGAATTATGGTATTTATTTCATTATATTTTGTATGGATGGTTTGTTTTAAAAACTTTTCTTTTATAATGTTGCTAACTAAATTCTTTTAAATCTCTGACACAAGTCTTGAATTTGACAAAGCATTGTTTACCTGCTTCTGTAATAAAAAGACACAAGCAATAAAAAATAGAAACTTCTTATTTTTGTTTTAAAAATTGATACCCTAACTCATAATTTGCTTATGAATATAAAATTTGTTCCATGTTGAAAATGTAATTTATTACATTATCACAGATACACAATAAACATTTCCCAATTGATGGCTTTTATTGGCAATTATATCTCAATCTCTTACACCTGAAAAATTCATAAAATTTAGCAAGGGTTAAAAATTTTGCATATTAAATACATGAAAGAAAAATGGTGTCGTAAAAAACCAATATTAAATGTTTATAATAAATTTTCCAAACCCATAACTTGTTCAATAAATTGGCTTTTAAATTTTTTTTAGATGTCTCGCACCTGCCACACTTACAGGCAGACTTAAAAACGTAAAAAGCAGTGCCATGATATGATGGAGAGAATTAAAAAAATACGTCAAAGAAAATAGCTACTAATTTTAAAAGTATCGTAAATATTTTTTATGTTTTACGTTATTTGACTTGCCGAAATTATTGAACAATTTTTTTGTTTGAATATATTTCAACTTATATATTTTATATCATGAATAAATTATTTATTTAGGCTTAAGTTCTTAATTATAAAGAGATAAAGAAAAATTAGACACCAGCAGAGCAGAATGCATTTTCTAGACAGCTACGTCCGTCCGTCATCAGTACTCTTCGTATCTATCTATCAGACATTTGTAAAATAAAAAATATCTAATTGTTGTTAATTGCTAACCAAAGGTTAGCTAATAGCCAGACAGATATATACCACTTTCAAATAAAAGAAAATATATAAAGAGAATAAAAATAAAGAAAAATGTTTGCTTGGTAGTATAACATATAAAAAAAAGAAATAGTGTTTAAAAGTGTAAAACAATTTCAAAAAGCTCTATCTCCTATGAAATATAATGTAAAATTAAAATTTCTCATATTCTATTTCTTTGATAAGTTTGTTTAAATACAAAATTAATATCAATTGAAACTACCAGATGAGACGAAGAGTACTGATGACGGACGTAGCTGTCATGTAGCTTACATGCATTTGTAATTGAAGTAATCATTACTTCCAATTGAACGAAATTCAATTATATTCCTAAAAATTTCAAGCTTATCTTGCGTTGAATGATCAACAGTATTATTCAAACGAGCAATACGAAAACTGCATCCATGTTCGATTACGGTGAACATCTTCATAAAGGTAATTATCGCTTACAAAATTTTGAAAACTTTGCGGTCAAATATACATTTTTTTATTTTCATATTCCGTAGACATTGACATTGTGAAAAAGAAAATAGATTGAAATTTCCACTTCAGATTTACTTGCGTGATCTAAATTCGTTTCTAAATTACCTCAAAAACTATCCTACAATACTAAAGGCTTTTTTTACGGTCTAATATTCCCTTAACATCTTCAGCACCAGTTGAAAGGTTATATTTGTTCGCTAGTATTATTTCAACACTAAGGCGCCAAATTTATTTATTCAAATAGGATTGTTATTGTTTTTTATAATTTATATGTAATTGAACATTTTTGTAATTAAATATTATTTGACAATAATTAAAAAAAAAAGTATTCATTACTTAAAATTTTCAATTACATGTAATTGTAATTGAATTTTTTCAGTTACAATTACATGTAATTAGTAATTTAATTTTCCAATTACTAATTACATGTAATTGTAATTGAAATTTTTCAATTACAAATTACAAGTAATTGTAATTGATTTTAGTCCCTATTTCAATTACAATTATTTGTAATTAGTAATTGAAAATTTTCAATTACAATTACATATAATTAGTAATTGCATGTGTAATTAATTACAAAATGTAATTGATATCCCCCAAGTCTGCTTTTCTGTTATAAAACCTTTAAAAATGTTTTTAAATATTCTTTTTAAATTTTCTTTTGCTTAAAATAAATTCTTTCTTTCTTTTTATAGATTTTTAAACAATTTCTGGAAATTGAAAAATTTATTGCCGCAATATACGTATATTATTTTATCCTCTCGCTAATCATTCACTTATACCATCTCTATTTTCAAGAATTGAAGCTAATGTAATAAGAATTTTAAAGACCTAGGAGGCCGTTTATCTCGTATCGGTAAGCAAAATGTCTTATTAAAGACAATGCTTTCGTAATAAAAATAACTAAAAAGTTAGAAATAAATATCCTATGTCATTCTGACATGCCTGGGATATTACATTCATGTATTGCTTTTAAAGGTCCGTTTTTAAACCCCCGATTAAGAACAACATATCGCAGGCATATGATTATCGTAAAGTAAAAAGAAGATTTTTTAAATATCCAAGGTAAAGTTTGCTTTTTGAAACTCTTGGGCGAGTCTAGTCAGATGTTCTAAACAATTTAGCTTTTAAAACAAATGTTTATTTTTCAGTAGTTAGCTATTACCAAAGATTTCTATATAATAAATAAATTTTATTTTTAACTTTAATTCGTACAATCTCTTATGCATTTGCTTTCATATATTATAATCTGTTTCAAAAACATAAGGGACAACTATGAATTATTTATTATAGGCCTGATATAAGTGGGACTGGGGACTAATGTATGTAAGTGGTAGTCCGAAAATGAGCTGGTTTGAGGAGCACTGATAATTTTATTTGCAGGCTTAGCCAAATCTATTTTAAATCTAGCTCACATTCCTCTTATCTATATGTATAGAATTTCAACGTTCATAAAATACACACATCATACACACAATGTACTGTTCAAAAGCAACAAACACAATTTTTATTTTCATATCAATTATGTGTGTCGCTAAATTTTGTACGCTGCCGAACACAATCATGAATGTGTTTTATCTCACACGTTGTGAGCGTCCTGACATTATTTTGATCGATTTTCCTTTGAAAGTAAGACACAACCAATTTTAAGACTTACTTAAAATGCTTCAGGTATACGTGGATAAAATTCTAAAATTTATACAAACTTTTAAAATTCTATAAATTATTGTAAAGCTCTGTAAAAGGTGTTTAAAATATTTTATTAACTATGCAATTCCCCAAAGTAATTACATTGCTATATTTGGCAGTAAGTAATTCATATTTTTTAATTATTATATAACAGCGCCATCTATTGCTAAACTGTGTTAAAATATCCTGGTTTAATTTCATATTTTGCCTCTACTTTAAAACAGCGCTATCTGTTGCGCAACCCTATTTGAAATATCGCGCTTTCAAAAGAAAAGATGCCTTAAAGAATACAGTACCTTTAAATTGGTAAGAAATAAATCGGCGTACTTTCTTTGCTTCTTCTCCACTTTCTCTTGGAAATAATATATTTTTGCGGAAAATATATTATTGCATCCACCCTGCATACATCGATCTTAAACCGCAGCCACCACGTGTATCCCCGAAGGGGACCTCACCAATAACTGGTCACAGAAACAGGGGAGTCTCTGTGGGGCCACCGATTCCCGTGGTAACAGTCGTTTGCGCACTGGTCGGGGCTCGAAGAGAACCCGTGTTATAAAACAACAGACCTTTTTTTCCAGTCTTGTTCTCTAGGAACCCCAGCGTCTAGTGCCCCTATTATTTTCCCCGTGAGCACTGCGTCAAGGCATTTGAGAATATACTGCAATGACAGTTAGTACCCCCGGTGCGAGGCAAACAAGTACAGACGTGGAACAAGATTTACGTGCGCACCTGCCGGTTAGGCCTAATCCCACGGTGGTCTTTCCACCGAGTGAAATATAAGCGTAGACTAGCGCCCCTATTGTGTAGTATAACAACACTTTACGACTACCACCAATCGCAATTCGTGTATGATACAGTCACAATGAGTAGCAATTTATATAATATGGCAAGCCTTATCCAAACAAGACTAGATCCATATTATAGCCTCTTGCTTAGGGGTTTGGAGACTATCCAAACTCCGTCTGTTGAGAGTGCAACAGCACACTTGGTCGACCTTACACCATACCTACATTAATCGATCTTAAACCACAACCACCACGTGTACCCCCGAAGGCGACCAACAACAGGTCACAGAGAGGATAGGCTCTCTGTGGGGCTACCGATTTCCGTGGTACCAGTCATTTGGGCACTGGTCGGGCCTCGAAGAGAACCCGTGTGTTTTAACACACAGACCTTTTCTTCCAGATTTAGTTTCTAGGAAACCTAGAGTCTGGTGCCCCTATTTTCCCGGAGTGAACCGCGTCAAGGCATTTGAGATTGTACTGCAATGACAATTGGAACCCCCGGGGGGAGGCAAACAAGTACAGAACGATTGTGTATCTATGCATATTTCATTTCGTGTACGGCTAAAAATTAAAACATCCATTAACTATTGGAAAAATCTGATACACGCAAATGAAAACTACAATAATTGTTTCAACCGAAATTTTTTAAATTAATTAAAATAGTTATACGGAATAAATAAAAATATAAAAGTAAAACACATAAAAAACTAAAATATTTAGTTCATTTGCGTGTATCAGATTTTTGTTTTAATATTAAATCGTACACGTACTTGAAATAAAGATTCACACACGTTCCTATACGTTTTTGCCGTACACAAGAAGCAAAACTACATTCGAATCTGCCATGTCAATCGTTCATGTCAATTACCATTTTACGATAAAAAAAAAAAAAAACATCGGTTCCCGTGCGATCACCGAAATCAAGCAGCGTCGGGCACAGCTAATACTTAAATGGGGGATGGCTTAAAAACTCTGTAGGTGTTTGGCATTTTTGGATATTTTTTTTTATTAAGTTTTGTTAAAAAAATTTTAAAAAATTTTATTTAAAAATTAACTTTGTTTTATTAAAAATTAATATTTTAATTTGTAAATCGAAATTAAAAATCTTTGTTAAAATTGAAATTTTTTGTTAAATACTGTTGACACCATGCAGACAACAGCATAAACATGGAACTATATAAACGGTATTTACTATCTGTAAAATTTTACAAATCCGTTCTTTAATTGTCAAATTTTCTGCATTATAGCAGATAATATAGTCAATGAAATATTAGAAGAATTGATTAAAGAATACTTTAAATATGTTGTATGTCAAAGAAGGTGAC
The DNA here is from genome assembly GCA_949628195.1 of Phasia obesa. Lineage (NCBI taxonomy): Eukaryota > Metazoa > Arthropoda > Insecta > Diptera > Tachinidae > Phasia > Phasia obesa. Next base: position 43,652,650 of record OX451215.1, read on the forward strand.
ATTAGCCAAGACTAACATGGAATGACTATTCTGCTGCAATATAATATTCTTACAATATGAGACGTGTCATTTGGTGTCAACACAACATGATTAGACCCCAGAGTTGTACAACTGCTTGCTTTAAGATAGTTTTGTAATTGTACTTAGAGTTTTATATTGCTTGTTAATTGTCAGTCCATCCTTAAATATTTTTAGCACCACAACGAGTCTGTGCTATTATAGATGAGTGTAAAAAAAGATGAACAACATAGTAACGATATTGATAATTTTGGCGGTCCTTTTACAAGATCATAACCCTTATAATAAATCATAGAAGTGTAATAAACTGAAGCTCATGTTACAATGGAAATAAATCCACTTAAAAATATTCAATAAAAAATATAAAAAAAAATATTTAAAACATTAGTTTTTTAGTTTTGAAAAAAAAAAACAATACAGGAAGTAAACAATTATAACATCTGTTTTGGTTTGAGAAAAAAAAAATTGTTTTTTCATCCAGATGAAAACAAAAATAAAAAAACACTGACATTGACATTTATACAGATGTTGAATATTTTTATGTTATATTGTGACACAACTAAAATTATTGCTTAGCACTTAAAGCAATTAAAAAAAATGTAATGAATTAATAATATTTTATATACAATGTATCATTTTTTCTTTCTCTTTTAAAAATTAAAGTTAACACCAACTATTGTAGATTCCCTAAAACAATATATTTTTGTAATATTTAACAATACATATGTTTATACAAATGTTCTAATTAAGTAAAAGGCATACAAATGCACTATGGGTGGCCCATTAAATGCAACAATATTTTCAAAAACCCTAACGCAAATAGTTGTGAATGCATTTAGTCACATATCTAAACTTTTGTGTAGGCGCTCTCATCTCTGACTGACGTGAAGAAGAACAAATGAAATCAAATCAATATTTACAACCAAAACTTGCATATCAATTTAATTGGAAATTTGTATCCAGCGTAGATGTTGCTTTTCGTTAAGATTAGAAACAATATTATTTATAATAATTTTATTACCATGTTTAAACTTAACCTTTATACTTAAAAAGAAACCCGCACCTTTTTATGACTTTTTTTAAGGTTTGATATTTAAATGTGTTTCTTATCTTTGTCAAGAAACGAGAATAATACAAAAGACAAACTGTCTGTTACCTACATAAACCCTTTTGTATTTAAAAAAAAAAAATAATGAGGTGCTGAGCCAGTGCCAACGAGTAACTTTACCTGAAAACTGAATAATTAAATGAGATGACAAACAGAAATTAGTGTAAGTTAAAATAAGAAATAAGGTACATGTTAAACTTATTTAATGCGTTGCTGTTCATTTATGTATTCTATTTCATTTTATACTTTTTTAATTTTTTTATAAAATAAAATCATGCGTAAAACAGCCATTACTTTTGAATGTTTGCTTACTCAAAAATCCAAAAGTATATTGGTTGAAAAATAAAAGCAAAAAAATCTAAAATATATATAATATATTTAACATATTTTCATTAGTCTTCAAATAACTGGTAAATTTATTTAAAATAAAATACTATGCAGCATTTGATTGTTTGTGTACATACATACATGTGGTCAATGAAATTTGTCTAATTAATCACATTTGAGTATAAAATGCTTTTACAAGAAATGGTCATTATTAAATTAATGATTACATGTAACAGTATAAACAAAACATGGTATATCAAACAAACAAATAAAACAATGCGGGAATGTAATGTTGCAGTATCTGTGTATTAATACGAGGGTATGCTACTTACTTACACCCCAGCCAATAAAATTGTCCTACATCTATACGATGTGTGACACAAACGTCAGCAAAAATCACAGAATCGTAAATAAATTCTGTTAGAATTCAGACTGAAAGGGTAAAACGATACATTTTAAAGGGTAGCCGTTTATAGCTTACCCTTGTTTTCAACTTTTTTTTGAGTGTAAATGTTGTTAGCATTGGATTACCTGTTATGAGTCCAAAATTACCGATTATGGTCAATTCTTAATTTTTTCCGGTACTCATAATGAACATATTGACTGCTCCTGATTCTCTCTATGTGTATTGCTTTCTATAAAGGCTTTTAATATAAATCAAATCAGAAAAACCCTACCAACCTAAAAACAAACAAAAATCGACCCTCTCAGGGGGTTTTTGATACCCCAAGATATGTATGTTATTATTTAAAGAAAAAAAAAACATCGTAAAAAATATAGTTGTTCGTGGTTTTTTCCCCACACCATCGAATGGAAGGGTCCGATGTTGCTAAGTTCCATTAGCGAAATTTTCGAAACTATGCCTGGCAGATTGGTGGGCTTAAATTTTATGTATTCCTTCTAGTGCCTTGGCAAAGTTGATTTCAATTCGAACACAAACCACCTATGGTGAAGCGTATAAAAATGAGATCTATATAGTGTTTAAGAAAAATTATGAACAAAACTTTCGAACAACCGGTATTTTGTTTTTGTAAAAATAATTAATCGTTTGAAAAAGCAGCATTCCAACAGGCAATCCAATTTTCGTATTAATCATAGCTGTTTTTTTTAAATGAGTTAAAACTTACAGCAGGAACTGGAAAATAACAACATTAATTTGTTACTGCTTTTTAATCATTCTGAGTACATCGTTACGGTGGATCAGGATATGCATTGTAAAATTGTAACACTTCATTAATTTTTCCAAAACATCTTATAACTTCCCGAACTATCGAATCGAACACAATCACTTTGGGTAAATAGTATATGGTCAAGTGCTCTTACTCTTACGAGCGAAGTGTCCGAATAGTCCTTTCTTGGTCTACTTCTCCATTCTTTATATGCCAATGATCTACCAAATAAGCTGACAAATTGCAAAGTCTAAATTGATTTAACCATAGCATGTCTTAATGATGGCTTATAGAAAAATTTGTCTTAAATAATCGTTTGTTTATAAAAATTCTAAAGCTTTACATTTTCAGAAACATCTATTTCTAGGTCTAGATTTCTAGATGTTATATGATTTTCTAAGCCTAAATTTTAGTTTCGAACATGTTGCGAGCTAAGGTATCTAATTATGTACGTTTTCTCTTAGTTCTTCTGTTAACAAAAAAAATGTGCGGAGCATTTTATTAAACGCCAATTTGATTCATTGTGTTCAACCGAGGCCAACATTGTTGTGAATTTGAGGGTGCTGTAGCTTAAGTGGTTAGCACGTTGACTACTAAGCAATGGTCACGAGTTCAAATCTCAGCTGTGGCAACATCAATTTTTCTAATATGTATTAATTTTTCTTTTTAATAATGCATATCACAGCGCACTCCCTCGCCGGTATTACCACATAGCACTAAATCGCCGGCGAAGTAAAATAATTATAAATTGGCTATGCTAGCTTCGAACTAATTCGCCTAAATAACACCAGAGGCGCTGCAATACTGTTCTAAAAATAATCATAACGTGCAATTGCAGTGTTGCCAGAATCGAAGCTTTACTTTCACTAACCATCTGTCTTATCTACTACTATCCCTTTCCAAAGGAAGTACCACAGTTAATGTAGGCATTTCTGCCTGAGTGGTACTTCTCTTTAAAAAAAAAAAAAAATCAGTTGGAATAATTCTCAAGTTTGAAAAGAATAAGTATTAAAATTTCATATATTATAACATCTATGAACATCCAAGATACTTCAAGTTGTGTCCTAACGTACATGGACATAATTTTAGACCTTATGGCACTGGCTTTACTTAGACTTTATAAATTTCCATTTCAACATTTTTTTTATCAAAATCACAAAACGAAATTCTAAGATTAGATCTATTCTGGCTTAAAAATCTCTATTTTATATAACAGCTTGAAATATCTTTGCAGCGATTAAAATATCATTGTCTTCTATTTCTTCTCTCTTTTTTTTTACTATTTTATACTGTGTATTGTAGTTTATCCATCAATTGCAACATATTGTTGATTTTTTCGGTTTCATATCAACGAATCTAATTGAAATACTCGTAAATAAACACAGAAAAAAAAAGTAATAAAAACAAAAATCGAGAAAAAAAACAATCCAAATCAACGCACATGCTCGAACTTCAAGCGTATTCTATACTCACTTTCGTATTGCATGTAAAACATCGTTCGTGCCACAAGCTTTAGAGTCAACAAGAACTGACAGTTTACAAAACGATGCATAAAACAATTTACCTTTAATTTAAAAACTAAACAAAAAACCATACTGAAATGCATCATGTTTACATGACATGGAGCTGTGGATGAGGTATTTTTTGTTCTTTTTTTTTTTTTTTCTTCTTTGTGTAAACATTTTAAGGTTGGCAGTGCGTTGTTGAAATTGAAGAGGAGCGAGAGAAGGGAGTACAGTGGAGATGTAAATATTAAAAAAAATGAAAAAAGTCGTTAAAATGAACAATAAATAATGTAGGTTTTGTTAGTAAAAAAAAAGAAGACAACGAAAATTACTAAGTAAATGTACATTTCATTGTTCATTTTCCTTTTTTGTTTTTTTCAAACGGGTGCGTAATCCCTTAAACGTATACATAAATACTCGTATAATAAACGCCTGAAAACGTACGTTTATTTTTTAATTTTTTAATATATTTTTAAATTCTTTATTTGTTTTGCTTGATAAATGACAGATGATGCCGCTTTAAAAGCACACGTGAGTACTACATAAACCGCCCATTAACAACAACATTAAAGTGCTGCATACATTTATATATTAAAAACAATTAAAAGGCATAATCCTACTATAATGCCAGCTACAAAAGATCTTACCAACCAAGAGTGTCAAATGTTAAACAATCAACAAATACTGAAACCCAAACACATACATACATATGTACATGCACTTATTGTACTATGCCACAAAAATAACAACGAATTGAAAATTAAACATTAGTTCATTTATCACAGCAGGTAAAATTTCTTTTAACGGCATGCTGTCAACTGGAAGTAAATAGTAAAAAAGCGAATAAGGAACAGATTGCATCTTCCTCCTTCGCTAAGTGCATTAATTCTTAAAATTTACGTGATGTTCACTAGCTTGAAAAATTACTTCCTGATTTATGTTGAGCCTCAACAGCGTAAATACATATGTATATAAATGATATGGATTTCTTTATATATTTATATCGATTATGAATTATAGAACAGAAGAATGATTGAGAATCCCTTCAAGTATCGGCTTACTATGCTAAATAAAATTTACAGACATACATACAGTGCCGGTCAAAAAAATAGCACCAACGACAAAATGTAGTTTCATTCCAACGGAAAAATAAGTGGTAGATGAGTCCAGAGCTGTATTATTTGGAAGCAAGAGATCACGTTCCTACGTAAGAAGATTCCGAAATGCAGAATTCAACCCTAAACTTACAACTAAAACCATGGAGCTAGCGTAATGGTATGAGGTAGTTTTTCTTAATATGGTGTAGGACCTACAAAACCAAAATAAGAACATTTATGTTGGTAAACTCGGGGAAGTAATGCTCTGTTATGCTTCTGAAGAAATACCATTGGTGTGGGTCTTCCAGCAAGATAAAGACCCGAAGCACACAACCAAGCTTGCGACAAAGTGGTTTCGGGACAATAGAGTCAATGTGATGGAATGGCCCGCTCAGAGCCCAGACCAATTAAGAATTTGTGGACAGATATAAAAAAGAGTGTCTCAAATGCAACCAACTAACAACGGAGCGCTTTGGACAGCTGTCCAGCAAATCTGTAATCAAATTCCAAAGGAAAGATGCAAAAATCTTCTAAATTCGATTCCAAAGGTTGTGCAGACGTTATTACAAATAAATGACATGCAACAAGGTATTAATTATAATATACAAATCATGCTCAACGTAATAAATGCATAATTTATAATTATTTTTAATTTGTTTTTAATTTAGTGTTTAATATTAGTACAAATTGAAGTGAAGTGCTATTTTTTTGACTGAATGTTTTTCAAGTTTTTTTAAATAAAGTATAAATTTCAAAATAAAATAATTAGCAAAAGTAAAATGTATTATTTTACGTAGTTATACAGTTTCCTAAGCGTCTTATGACAAATTTTGAAATATATCAGTTATATAACCTATAGGAAAATATGTACCGGAGACATATTCTTTTCTTAGGCTTGGTGCTGTTTTTCTGACCGCAGCTGTACATACATACTAGAGTTGTTAATAATGAATGATTTAAGTGTGTCATTCGTTATTTTATAAAAAATCATATTTTTCAGTGAAAGATGCAAGAAATCACACATCATCAGAAATATGATAAAAGAAAGAAAACACTGTTCATTGAAAAAGAAAAGTGTCTATGTGAAATATAACTGTGTTTGTATAGTTAAAAAAAAAATAATAATGCCATAGGAAGAAGCTAGAAAATGGTTAAAAAATAAATTAAAATAGCAAAAGTAATGCTAAAAGAAAAATGTCTTTTTTTCAAGTAATCACACCGATTAAGTTCAAAGTAGTTTGACATCTAATAAAAAGTGATGTTTACTTAATAAACTTAATTCATAAATAATTGTTGATTTTGAAAATGTTTCCCTTGTATTGGTGTTCTAGGCTATATTAGCCTAGATTACCAAAATGAATTAGAATGATGTCTATCTACCCTCTCCTGCGATTTATTTCTTATATTAGGACTTAAATATTCATAAAATATTTTTTGAAAAATTTGTTGCTGGTACAGTTAGTAATCGAAATGGAATACAAAACAAAATTCTTTTGAATTTCTGTATGTCTCCCTATCTGTCTGTCTGTCCTTCTGACTGTGTTCGCATCACATTAAAACTAATGGATAAATTTTAATAAAATTTTGTGAGGAGGTACCTGCCTTAGTATCAATATTAAAATAAAGGATACTTTTATTTCGCAAAAAATCTTATTTCTTAGAGAAATAAGAGAAAAAGTAGCGAGAGTACGCAATTTTATCGAATACTGCGAACTTCACAGCAGCATTATTTTTTAATGTGAGATATTTTAAAAACTATTTACAGAACTCTACACAAATTTTAGATTTTTTATATATATTATAAAATTTTATTCAGGGATGGGTACCTCTATATAAAGAAAATATATAAACAATAACTGAAGCATTATAAAAGTAAGAGTCTTTAAATTTGGTGTGGATTACTTTTAAAGCAAAAACGAACAAAATATTGTCAGGACGCCCATTACGCACATAGGGGTATTTTGGCAATCTAGCAGGACATTATTTTTTTTTTTAAATTTATATGTTTAATATAAATACGGTTTGACGTCTTTTTCATGTACAATTGTTACTTATTTCCTTGATAATGATATCCGATGGATATCGAAATATTGGAAAAATAATAATAAAAGGATAATTCCACGTCAAATCAACAAGGCACTCAAAATGACTATTTCAGATTTTATTGAAACTTTTTTATTTATATTCTTTGACTCCCTGAATCCAAATATGATTTTTAAAAAATTTTATCTCCTACAGTTTTTCCGCTACACAGTTATCAAAATTGAAAAATGTCTCTTTTTTGCATATGCGCTCGAGGATTAAATATATTCTAAATCCAGTTCTATAAGTCCTAGAAAGTTGAGTAATAATATTAAAGGGCAGTTAATACGCTTTAATTTGGTATCAATCATGAATCATGAAATTTTTTAACAAATTTTTTTCTGATATTTAAAAAAAAGTTTTAATAAAATTTTCGCCCCGCCCCATTTTGTGGGCGGTAACATAAAATATTTGATTGAAGAAATAATGTAATTATTAAAAGTAATGAATTACATACGCCTTAATACCATCAAAATAAAATTTTTAACTTTTTATGGGTAGGGCGAGGTATCCTACCAATCCCACCCCCAAAACGTGAAAATGTGAACTTTTGTTTTAAACTTCCAAAAAATATTAATTTTAAAGCTTTTATGTGGAAGAGAAGATACCTTTCCAATTCCTAACCAATCCCCACCACCCAAGAATATTAATAAAAATACATTTCGTAATTTATTTCTTTACAGTATTTAATTTATATGAAAATATTTTTTGCGTAACAAGCTGTGTCCGCCACTTTGTCAGCGTCCATACAATATTTTCTTCGATTTAGTTTCGAAGGAGCCCAATTACATTATGCAACTTATTGCAGCAATTTGTGTGGATGGGCGCATTTGTTTACATTATAAACTTCGTAATTATAACTACGAATTAGGAAATAAAACGAGTTTCAAGAGTATATGAATATGTGTGCCCCGCCCCTTTTAATTGTTCTCTACCCTCTCTCCATCTATGTAAGAGTTGCAGCAAAACATGCACAATGTAAAAAGCGAGAAGTTAATACACCCCAAAACTTTAAGACTCTTACTTTTCTAGTGCTTCATATATAGTTTATGTATTTACTTTATATAAAAGTACCTATCTCTGGAAAATTATTCAGAAACATAAGCTTTATATAAAATTTTTTTTTTTTTAAATTCCAAAATTATTGTGGAGTTCTGTAATTAGTGTTAAAAAAATCAAAGTTGCTGCCAAGTCTGTAGTAACATTGAATCGGTACCTTTACTTTTTTTACTTTTTTTCTTTATTTTCTCTTGGAAATTAGATATTTTTACGAAGAAAAAAAGATTCTATATCTTAGCCTAGATACTAAAATAAAATTTTATTTAAATTTATCCAGTAGTTTTTACGTGATGCGAACACATTGACAAAAAGGTAGAAACTTGCAGTTTTATTATATGTATAGATAATAATTTATTTAGAAAAGTAACAATAAATTATATTTAAAATATTACAAATTAATTTATTTAAAACAACTTAAAAATCAAAAAGATTTTATGACCGACAAAAAGGTTTCTTACTCCTATCTATGAAAAAACCGATATCGACATTTTTAGTTTCTTGTTAAGGCTCTACAGGTCATACCGTTTCACATGAAATTTATTATTTGCATTCAACATATGAGACGTAGAGTTGTATAGCTTTTGGGAGGAGGGGAAGGCGTAGTTTACTTGACACCCTAAAACGAAATTAATTAGTTTTTCGATTCGAATATACTATGAATTTTTAATCTTAATGTAATATATTCATAAAAATATTTGTTTCCATGAGGAATGGTAAAGTTGAGCGTAGGCCACTCCAGATTTTTTTTCATTTCAGATTTAGGAAACTAGTGTTGTCCCCTAACTCATTCTACTTTAAACGATCGTATCCAATGAAAGTCATACCTTCAGGTCATTTAGGTTATTAGCGTCAGCCGTTAAACAATCTATACTCTACGCACAAAAAAGGATCTTTATAACTTAATTATTTAAAAAATATAACCTAGTTTATAGTTGTTATTTGTACAACAGGACAGCAAGAAATATGATTATATAAAGTTAATTAAAAATATCCCTTTAATTTTAGGTTATTTTATTTATGCTTAGTTTAATTATTTTAATTATACACCTAATATGTTGATAATTGTGTTGAACAATATGAATTATTCATTAGCCAATTAGACATACAAATAACAAATGGAATTAGTTGAAATACTGAAAAAGCCCTGAAGGAAACCTGGGGACAATTATGTGAGTCTTTGGCGCAATTGTCAACAAATTGTCTACATTTTATATTTATGTACTTCTTCTTAATTTTTTATTCTTCGTATGTAAATACGTCAGGTGTAAACAAAAAAATACGTCTATTTTAAATATTCAAAAAATCAATATAAATTGTGTTTCAAATCATAAAAAGCATAAAACATCATGAGCAAAAGGAAATATAACCGACAGATAAAAAAGCAATCGATGTTATATGTATAAAATAGAAGTAAAAACGAAACAATTTTAATTGAATGTGGTAATTGTGAAAATTGTGTAGCCCCTGTAGAAGATTTTGTGGAATTAGTGAAATAATTGTTTTTTACAGACGCTGCCGAAAAACGGCATAACACCTTATTGGACATTCTGCCAGAGCAATAAGTTTTGGTAGACAGAATTCTTAAGCAAAATACTTATTTTACTTTACCCAATTACGAGTGAGGAAAAATTAAAAGAACTGGACGCCACTCATATATATCTATTGGTTTTGAAACGAATTTAATGAAAAGCATTGAATTTTCAATTTATTTTAATAGATTAGGAAAAGCAAGTCACTCCTTGCTGGTAATTCTGAACGTAACATTCACCAAGAATTTCTTCAAACCATTATCATCCCCTTCAATATAGAAAAAAAAGAGATTGCGTGATTATCTAAATATATTTAAAGCTGTAATAGGTAAACAGTTTGTTGTTTGTTTTAAGTTTTGTAATATTTTGACGATTATTTTTTTTATAATATTTATATTTTATTTCAAATTTTCATTTTTAGATTTTATATTCGAAAAAGACTGTTATGAATTAGTGCTTTTTAGTCATTTATGTTTTTTTTTAATAAAACTACCAAAGTTAAGAAAATGCATTTTGAATAAATCGTATATAGATTTAAATGCATTTTCATTGTCCAATCTATTTTAGAAAAGTACCAATAGTGTAGACTAGAATTACTCAAATGTACTAATAAATCACTAGTTACAATGTCTAGATATAGTCCCAAAAGAACTACCTAGTCAATAGTACCAATGTCAGTAGTGGATTTTCAATGACATGCACATGTTAAATGTCTATAATAAATAGCATTGTCTGGAGTATTATAAGACACTAAGTCACTAAGTGACTGTGTCAATAGCAAGTCAGTACAGATTCACTATTGACATTTCCTGCAGGGAGGTTTCTAATATTTTTATATGTACATATATATGTGTTTTTATACGTTCGAAATCAATCTATTTTATTCATAAATATTTATTCTGAGTTTGGTTGCCATATACATTCTATACAATTGAGGAGGTTGGCGGAAAAATTGCCATTGCTTTTGTTTGATGTCTATATCTTGTTTTTTTGCAAAGTTATGATATTTCAATATTTTGTAAAAATATAAGATTACTTTTCACTTGAAGCGCAAATTAAACAACTTTCAGTGTAACTTAAACAACATAATAAATTTACTGAAAACGTAGTTTATTTCTGTGAATTATACCTGTTAAGTATGGAAGGTGATGAAGATCCAAGTGTACTATTTGAGGACTCGTCCAAAGAAAAGAGTAAGAGTGGGTAAAAAAGTCGACAAGGAGACCCTTCATTATAGAAAAAAAGATGCAAAAACATCGACGAGCTCAAAAAAGTGGTGATGTAGTCCGTTAAGGGGAGTGTCCCACTGAAAGATTACTTTCTTGAATACAAGAAACTCGTCTGAAGAAAAGAGCAGTTTAAAATACTGCAGGCTGCAATCCCCTTTATCAGGAAATATCTTATCCAGCTGTTACTGCTGAACTTTCACGCCTTTTAATTTCCTTTTAAGGGGGAAAGGAAAGGGGGAAACTCTTTAAAACAAAAGTTATATGTGTGCAACATTATAACATATTAATAAGTTGTATTCCATTTAATGAGTTTTAATGGTTTTAATAAAGAAACAGTAGTTTGATGGAAAAAAGACCTCTGACACTTCTTCATATTATATGCAATAACGTTTAAAGGAAAATATCTACATATAATGAGGCTATATTCTTAATCTAAGAGAATAGATCTTACGTAATATGTGAATACAAAGAGTAATACAATTCGATAATACTATGAAATAGTATAATGAAGCTTATGTTTAACTTTCAAAGTTAATTATCTTAAAACTATTTTTTTGAACTGAGGTCGTTTTTCCACCAACCTCCTCAATTGTATCTAGTAGATATAGTAGAAAATAATTTGCTTAATGTTACTGGTACTTTATATATTCTAATCTGCAACTTAACTGGGGCCTAAAATATTCTTAACTAAATTATTAACATTTAATGGCCACCTCGATTGATTTTTTATGAGCTTCCTAACTGCTCTGGAAACCAATACTTCAGTTGCAAGCATTTTTTTTTTTTTATTTGTTAGTTGCATTGATAAATTTATAAAATAATTTTAATTAATAACAAGAAATTATTAAACAAAATATATTTTAGCTGGATTTAAATTTTAGTCTCACCCTAAATACGAAGAGCTAGGTGAAGTCTAGTGAAATAGCGCTACTTCGATTTAATTTTCGCACAGTAATCGATTTCAGATTATCTTTGTTCTTATGAAGAATAAATATTTGATAATACTTTCATCTCTCCATACATATAATAAAATTGTAACTCATTTCCTGTCTGTCTGTCTTTCTTTTGAGTTCGCATCACGTAAAAACTGCTTGATGGATTTTAACAAAATTTTGTGAGAAGGTACCTTAGTATTCTGACTCCCATATAGGATACTTTTTTCCGCAAAGACATTTTATTTCCAAGAGAAAGTGGAGAAAAAGCAGTGAAAGTACGTCGATTTTTTTTACCGATTTAAAGCTACTGCATACTTTAAGCCATCTTTTGTATTTGATATTAAACACGTTTGCGCAACACATGGTACAGTTTTAAAATAATGACAAAATATGGATTACTTACTGCCAAATAGCTAATTGAATAAAATTTGTATTTGATTTGTATTTTTACTTTGTGAAATTACATTGCTATTAAAATATTTTAAACCCAAAGCTTTACAGTAATTTTTAGAATTTTATATAAAATAAAAGAAATTCTAAAATTATTTCCAGGGATGGTTACCTGTATATAAAGTAAATACGAAAGAGTCTTAAAATTTGATGTGGATTACTTTCAAAGCAAAATCGAACAAAATATTGTCAGGAAGCACACAACGTGTGTGGGCACAGCTCTACTAGCTGTAATAAAAACACCAATACTTAATTGAATATTTCTATAGAAAATAAAAAGTAAACAATTCTAATATAAATAAAGAGATCATAACTTCTTTTGAATAAGTATTATATCGACACGGATGAAAAAAAAAAAATGAAAGATATTAAGCAGATGAAACGAATAAAAAGAATTTTTATAAATTTAAAAAACACAAGTATTTCACGAATAAAAATGAACCTAAAACAAATTCATCAAACAGACTTAATAACAAGAATAACAGCAGCAAAAAATTAACCAAACAAACAATTAACATTTCCTTGTAAGTTTTCTGTAGAATTTGAACTCAAAAGAAAATCGAGTGGTAAAAAACCAATAAAATCAAGAGAAGATTTATATTTGTTTAGCGTACATTATATATTTTAAGTGATCCCAAGAATATGTTAATATTCCCTATTTGATCGTTACATATACAAATATAGACACGTAAAGCGCACACACTGATGCCACGTAAATAAATCGAACTTCTTATATTGCAGCTTGTAGGCCAATGAACTTTGTGTACCAACAATTGCTACAGCTGAAAACTGATCTAATTCAATGCAACTGAAGAATATTTAGAAGATTTTCTTAGTGTTTTGAGAGTTTATTTTTGTTTTCTCAATAGGATTTTAATCGTATGCATATAGTGTGTAAACATACAGTTCGTTCGTCTGCCACCTACACTTCCGTTTCATATATAGGATAGTTAGGTGGGAGTATTAAAAAGTTGCTTAAAAAGTTAGGTTAGGTTGATCAAGCAGATATTTCTAATGGGTGATTTTTTTGAGGTTAGGATTTTCATGCATTAGTATTTGACAGATCACGTGAGATTTCAGACATGGTGCCAAAGAGAAAGATGCTCAGTATGCTTTGACATTTCATCATGAATAGACTTACTAACGAGCAACGCTTGCAAATCATTGAATTTTATTACCAAAATCAGTGTTCGGTTCGAAATGTTATATACATAAGTTTTCATGCGTTTGGCTAATGACTTATGTTACCTGCAAAAGAAGAGAAAAATCAAAAAGATGGATAAAACAGTTCTAAGAGAAAATTTAAGATTCCAGTATTTAAGTGCAGAGGCAGAAAGGTTAACTGATCGTGTTTTCCTTTGAATGGGAGACCTATTCCTTTTTTACAGCTTTCAAACAGACAATCTCCACTGTCAGTAGACATTTAAGTAATTGCAATCTTGCCATCCTTAATAATTTTGCCGTTTTCCTTGAATTCGACTCTTTTATCGTCTAGGTTAGATCATCGTCTAGGATCAATTTCCGAGTGGCATTGCCACTTCTTAACAAGTTATCCAGAATACAAAAATCGTCCACTCTAGGACTAAATTTTCTGTTTTAAATATACCTAGTTCCAGCTTTGCTGTCGTAAAAAACGAAAATTCCCATTCTCTATTCCGTGTGCCTTAACAATTTTACCACTTTTGTAATAGCCGATATTTCTGCCGACAGGTCGTTTCAATCATTTTGTGCTAAACCACATTTTTATTTCTGGTTACACTATGAAGGTTTTAAACCCGGCTTTGTTTTCTCTTTTGGAGCCATTTTTATACACACGGAGCGTTCGCAATGGAGGACTCTTCGTTTCATAGATGAGACCACAACCGTGGTCTCAACGTGGAAAATATAATTTTCTTTCTTTTTTCAAAAATTTAGGAAGTCGATTTACTTTTTAGAAATAACTATCAGAAATTTAATTTGCATACGTAGCTTATTACAGACTTGGAGTAAAATTGCCTATAAATACATTAAACGTAGATTATTGTGAAAATTCACCTTTAAAACAATTTTCAATCTTACAACTTGCAAGTTAAAATAAGAATGGAGAAAACAATCGTTCATTAATTGATCAATGCTACACAATGTTGATCTCAATAATTCTTAGTATTCAAACAATATAGTTTCAATATCATTGATACCTCGACATTTGTTGCCAGAAGCAACCCAACATTACTTAACCACAAGCAGCAGCAACTTCAGCATCATCATTTAATTTTTCTTTTATTCCTTCATTAAGTGAAACCATAATACTCATTGCTGTGGTTACACGCACAAACTATTTAAGAGAAGAACGTTGCTTGCTGCAGCCCCGTTTGTGTAAACAACTGAAAATAAAATGATTTTAGTTTTTAAAATAAACTGATTCTATAGAAATTATTAAAACTGCAACTGTTTTTCAGATCAGTTTTCAATACAACATATTTTTCCTGCAGCAATAGTGTTTTTTTTTCACATATTGTTTGGCGTCTGGCGGGCATGTGTGACGTTGCGTTAAACAGATTCCCATTAGGGTCTTTAGAAAAATACACCAAGTGACAGCCTTGAAGTGTGAAAAATACCAAAGGCATAGACCATGACATTGCATGATTTTTTTTTGTATTTTCTTTTTCCTTTTTAAAAAGGGCATATTTTAAATTCATAAGTTGTTTATTACTAAAAGAGTAGTTGTTCTAGTTCTTAACCAAATAATTGAAATGTAGTGCACTAAACTTATGAATAGATTATATAATTAAATTAAAATTGAAAAGACATTTTGTGAATTGCTGTAAAATTAAAAATAATAATAATAATACTTTCACACTTTAAACAAGCAACTAATCAGATATAATATATAAATACATTTGTTATTGATTTTATTTTTAAAATCAATTTAATATGAAAAGTTTTAAGTAGAAGAATGATTTTAAAATTAAATAAATCAAAGGTTTTAGTTGTTGTTTCTATACCTACGTTTACTATGGGTAGTGTTTAGTTGTAAGCATCATCTATTTAACCAAGCAAACTCAGATAAAGGAATCCGAGAAAAACTGTATTCAATCATCTTCGTCAGTTGGTGAGAACGAAGTCTACCACAACCCAATATTTTAAACATGGTGTCATTAATAAATCGAAAAAAATTATACGTGCTTTCAAATTTTGAGTTTGGAGTGGCCAATCCCGAGTTTTTCTGTTTTCTTTGGTATTTTTAATTTTTTTACTTTTTAATTGTTAATTTATACAAAAGATATACATATAATAACATTGTTTGTCCGCTTAAGTTCAAAAGAATAGAACAAATTATGAATTTTTGCGGGCTGTATACGGGATCTGACAATGTTTTAATTGTCATTAATTGGCATTTAGTAAAAAAAAACACAAAATAAATACACAGTAGCTCGACTTTAAAATAGGACAAATCAAAACTTTTATACTGGGCCATTTTAAAGTAATGATCAAGACAATGACCCGAAACACACATCGAAGTGGGCAAAAGATTGGTTTGAAAAAAAAATGGGGTTGATGTTTTAAGTTGGCCTGCTCAGTTGCCAGTCTTAAACCCATTGAGAACTTGTGGCGAATAGTTAAATTAGCTCTTAAGGGAAAACATGCAACAAATAAAGATCACGTGGACGTTAGTAAAAGGATCATGGAGTAATATTCCGATTGAGCCATGACAAAAACTTGTTGACCCTATGCCAAAACGGTGCTTAGCCTTTATCAAAAATAAATTATATTCAACTAAGTACTGAAGTAATAAAGGTTATTAAAGTATATTATTTTATTCATCTCTTGGAATTTTGTGTTTTTTAGATAATTGAAGTGGATGGCTCTATTATTTTTCACACCTAAAATCTTGAATTTCGAATGTTTTTACGTATATATTTCATTTTAAGTTATATATCAAAACCGGTCTATAGTAATTTAGTTGGGCAGTTGTTCGGTCACACAAAAATAAAAACCTTAAAATTTTTTATGAAGATTTAGTATACTTTTTTCTATTTCGAAATATGTAGTAAAAGGTGGCTCTATTTTATGGAACACCACTGTATGTATGTACATTCATAAAAAATTGCAATGGAGAACGAAAGTGAACAAATTATATCTAAACTAAATATAAAACGTTAAAAAAAGAAGTTTCTATGAGAAAAAAGGGAGGCGTTGTATAATAACACTGTCCAACAGCATTTTTGGAACAGAATAGCGACCCTATAATTCTGAAAGGCTTTATTTACAACACTGGTGTCTTTGGTGACCCCCACTGAAATTTTCCGGTAAACATTTTCGTAGTATATTTTAAATTTTAAATGTCCCTTTTTAAAGGATATTTTTTGATTTTCTCCAAAAAAAGGGTCAAATTGACCCATAAAGAGACCAGTTAGAGGGTTAAGATCTTCGACAAAAATAATCCTCATAAAACTCTGACCATAAGAACTCTCTTAGACATTAACTTACAGCATTTTTTTCATATAGTATAATGCTCCCTTCGACCAAAAAATGAAAACTTTGACCAACTGTAGAAAAAAACTCAGACGTGCTTGACCATAAGTTTGTTCTACAAAAATGATCTACTCAACATACCCTTTCAGAATTATGGGGTCGCTATTCTATTCCATTCAAAAAGTTTTAATTTGTTGGACAGTGTAATCGTAATTAAAAAGAAAGAGCATTTTATTGTTTATGAGTTGAGTGAAGTGCACCGCTGTATTTTTTAGTACTTTTGGCCAAAATTACACAAAAAGCAAAAAATTTTTAATTTTTCTTTCGAAATATTCTTAAAACTATTAAAAATAATTATTAATTTGTATATAAATGGTATTAGGTATAAAAAATATGTTTATAATCAAATGTGCAACTGTGACGTAATAGTTTTTAGATTCATGTATGCACATTGTAGTCACCTAAAAGTCTTCAATAAGTTGCTTAAGCGTTTGACAGACTTTTCGTTCATATTTTGACATTAGCTTAAGCCAGCTTATGCATATTATAGTTGGGCATTTAGTCATATGTTAGCATTATCAACCAATTTGGATTAGTAGTTTGTTGTTGACAACTGAAAAGGTTAGGCACGTTTGTATGTGTAGTTTCGATTTTGACTTTTGAAAAAAAGGGATCATAGAATATGTAATAAATTTTACGTTAAAAATGGTGCTAAAGTGCCTCAAGGCACTTGAAATGTTGACTGTGGCATTCGGCGAGTCCACTTTGTCTCAAAAAAGTGTTTATAGGTGATGCAAGCGCTTTACAGAAGGCCGAGAATATATTGATTACGATGAGCGTCGTGGAGTTGGAACCACGTCAACAAGTGAAGAAAACATTGAAAGAGTGAAAAAACTTTTTGAGAAAATCGCTGAATCACTATTAGGGAAGTTGCATAGGATGTTGGTATATCAATAGGCTCATGCCCTGCAATAATCTCGAATGTTTTGCGTATGGTACGTGTAGCAGCGAAGTTTGCTCCAAAACTGCTAAATTTTGAACAAAAACAACAGAAGTAGTATCGCTCAGGTGTTGTTGAATTACGTCAACGACGATCCAGGTTTGCTCAAAAGGGTAATAACTGGTGACGAAAAGTGGGTATATGGTTATGACGTCTAAACCAATCATCCTAATGGAAGCGACCAGAAGTCAAAAGTAAATAATTTTTGCAAAAAAAAAACCGACTTCAAAACAGATAGAAGGGCACCAGTTATAAACTAAAAATATCTATAAGAATTAGATTTAAACCAAATAATAGATGCGCCAAAATTAGCGGACAAAAGTAAAGACTATGTGAATGTCAAGCATCTACCTAAATTTAAGCTATTTTCACCAGCATCCGTCTTTTATGGGGACACCATTCAAGCCTCTGTCTGATTTCAAAGATGAGGTCACATGGATCAAATAACATCACCTACTCGGACACCCTTTAATTTACAATTTTAAATTAAAGACCTGTTGTTATAGAGGACTTGGCCACAAAGATTCTTTTTAAATTTCAACTATCTGTCTATAACGCTTAAAAAGTTCAACCATATATATCAAATTACATGAAATATTGGGACACCCTTTACATTATAATTCCAAATATTTATACTTGTTATCATACCAGAGAAGGTAGTGGATATTCTGCCTAATTTTTAATTGTTTGTGTTTAACGGTTGAAAAGATAGGGCCATATAGATCAAATTACATAATTTATGGGGACACCCTTTAGTTTCTAAATTCAAATTGTATACTTGCTATAGTGGACTTTGCAACACAAGTTTCTTGTAAATTTCAGCTGTCTGTCTATAACAGTTTAAAAGTTTGACCACATACATAGAATTACATTAACTTTTGGGACACCCTTTTATTTCCAAATTCAAATTTTATACTTTTTGTTATAGCGGATTTAGCAATACAGGTTATTTGTAAATTTCAGCGGTTTGTGTACAACTGTTCAAAAGTATGGCCATATATATCAAATTAAATGAACTATGGGAGCACCCTTTAAATTTTTGAATATTTATACATTTTATTATAACAGTCATAGTAATCGACATTCTGTCAAATTTTCACGGTTTTGCCTATAACGGTTCAAAAGATAGGCTCAAATAGGTCAAATTACGTCACCTATGGGGACACCCTTTAAATTATAATTTTATTTTTTTATTAATTTCTGCTGTTGGGAGCTATAGCGACACGCAATTTTTTAAAATTTTAATTTGCTGCCCTTTACGGTTCTTAATACACGTAAAAAACATGTATGTTGTATGGGGACACCCTTTAATTTTTAATATAATGAACTGTTTTTAAAATAGGACCAACCTCAAAGCATAACCTTTCAAATAAAGAAAAAAATTTTAAAATCGGTTCAGAAATGGCTGAGTTATGGGGTTACATACATAAAAAAAGCAACATTCAGACGAATAGATAACCTCCTTCTTTTTTGAAGTCGGTTAAAAAATCGAAGAACCCACACATGGACTAACCTTTACAGTTGTCAAAAACAATCTACTAATCCAAATTGGCTTATAGAGCTAACATATGACTAACACCAACATAACAAGAAAATATTTCGATAATCGAATAAACATAGCCCACTAAAATTCGTAATTTTTCCTTTTCTTTTAAACAGACCTCGTAGGTATGTCCAATAAAAATTATTTGACATCTTCTTCCTCCAAAATGCTTTTTATAACTTACTTCGCATTAACAATTGCGTTTGTTCTAGGAAAGCAACAATTAATCCAAGTTAATTATTCATATTTAATGAAACTTACCTTTTTTACTTTTAATTTTTTTTGGCAGTTGTCTTGATGGTAGATGTCATAGATAAGATATAGATAGCCAACTGAATTGTAAAAAAACAAGCCTATGTCTAAGAATGTATTGGAAGACAAATTTGTATAAGGGTTGGTTTCTAAAACTCCACAGCAACTAAAGTGCACATAGTTGCATAAAATGTTTTGTAAAAAAATGTATATTTTTTACAATCAATTTAAGATGTTAAACTTTGTTTTTGTTTTTAAATAAGAAAATGAATTTTGTATTTTTGTTAATATATTTATGTGCGAAAAACGTTAGACTGAATAGTTATTTTAATTATTTATTATACTGTATTTAAAATTGTCATCTCCTAAAAGACAACAAAATACCGTAAAAACCTACAATTGGATGGTTTTTTGCCATCACTGAATGCAGACGTAAGGTGTGATGAAAAGCATACACAAGTTAATTTTGTTTTTTTTTTCGATTCTCTTGCGAGAACAAAATTAACTTGTGTATGCTTTTCATCACATCTTACGTCTGCATTCAGTGATGGCAAAAAACCATCCAATTGTAGAAGGACAGTAAGGAAAAATAAAAACGTGGTTTGTTTGTTGGTGTTTTGTTGAAGCTTTAATATTCTGTAATATTATTCTATTAACATGCATAATTCTCATTGTGTTTTGTAGAATTTTATTACTTATAGAGTATTTTTGGCTTCTCTAAAATTAGGAAAAAGGTTTCCTGATGATCTGGCCTGAGCAACCAGTGAAATACGCATAGGGACTAGCTCTTTCCCCCAACAAATAAATTGCATTTTTATTATAAAACGTTATGGGTAATTAGCATAATATTAAATAATTAATATTTGAATTCCCAAAAATTTTATTAATAAAATTAAATTTATTTTTTGTTAAAAATTTGGAAATACATATCGCACTTGATCAACAAGAGGGTAATAACTCAAAATTTTAAAATTTTCACTAGAGGTAAAAAACTGTTTGTGATGACATTTTAAGATATTTTAAAAATCCGAACATATTACAGTAAACAAATTCTATTTAATAATATATGTATTTACACTGTTTTTCTATTAAATTTTTTGCAATTATTGTCAAATAAAAATAATACCTTTTTGTTCATATAAAGGTACTCAAGACACTATCACGGAATTGAGGTTTCGAGATGAAAAAGTAATTAGAATACGTTGAAATTTTTACAGAAGATGGATATAAATGTTGTTGGTTGATTTCTTGCAAAAAGTGAAAATTTAAAAATTTTTGATTGAATGAATTTCGAGTGCAAATATTTTAAATTATTTACATACTATATATATACATATATCGCGTAATATTGTCTTAATGTAAGTAAAAAATTTTACTCCCTATGTGAGTTAAATTCATACCGCACCCGTATGTGTGAAGACATTTATAGCCATGTTTTTGACATTTGGAGAGTTGGTTATCTAATGTAGATATTGCAAATGTAAACCAATGTTTCATATTATTAACATCATCCATCAGTGATTTATTAATCAGTGAAAAAAGGATTTAAGTGTTTGTTTCGCGGATGAATGCAATAGCATGGAATGAAAAATAAAATCTAACACCATATGCACATTTTCTTTAACCAAAAACTGATTAGTTGGTTCCTATTGGCATAAAAAGTAAAGCCTTGTTCTGCCTTTAGCTATTGCTGTAGACTTTTCTTGAATAGCTCGAATTCGTAATTACTCGACTACAAATAGAATTCACGCTTGCGCACGGTATGACACGGTGTTAGAACAGTGTGGTGTATAAAAATTAAGTAGAACTGAACCAATAAGGTTACATTAAGATAAAATGTTTATCGCGTGTTTTATTGTGCATTAAAAAGAAACCAACGAAGAAATAAAACATAACAATATTAAAAAAGTCATAAAATATTTTTTATTTATAATTAATATTTACCACTTAATTTTTAGTATAAAATTTATTTGAATTCCTCAATAGATGTTTTACTACTTATAAATTCAAATTTAAGTTTGAATTAAGTCATAAAATTTTCTTTAGTTTATGCAGAATGTTTTAATTTTTATAAAAAATAATATACATATGGCATCTGATCAACAAGAGGGTATTAACTCAAAATTTTAAAATTTTCAGTAGAGGTAAAAAACTGTTTGTGATTACATTTAAAGATTATTTAAAAATCCGAACATATTATAGTAAGCAAATTCCATTTAATAACATATTTACACTGTTTTTCTTTTAAATTTTTTGCAATTATTGCCAAATAAAAATCATACTTTTTTTGTTGATATAAAGGTACTCGAGACACTATCACCAAAATGCACTCATATGCGGGTTTTGAGATGAAAGAGTTATCAGAATACGGTTAAATTTTTACAGTAGATAGATATTGATGTTGTTAGTTGATTTCTTGCAAAAAGTGAAAATTAAAAAATTTTGAGTTAGTACCCTCTTGTTGATCAAGTGCGATATGTATACATATAAACTGCTGGCAAATTAATTTTTTTTTAATATCATTCTCAGCTAGTTGTACAAAAAAACTTGAGACATTTATTTATTATGTTTTCAATGATTTAAATACGTAATTGGTAAGAAACTACCACCGTATACCACTTTATTAATTGCTTTTTAATTTTTTCTTCCTTTTACCACACAATATAATTTTCAATATGCCCCATATTTTAGGATGCCATTTTAGACACACAAACCAACAAACTTCGACCTACAACCCATACCTGAGCAACATGAATGTTGGATAATATTTCAATTTTTATTTTTTCCATTGAGGCTGCAAACGACTAGTGATTGTAATAGAAAATAAGAAAAAACATAACATCCTTTGGGTATGCATACCAACAAGCGCAGAAAATAAGAGACAACCAGGAAAGCATGCATTTTTTCATAATTAGAAACATGCAATAAACATAAATTGCAATAATGTACCAAACATTATTTATAGTTGTGATCACTAAAGCGTTTCAGATTCTCATTTCTATTTATTCAAATCATCACTATTATCATTTTTCAACTTGCAATCCGAAATAATTATCATCAATGGGAATAATTATTTTTATGACATTTTTCGAAATGAATGCCAGGAAACAAACAGAAATAAAAACTAAAAATGTACTTCGTATATACAAATTCCCAAAGTATTTAGTGTAGTTTTATGTATAAAAGATTTTTTGAAAAACTAGTTTATTTCAAAACTACATGCATATGTATCTAAATTATGCGTATTGTTTTATGTAGTTTTTTTTCATCATTTTGAATTATTAAAGACGCCCTTTGTTAGTTTGAAAATTAAATATACGAACAATATAAAACATTATTTTTTTACTGATTACAATGAATCAGAAAATTAAGCATTTAGTTCAAACTGTTGGGTGGCGAAATTATAGAGCGGGTTTTCCAAGTCTACCGAATGGGTCTCATGTTGCGGATAGTGAAAGCCTGTTAGATAGAGTATCCATTCGATCGTAGAATTTCAAGTCGATTAATCGTTCGAGTAAGAAAAATTTCAAATTTCGATTAAAAATAACTCCAACAAATTATATCGGTTAATCAACAAATCGACTAAAATTAATTTCTATTAATATCTTAATTTTTTTTTGAAGATTTGTTAATTTTCATTTGTTCTTTTAAGAACTAAACGGGTTTAGTAAGCATACAGAGAAAAAATAATTCATATAACCCATGAATTCTTTTCAAATCGAATATGACTTTTTTTCCAAGCATTATGAACATCGTAATACAAAAAAATTCGAACATACTAATTGTCGGTTTTTAAATTTTTACTAATTATATGCTACATAATTTAAATTTTCTTAGCCGTGTATAGTTTATCTTATTAGACAAACTGTAAACAGCAGTATGTCTAAGTATCAGATAAAGCTTAATTCAGAATTCCTTTTATTACGACGATTCCTTCACATGTCTATGTATCTATCATATTTACATAAGTGTGTAAGAAATGCAAGGGAATCAAACCCATAACCCCAGACTGATAGACTAGCATTCTACCTGCTAGCCTACTGGGACACTTATTTTATATTATATTATATTAGTTTATATTATATTTTATACTATCGAAAAGTTATTATGAAAATAATCAATAAAATATGTTATTAATCAATTTTTTATAGTTTTCTTTCTTCACTGAACACATATTTTTAAAGTAGGCGTGATTAATTCCCATTATTCGAGTAATTTAGAAAACTGAATCCAATAATCGACCAACATTTAAATTGCAAAATCGATTAATTATTTATTCGAATAAAATCAAACCCCGATTAAATGGATACTCTACTATTAGATAAAATGGTCTTCGTGATAAATAATCAAAACCAGACAATCAGAGGGTGTTAGCACAGCCGTGCTACATCGACAGATGTGGTAAAGATTAACGTCGACAGGTCAATTAGGTGCCGCACCTTCATAACAGCACCCAAACGTTACTTCTATCTGTCGTATATCAAGCGGCTCGCTATATAACGTATCTTTATTGACAAACTTTCTAACTAATGATTGATGGTTCAATCTTTCCATCAAATAGACGAAAGGCGAAAATGGAAGTGCGCACGAACAGAGGCAGAGATATTGACAGCAGGGTCACAGGGCCACACGAAGTACCCAAATGTTTTAAAGTTTTAATACTACAAAAGAAAGAAAAGAGCGAACAAGTTGAAAACGCATAAAGAGTATAATATGTCGCGAACAAAATCACAAACACAGATCTATGGAAGTTAACAAATAAGGAGCCTATATTATGCCAAATAACAAGAAGACAGAATAGGATATACATTGCGGAAGGCAAATAAGTGTACCACAAAAGCAGCATTAAAGCGGAATCCTCAAGGCAACCGACACCCTGGTCCTCCAAAATATACCTGGTTAAAAACAGCCTTACAAGAGCAGCAACAACAAAATAAAAGTTTTGATGATATTAATATTATATGTAACAATAGAATACAATGGAATTATTTCCAAAAATACATATGCAAATTATTAGTACTGATACCAACAATAGCGGGATATCGAAAAATTTTGTCATTATTGTATGTATATATGTATATTACATTATTCTTGATTGGTACAACATGATTTTGAGATATATTAAATGAACTTCGAATAAAGAGAATATAATAGCTTGACCAAAACTTGAAATAACATGCTGCCATATTTAAACATTTCTAAACAAACTTAACTAAGTCCTTTTTGTAAATTTATAAATTATGATTTACAAAATTTCTCTAAATAAAAAATAAGCATAAATAACAATTATTGTTATAAAATTAGATATAATAAAATCATATTTAATATTACTTTTAGGCAAAAAATATTTCATGAAATATACGTATTTAATTTATGTTATATTATTTATTGCAAAACGTTATTCAATTAGTTGTAATTGACTATGAATGTTACCCATGGTGTCGAAAACTATTCATTCATTTAATTCTAACCACTATGAAGCACCAATAGAGCAATTGAAAATACGTTTATACCTCAAGCGATTCGAATAAAGAATACGAGTATAATAATCTTTTAATAAAAAGTATTGTAGTCTTTGTTAAATAATATGACTCAAGTTCGCTCACTTCTCCGGGTTTTTTTTCAAGACCTAAATTGATAAAGTGTTAATCAAAGAATATCCTAATAAATGAGCTCTTGATTCTGAAAGTGGTATTAGTTATATATGTAGTTCTTGTTTCGAGATATTCAGAGGTTTGTATTTTAAAGGGTTAAAAATATTTTTATATTATGGAATAAAATATTTTGACAATTAATTATAATTGTGAAATTTATAAAAAATTTTAAACAGAAATTTGGTTTTTAAAGGTTGAATTGACTTATACCATATTCAAAATGAACTGCCTGACTTTATAAATGACTTAGACCATAAAGGAATATTTTTTAGTGGAAATAAACATTTTATTCAACCTCTTTACATAATTAATATTAATAATTTATTTTTTAGTATTAAGCAAAATAAAAAGTTTGTGAAAAATTTATGGGATATAGTGTAGTAAATCCATCATATCTTTACGTTTTTCTTTTGTTATTGGTCTAGTGGTTATGTATAATGGCAGCGAATCGATTTTTTCTTATATTTTTGGATTTCCTCTTTTAGGTGAAAGGTCTAACACTTTGAATTCGAGATTATTATCCAAAGAAGTTTTATAAAATATCTTATTTGGATCATTTTTTAGAAATCTGATCTATTGTATTTTTAGTCAAGACACAGCTTTGATGTTTCTTCGAAATGAAATCTTTCTGAGCCATTTGTTCTATCAAAAATGGTTTTTTCTTTTTACATAATTCTAATAAATTATAATAATGCTCATGCATGTGCAAATAATTCGATTTTTTAATTTTAGTTTCTAACAAACCAAAATTGCGATCATATGGCAAAAAAGAATGGCCGGATAACATAAATTTAATAATTATTTTGCCAATCTTTGAAAACAGACTGACTTGTACCACTATTAAAATAAACAGTAACTGTATCTTGTTTACCAACCAAAAAATTTATCTACTTAATTATCATGGCATACTGCAAATTACTTCAGAATATGCTATTTTATTAGGATTTGATTTGAAATAGCTGATAAACTAGATTTTTAGAATTTTTGACTTATACCACTTTCAAAATCAAGGGCTCAAATATATTAATAAGAAAAACAAACTTATAAATCACAATTCATTTTACAATATGTAAGTTTTTCCACTCAAAATATCGTGTGACATGAAGTCAGTTCTTTTGGATGTGAATATTGCAACCTTACATCCAAGGAAAGATCATTTGGTAAACATAACGTCCAATATGTGTTTGTTATAAAGGGTGGTTAAATTTGAAGGGCCGATGTTGATTTCGAATAAATCACAAATTATTTAGGAAATCATTGTCATTTCTTTTTATTTTGACAATATTGGTATGTTTCAATTATGTAGGGTACAAAATATCGGCCAAATGGCCGCCGAGACCCCGGCGATACACCTCCATCCGATGCTCCAAATTTTCGATGACCCTGAGGCATAATTGAAGTTCTCTGCCGTTAATGTGCCGAATTATCTCATCCTTTAGCCCTTGAATTGTTTCTGGCTTATCGACGTACACATTTTCTTTCAAATAACCCTAAAGAAAGAAGTCCAAATCATGTGATTTGACACCGTCGGCCAATTGACATCGCCACCACGTAAGATAACACGGCCGCTGAATTTGTCGCGCAAAAGAGCCATTGTTTCGTTAGCTGTGTGGAAGGTAGCACCGTCCTGTTGAAACCACATATGATCCACATCCATATCTTCCAATTCGGGCAATAAAAAGATCGTAATCATCTCACTATAGCGAACACCATTCACAGTAACTGCCTGACTGGCCTCATTTGGGAAAAAATGCGTCCCGATGATGCCGCCAGCCCGCATCAAACAGTCACTCTTTGTGGGTGCATTGGTTTTTCGACAATCACTCTTGGATTATCATTCGCCTAAATGCGGGAATTCTGCTTATTGACGAATCCACTAAGGTGAAAATGTGCCTCATCACTGAAAATGATTTTCTTCGAAAATATTCATAATAAGTCTGAATAACTTTGCTCGATTGTGTGTCTTTCCATGTTTCAACTCAATAGTTAGTCTGAAAATGAGAAATGTCAAATTAAATGCAGAAAAAAACTTTACGTTTAGGTGTGGTTCACATTCAACATCGGCCTTTAAAATTTAAACAACCGATATGAGGTGTCGTACTCCGTAAGTTCGAGTTGCCGTACGCGACAGGGCAAGGTAGGAATCATTTTATTTATGGCGATAGCACAATTAAGTATCCTAGGAGTCCTTTAAATTTTTTTAATTGCTGTATCTCATTACCGTTTCAAAAACTGTGGTTATTTCTAAAGTAGGACATATAGAATAAGAGAACAAGTAAATGTTTGTGCTACTAGCAAATATTTTTTGAAAAATCTTCCAAGTAACTAATTTTTTATTAAGCAGTCTATTATTTCATTTTCACTTTACTTGTAGTGTTAAGTAAATATATATATAATGGGTGATTTTTTTGAGGTTAGCATTTTCATGCATTAGTATTTGACAGATCACGTGAGATTTCAGACATGGTGCCAAAGAGAAAGATGCTCAGTATGCTTTGACATTTCATCATGAATAGACTTACTAACGAGCAACGCTTGCAAATCATTGAATTTTATTACCAAAATCAGTGTTCGGTTCGAAATGTTCAAATGTGACAAATTTTGTTCAGCGATGAGGCTCATTTCTAGTTGAATGGCTACGTAAATAAGCAAAATTGCCGCATTTGGAGTGAAGAGCAACCAGAAGCCGTTCAAGAACTGCCCATGCATCCCGAAAAATGCACTGTTTGGTGTGGTTTGTACGCTGGTGGAATCATTGGACCGTATTTTTTCAAAGATGCTGTTGGACGCAACGTTACGGTGAATGGCGATCGCTATCGTTCGATGCTAACAAACTTTTTGTTGCCAAAAATGGAACAACTGAACTTGGTTGACATGTGGTTTCAACAAGATGGCGCTACATGCCACACAGCTCGCGATTCTATGGCCATTTTGATGGAAAACTTCGGAGAACAATTCATCTCAAGAAATGGACCGGTAAGTTGGCCACCAAGATCATGCGATTTGACGCCTTTAGACTATTTTTTGTGGGGCTACGTCAAGTCTGAAGTCTACAGAAATAAGCCAGCAACTATTCCAGCTTTGGAACACAACATTTCCGAAGAAATTCGGGCTATTCCGGCCGAAATGCTCGAAAAAGTTGCCCAAAATTGGACTTTCCGAATGGACCACCTAAGACGCAGCCGCGGTCAACATTTAAATGAAATTATCTTCAAAAAGTAAATGTCATGGACCAATCTAACGTTTCAAATAAAGAACCGATGAGATTTTGCAAATTTTATGCGTTTTTTTAAAAAAAAAAGTTCTCAAGCTCTTAAAAAATCACTCTTTATATGCTCGCAAGAATGCGAGCAGAGCAAGAAACCACAGCGTTGAATGTACAACAAATTACATGCTTTATATTAACATGATAGGTATGTTATCGTTATAAATAACAACAATAAGGACAACAAAACGCAATCATTAAGTTGACCATAATACAAATCACTATACAATTACTTGCCACATCTGCTTAACAGCGATTTCTGGGTTTTTTGCTGTTGTCATGTTCATCTCCAAATACAAATGTGTCTTATATTCATACATACAATCCATTTGTATTTATGTAATTCTATATTTATGTATGTATGATGCATAAGAATACGAGTATCTTAACTAAGAGACTGTTCGTAACAAAACACCCACTAATTAGCGAAGTAAGCCGCCACTGATGTCGTTACCGATACCACGAACAATGTATAACCACTATAGAAGAGAATTTCCATGAACGCTTTGAGTTTTCCTTTTATTGTTGATAACTTTAATTTTAGAGCATTTTCAATTTTCTGATTATTTTGTAACATAGCAATAAATGAGAGCCAGTAGAAATATATCCGAAAATTGCGAGGAAACATTTTTTGGTTTTAGCGTTAGGTAATATTATGCGGCAAGATCCTACGAATTTGCTTAGCAGTAATATTATGCTTAGGAGTAAGTTATACTGCCTAATACATCAATACATAACTATATCTATACATATAATAAAATAGTAACTGATTTCCTGTTTGTCTGTCTGCCTGCCTGTTTGTCTGTCTCTCTTTTTTTTGTGTTCGCATCACGTAAAAACTACTAGATGGTTTTTAACAAAATTTTGTGAGGAGGTACCTTAGTATCCTGATTTCCATAAAGGATACTCTTTTTCCGCAAAAATATCTTACTTCCAAAAGAAAGTGGAGAAAAAGCAAAGTAGACGATTTTTTATTCCGATTTCAAAGTACTCCATACTTTAAGGCATCTTTTATTTTGGAAAGCAGTAAACTTATTTTAAGCAATGTTGAACAACAGATGGCGTTGTTTTAATAAGCAATTCATGTCATGTATGTCTTTTACAGAGCTTTACAATAATTTTAGAATTGTATATAAATTTTATAATTTTATCCAGGGGTTTATTAAGTAAATACATAAGAGTCTTAATATTTGGTATGGATTACTTTCAAAGCAAAATCGAACAAAATATTGCCAGGACGAACACAACGTGTGTGTGCTAGTAAAGTAATAAAAAGTAATCTTGATTGCAAAATATTCTATAGCTGTTATAACAAAATTATGTATTCCTTCGTTAAAGACACAATAGAGTGTTACGGGTCGCGCTCACAGGTTATGTAAGTACAGTTACCCGCTTATACAGTTAAATAGATATTCTCTACAACTACATACTACACAAAGTAGATGAATAGAAGAATGCTGGAGAACGATGTATGCGATCCAGGAACTGCATTATATTTTTCTAGTGTCTAAAATAACATTTTTTATTTAAAAATTAATTACCTAATTATTATAAAATATTCTTTCAACTGAGAGGGAATAAAATCAAAAGTACAATTATCTCTCTTCTACCATTTCTCACATATCTATCATAAATATCGTTTTCAGGTTTTTATTTTCTATTTTGTTCTAAGCCGAGTATATTCTAAAGTACCAAGGTTGGCTTTAAAGCTTGAATATAATTTTTTTTAATTTTTAAAATTGATTATCGCTTTTGCAAACCAATATTAGTTTAATTTGGTGTCATAAAACTAAGTTTGTTTGGTCATTTTGGAATTGAAATAAAACCGATGTTCGAATCATCTGTTGTTTAGCAGATGTACATTTGTTTACAATTTAAATATTACTTTTTTGATAAAATATTTGTTTTTGTTTAAATATTGTTAAAAGTTATTGCATTTTTGAAAAAAATATAAAAAAATTAATTTCGATGATATAAAATGACTACTGCAGTTGTTGCATATTTGTTATTAGAAGCAGGGCGCTCAGAAAATGTAACTAAAAGAACTTTGCGAGATTGCAGCAATCTACTTGAGCTGCCAGAGTCAGGGTACGTACATATTATATTTTAACCGGAAAGGATATTTCAGTATGATAATTGTAAGTAAACACGATCTTAATTTTATATTATTTATGCATATACTTACCTGTTACAAGTGATTTTAACTATGTATGTAGGAATATGCAATTATATTCAGATTTGTGACCAAGACATGAAAAGTCGAGCCTTAGCTGCACCGTATCTAGTCAAGACGAATTTGTATGGATTAATTAAAACCGACAGCTTTTAGCTGATTGGTTTCTTCCCCAACAACGATCGCATTGGTTTCTGAAATTCTAAATTCCTAAAATTCTAGTTCGAAAATAAAACTAATAACATTGGATTTCGTGACACTAAAATATTTTTTTGTCGGTTTTAAATCCGATTCCGACAAAATTGGATTCTGTGACAGCCCTGAATATTTTTGGGAGAAGTTAAATTCACATCTGCTCTTAAAATGAGCTGAAGAAAACTGCTAATATTCGACTACCTGGACAAATTAATAAGACGTATATAAACTTATCCTTTAATAGGTAGATGTTTAAACAAAGTGTGTATACGTCATTCATCAGACGTGCTGATGTATTTTTTGAAACTTACTCTGTAAAATGTTGACAGAGTTATGAAAAATCTTTACAGAGTAATGTAAAATGTTTACAGAGTAATACCTGTGTGTCTGCTTGGAACTCAATTATTCTGATTTGCGCAAATTTATTAATTGTGCGAAGCAATGTTCTTCTAATTCGAACTCACTGACTGTACAAATTTTTATTTTTGCCTTTTTGAACGAAGACAACCGTAGAGATATAAATTATGTGTAACGTTTAATGCATGTTTAAGTGCAAAATCACAACAATTTAATTTTTCTGCTGTCGTTGTATGCAAAAAGGGAAGTCAATCGTATAACCAGGATATTTATTTGGAAGTTGTACACGATACCATACGCCTTGCTTTTATGGTTTGTCTTTTCAAAAAATTTACAGACCCGTGTGCACTTACTTATTTGTAAAAATGTATGTATTCATGGCAATTATATTTGGTGCAACAAAACCTCTATGTAGCTGCAACAAATCTCAAATTGTGTACTACTTGTTAAATGTTTTACATTCAACAGCAGTGGCCAGACAACTTCTACTTTGGACTATTGTTACCTGGTGACCGCATGTTGTGCCTGTATTTTGCAAATGCTTGGATATTAGCTTACCACAGTTGTATGCGGTCTGAACAGAAGTTTTCACTGCAAGTATGTACTCCTATTTTACTGGCAATCGAAATATATGAGATACCTCAGTTTCAGTTGCTCATTTGGAATTTATTTATCCAATAAATTTTATTTTTTTTTTATATTCTTGTTAAAGGTAAATTTTACGTATTTTATAGCTGCATCGTAAGTGTCTGGGGGTAGGCGTAGGTTTGCAACTTACTTTATTTACAATATCTAACAAAAGAAAATTAGGCTTATGCATTTCAGCACT
Source organism: Phasia obesa (assembly GCA_949628195.1). Lineage (NCBI taxonomy): Eukaryota > Metazoa > Arthropoda > Insecta > Diptera > Tachinidae > Phasia > Phasia obesa. The sequence continues at coordinate 43,684,881 of OX451215.1, forward strand.
TAAAACATTATGATATTTCAAGCATGCACGTGTTCACGTTAAAGAGGCGTTTATCTTTAAGATGATGCGAGTGTGTACGTGGTTTTGTATCCTTTTCTTATGATAAGTTAACAACTTTTTACTTATTTAGTTTTTAATAGAATTAAGGTGAAACGAATTTAAGTTTATGTAAACTTTATTTTAATTTTGCGGTTATTATATTTGCTTTAGCTTTAAAAGTTTTAGAATTATCATTCATATTAAATGATTTCAATATGACAATGACAAGAATACATTAACGAGGAGTAGTTCTGATTGCGTTACTGCTTTTGAATTCCGCTAATAAAAATAAGGAAAATAAGGAACGATTAATTAAAATAACTCGATATTTTTGGTTTTTGGTATAAAATTTGTTTCTTACCCAGTAGAACTTATATACAATAATTTTTGCAAAAAAAACCGACTTCAAAACAGATAGAAGGTCACCAATTCTAAACTAAAAATGTAAGAAGTAATCTGTAAGAATTAGATTTAAACCAAATAAAAGATGCGCCAAAATTAGAGGGAAAAAAATTAAGACTATTGAATGTCAAGCCTCTCCCTATTACTGTTCAAAAGTTAAGCTATTTTCACCAGTATCCGTCTTGTATGGGGACACCATTCAAGCCTCTGTCTATAACGGTTTCAAAGATAGGGGCACACAGATCTAATAACATTACCTATTCTGACACCCTTTAATTTACAATGTTAAATTAAAGACTTGTTGTTATAGAGGACTTGGCCACAAAGATTCTTTGTAAATTTCAACTGTCTGTCTATAACGGTTAAAAAGTTTAACCATATATATCAAATTACATGAACTATTGGGACACCCTTTACATTATAATTCCAAATATTTATACTTGTTATCATACCAGAGAAAGTAGTGGATATTCTGCCTAATTTTCCAGAGTTTGTGTTTAACGGTCCAAAAGATAGGGTCTTATAGATCAAATTACGTAATTTATGGGGACAACCTTTATTTTCTAACTTCAAATTGTATACTTGCTGTAGTGAACTTTGCAATACAGGTTCCTTGTAAATTTCAGCTGTCTGTCTCTAACAGTTCAAAAGTTTGGCCACATACATAGAATTACATTAACTATTGGGACACCCTTTTAGTTCCAAATTCAAAATTTTATACTTTTTGTTATAGCTGACATAGCACTACAGGTTCTTTGTAAATTTCAGCGGTCTGTGAACAACTATTCAAAAGTTTGGCCATATACATCAAATTAAATGAACTATTGGAGCACCCTTTAATTTAAAATTTTGAATATTTATACATTTTATTATAACGGTCATAGTAATCGACATTCTATCAAATTTTCAAGGTTTTGTCTATAACGGTTCAAAAGATAGACCCAAATAGGTCAAATTATGTCACCTATGGGGACACCCTTTAAATTTATTTTTTTATTAATTTCTGCTGTTGGGAGCTATAGCGGCACGCAATTTTTTAAAATTTTTTTAATTTGCTGCCATTTACGGTTCTTAATACACGTAAAAAACATGTATGTTGTATGGGGACACCCTTTAATTTTTAATATAGTGAACTGTTTTTAAAATGGGACCAACCTGAAAGCATAACCTTTCAAATAAAGAAAATATTTTAAAATTGGTTCAGAAATGGCTGAGTTCTGCGGTTACATACATAAAAAAAAGCAACATTCAGACGAATAGATAACCTCCTTCTTTTTTGAAAACGAGAATTATTTATATAACATCCATGGGACTATTGACTTGACAACACTTTTCTTTTATTGAATTTCTCAATTATTTCTTAAATTTTCACAGCTTTAAATCAAATGATGATAGACTTTGTTTTTAATAAAATATATCATTAAATTAAAAATTTTTTTGATTTTAAAGTATGTCCGATTTGTTAAGAAAATCGAATAAACACATAATAAATTTCTTTGTTGTTTTATTTGTCTCTCAATCACAGCTGAACCGATATATGTATATTAAATAGAAAGTAAATTTAAAAAAACTCGATTCAAGAGCTCTCAAAAGGAAGGATAAACGGAGATTTATTTAAACAAGATTTGAATGTATGTAGACGAACAATTGTCTTAGGCGTAAAGAGACTAAATATACCTAATTTTGTTAAAAAGCCTCCATAGCGGTTTATTTTAATGATATAAATTTCACACTGCACAGTGGGACCAAAACTAAATATTTTTGGAAATAATTTAGCCATTTGTAAACAGCTACATCGCTTGCTCCAAAATTATACATGGTCACAGCAGAGGAGTATCTGGGGGGTTACTATGTAACTCGAATCGATAGTTAAATGTTACGGATACGGATTTTTCCTACCAACTAACTCAAATTCGTAAATACATTTGCTACTTTCGGGTTGCCGTATACGATTATCGGATACTCGTACTCTACTTTCGGATGTGCAACACTATGTAGATGTCAAAGTCGCTCGAAAGTTAGCATTTGTACTCGTTTGATGTTGAGGCAACGGATGAAATATAAAAAAAACTTAAATAAATTAAAACATCGACACCAAACGCTGAAAATGCAAGTTTTTGCTAAATTTATATATACATATGTATATTTATAGATACAAATTAATACAAGTCTTTTTATTAATACGAAGCAAATGCAATTTAAAGTTATGCTCAACAGAGCATCCGCAGTTGGCTATATAAAAGCTTCGGACTCCAAACATGCTACCAACAATTTAACTTAAAGATTTATGTGTTTGGGACACAACACCTTCTCTATAGAATTGCACACTTCTTTGATGCAGTTTGACACAGTTTGTTGTGCCAAGCCAGAAAAGCGGTCTTGACCCATTTGGTGTTGGTACCCACCTTGTCGACGGAACTTAAGTGTAGCACTTAATTTGATTGTTGGTGTTACAGCAGTCGATCTCAGTGTTGTTTGCAGCTGCGCACTAATGCTCTACAACACATATTTAAAAGCTTCCTTGTTAAGCCGGAAATTTCGCACAAACCTACAAATAAAAATATTTAGTTACATACAAATTGTTACTTACATTACATCCGTCAACTGCATAAAATCTACACCATCGCGTAGGATTTTACGTTCCAATCGCTCGTCTTCATTTTCCATCCAACGGGCAACCGCATCTATTTTTATAACGCACAAATATTTCTTTTTTTATTTTTGTTTTCATTGTTTTGACATTTTGCGTAATAAATGCTGCCAATGTTGAATAATACATTCGAAAGTAGTGCCAAAATTATTTCAATTAGTACCAGCACTTCTCACTCGATCCGAAACTGTTTAAATTCGGCTCGAATACAACTTTCGAGCTGTTCATACTTTCGAATCGAGTTACATAGTAACCACCCTGATCTTAATTTCTGACGCTGGGAAGCATTTATTTGTCAGCGGCGCCTCTATGTGGGAACCTTGCACTCAACAATTTTTTAGAGCTTTACATTTCTTAATGTTTTGTTCATTTAAAAATTATATATGGTTTTTAAGCTCTAGTTAAGAACTATAAAATAATGCTTTTACGTCTTAAAATAAACGAGTAATATGCTTTTACATTTTTTTTTTTTTTTTTGATATTAGGGTAATTCCACGTCAAATCAACCAGGCACTCAAAATGACTACTTCAGATTTTATTGAAACTTTTTTTATTTATATTCGTTGACTCCCTGAATCCAAATATGATTTTAAAAAAATTCTATCTCTTACAGTTTTTTTCGCTACACACTTACCAAAATTGAAAAATGTCTATTTTTGGCATATGCGCTCGAGGATTAAATATATTCTAAATCCAGTTCTGTAAGTCCTAGAAAGTTGAGTAATAGCTCATTTTAAAGGGTATTTAATACGCTTTAATTTGGTATCAATCATGAATCATGAAATTTTTTAACAAATTTTTTTCTGATATTTAAAAAAAGTTTTATTAAAATCTTTGAGATAGTGTCTTTTAATTTTTTTTTTTTTTTATTTTTAAATTTACATATGTTTTTTAATGTGGCTTAGTGAGTACACCATAAAAATTACAGAGTGGGACCATGGTGGGATCAAAAGTTATATTAAAAAAAGTACATATTTTTCAGTTTTAAGGAATATTTTTTACCTTTATTTTTTTTTTCAGTTTATAATGAGTCAAAATGTAGTATTGTTCGAGCATTCAAATTGTACGAGTAAAGTTTAAGTTAGAATATAATATACGATTGTATTGTAACGTTTAATAATAAAAAAATGTGTATCCTTTGATTTTCGTTTACTAAATACATATTCACATTTCATTTGAATCGCAATTTGTTGCATATTTTTTATTTTTACTTTTCTAACACACAAAAAAAGATTCATCACGATATATTTCTTACGTGCAAAACTATGTGTTGTTCTGGATATTTCTATGTATATCACACTTTTATCAATTACCATAACAGTAACATCACATAACCTATCAGAAATTATAAAAACTAGAGTTAACATAACATAACGTTTAAAGCTTGGAGTTAAGCAAAAGCTAAGACCTTAAATTTCTAGACAAAATTATAAAACATTTTCAAACTATATCTTGACGGCCCAATTTCCAGTAGGCGATTTTCTCAAGTAGCAAAACTTAAGAGTAACTAATAATCACACTGAACCAAATTTCGTAAGTAATATTAACGAAAAAAATTAGTTAATCCTTAACGACAAAAATATTTAAAACAATTTAATTGAAATTAAATTTAAATGAAATTAGCTAAATATACGTCCCTAAAAGAAGTTAATGTCACTAATTTATCCGTTGATTTGACAAAATTTTCGTTTATTCTACTCAGTTTTCTATTTTATTATTGAAAAAAATTCAATAAATAAAAATGAAAAAAGAGCTGTAAAACAGAAGAAATTTCGTTAAATTTAAATTCAGAAAAATTATTTGAGTTGACATATAAAATAGAACATTTTTTCAATTTACATACATACATACATACATACATACATACATACATACATACATACATACATACATACATACATACATACATACATACATACATACATACATACATACATACATACATACATACATACATACATACATACATACATATGTATACCATTTTTTCTTTTAATATTTGTGTCAATTTCGGTGTGTTGTGCAAAATAAAATTAAGTTAATAAATTTTTCTAATAGATTTTACACTATTACCGATTTGGAAAAGATATAGTTTCGTAGAGAAAATAAGAAAAACAATAAAATAATATCAAATGCCCGCAACAGAACCTTATTCGTTTATTCCTCTTAAAACAGGAATAAAGGTAATGAGGCATTAATGTTATGCAGTTTTATTTTCAGATTATGTTACAGATTTTTAAAGATAAAAATTTAATAAAAAATTAACTAATAATTTTAGTTAATTTAACTTTTTTTATGTTAAATCTACACCCTATAAAATAACGAAAAATATAATCATATTGAAGAAATTTCTTCAATATAATGAATTTAACAAAATAATTTGTTTTACTAAAATCGATTGTAGATTTGATTAAAAAGTATGTTAGTTGTATAATAACCTACTTTTCTTCAATTCTACACCCCATTTTACAGTATTTAGGTAAATTTTTGGTTCAGTGACCAAATTTGTAAAACAAATATTATTCCAATTTTATCAAGTAATTGTATACTACGAATTCCAAGCCTAGGAATAAGAGTCACACTTCATAACCATCTCGAGATACTTCCTTTTTAGAACCATGCAGTTCGATTGTTTTCCTCTATTTGCTAAATCACTATATATGTACATACTTTAAAGAATTTTATATATATTTAACATTGTTATCTTTTAATCTACACCAATTATTATAATGTAGTTAAAATAACATAAGAAATAATGTTTAAGGTTAAATGCAAACTTTATAGAAATCTTTTAATATTTTTATATACAAATAACTAACATACTAATACACGTTCCAAGTAACTGTAGCACAAAATATTGTTTACTTTAAGGCGTGATAAGAACTAATAAATTTTTTCGTTAAAAATTTGTATATCAATGTTTAGCAAAATAGCAGCGAAAATGCATTTACTATCGATATTTCAGGCTAAAGTCTGACGCTGGTGAAGTTTATTATTCTTTACTTTTAAGTCGATTAAAGAATTGATTATTCTAATTACACTGACTCTTTGCTGTTGAATTATTTATTTAATATCTTTTTCATACAGGTATTATGTAAAAAAAAATAAATAAAATGCTATTACATCGAAATACCAAAATATAGCTCAACATATAATGAACTAATGTTTAAAATAATATTAATATCAAAATAACTTATTTTAAATATCGTTAGGAATAATTTTCTGCCATAATGCTGCTATTTAAATGCGCTGAAGTGTTTATACGTGTATTTAAATATGCAGACAGTCTTTACCGTTACATGTGATTGTATATCTCAAAGGTCAATCTAAACGTTTACTTGGATACACAAGCCGACATGACACATATTGCTTCACTTACATAAAAAGTATATATGTACATATGTGGCATAATATAAATATAATACAAATATCTGATATCATTGAAATATTACACTAATGCGTGTATTTATGATGTAAATTTTACGAATTCATTTTCTTTACACATAAATGTTATAAGGATGATCGTCAATGAATAAGTTTGAGATAAGAAAACAAGTAAAACCTAATGGATAAACAATAAATTCGCATGTGTAGACTGTATTTATTATCAAAATAAAATATACATACATATGTATGCGTAATAAAGATACACTTAACAAAAGTCTACTCATCCCTCTTGTTTATGAAACTGGAAAGTTGACGGTAGCTGAAGAATATATTTTTATTAAGTTAATATTTAGTAACAACAGAAATTTTATATAAAACTTTAAGCTATGAAATATAAAATTACTCAATAGCTTCAAAAGTTCTCTATTAGTCAATGTTAAATCTAAAAAGTTAAGGATTTTAAGATTGTGCTTCAGGCTGTTATAAATATTTCGAATATGGAAAAAAGAATAGTACTGAAGTGGTGGAAGGACTTCCTAACCGAATTACCAAATTAATGATTTTAACATGGCGTAAAAATATTATAAAATAAAATGAAATGCAAATACTTTTTTTGGTTTTAAATAATTAATAAAGTAGGTATCTTAGAAGTTTGAAATAATATTGTTAAAAATAAGGAAATATTTAGTCAATATTTAGAAGGCGTTCTTTTAAACTTTAAAAACTGGTTCAATTACTAATTGTTTTTTTTTAGTTTAATGTAATGTTTTTTTTTTATTCCAGTAAAGGAGTTTGCCGATTTTGAGGCCTATTATTTTATAAAATTATTTATTTTTATTTTGGATCGAGGTCAATTATTTTTATCTCAATAAAACTCTATTTTTGTTTTATTAAAAATTATGTGTTATGTATTTCAATATTTCGAACTATTTATCAGAAACAACCAAAAAGTGAAAAGCAAAATATGCACAAAATTACATCGAGTAAAGCTGTCCATTTTCACAACGATTGTAATGCTTTTTAAAAGCTCTTTATTTATATTTTATATGAATCAAGTCTAAAAAATAAAAAGAATAAACTCTACAAAAAATACAGAAACTCTAATTCTACTGCTGATTACGCAAGGTCCTCTATTTGTCGCGCTGAGTATAATTTGTTAAATACCACTCTGTATAAAAATTATATCATCAGAATGAAATCAAATTTTAAAAACAATCCTAAATCATCCTTTAATTTTGTAAACTCCAAACGTAAATCTAATGAGTATCCGCCTGTAATAAAATATGGAAATTGTGAATCTGATGATGACGCTCTTATCGCCAATATGTTTGCGGATTTTTTTGCTACAACGTACTCTGATGCTATATATGATGACACAAGTACTTATCCTTTTGAAATTTCTTCAAACCTATCCATAGACTTTCCAGAAATTGATTCTGCTGAAATAGAGTTTGAATTAAGAAGACTTAAAATAACTTTTAACCATGGACCGGATGGTACACCCAACTGTTTACTGAGGTACTGTGCAGCATTTTGCATTTGTCGAAACCTTTATCTTTCATCTTCAACTCATCTATCAGATGTGGCTATGTTCCTAGTCAATGGAAAAGCTCATATATCATTCCTTTATTCAAATCTGGCAGTAAGTCACATGCAAAAAACTATAGAGGTATTGCAAAACTAAGTTCGATACCAAAGCTTCTTGAAAAATTCATCTGCAACTTTCTAAGCCACAACATATCGCATTTAATATCGCCGCATCAACATGGGTTTAGAAAAGGATGCTCAACCATTACCAACCTGTTACAGTTAACGACGTTAGTCAATAAAGGATTCGTGAAAAATCAACAAACTGATGCCATTTATACGGATTTCAGCAAAGCTTTCGACAAAGTCAATCACAAACTTCTCCTTAATAAGCTATATATGCTGGGATTTTCTGCAAATAGTCTAAATTGGATTAAATCTTATCTAAATGATAGAAAACAAAATGTACTTTTCAAAAACCACATATCTAAACCTATAAATGTTTGTTCTGGAGTACCGCAAGGCAGCCATCTTGGTCCAATCCTGTTCTCTTTATTTATAAATTATCTGCCAAATGTTATAAAATATTGCAACATACTTATGTTTGCTGATGATGTAAAAATTTTTCTTACATACAAAAAAAATTCGGATAATTTTTACTTGGTGCAATGTAAACCTAATGGAACTAAACTCTAACAAATGCAAGCACATGAGATTTAACAGGGGCAACTTCGTCAGTGTCAACTTTTTGTTGGGCAAACAACATTTGGAATTAGTTTGTTCCATCCTGGATTTGGGTATAATGCTTGACGTTAAGCTTAGTTTTATTCCACACATTAATATGATGGTCAATAAGGCGAGAGGCGTTCTTGTTTTTGTTAAAAGATGGGCAAAGGAATTTATCGATCCATATGTAACTAAGCTTTTATACACATCGTTAGTTAGACCTATTCTTGAATATGGCTCAGTTGGTTGGGATCCGTTGTATAATGTTCATAGTGATCATATTGAGTCTATTCAAAAACAGTTTTTGCTATTTAGCTTACGAAGCTTAAGATTAAATTTGCCTCCTTATCATCAAAAATTATCGCTAATTAAGTTGCCTTCTCTTAAAAGCCGAAGGACTATGCTAAACGTTACGTTTTTGTTAAGTATTCTTAATGGCGATATACACTCTGAATTCATACTAAGAAGTATATCATTTAATATTCCACATCGGCCGACACGTTACTTTCAACCTCTGGCAATTAAATGTTTTCGTATGAACTATGCTTATGCTGATCCACTGAGAAGAATATGTGCCAATTTTAATGAACTGTATCAATTTATTGATTACTCTTTAAGCTTAAACGTTATAAAACGCAATATTATAAATGAAAATTATGATTACAAATAATTATTAAATTTGTTACTAAAGTCTGTATGAAATTATTATGTAGACTTTTATATATTTAAATAAAAAATATTGCCAATTGGTATGCAATTTTCTGTGTCTTTTGAGGAAAGAAAATATTGTTTTACACTTTTCATTGGTGTGACCCAATCATTTGACAAGCTACGGCAAGAGCGCCAATTACGGGTGTAGTCCCCAAGGCAGTACGTATATTGTATATTCTATAGAATGGCTCCCAATACACTGCCAACTATCAATATAGTCTACTTATCGACTTTTGTTGACGATACTGCTTCTCTAAGCATTCATGTAACTTCCCAAGAAGGATTCCAATATTTGCAATACCCTATATTTTATTTGGAATTAGGGTTGGCAAAATGGAGAATTAAAATTACTGAAGTTAAATGTGCACTCATATATACATCTCGATTAACACTTATCCTAGAAAAGTTACATTGAAGCGAAATCGACACAAATGAAGTTAATAGCAGTGCAATTGAATTGGCTAATTGGAAGAAACCCAACACTAAGCTTAGACTGCAAGCTCTTACTTTATAATTCGATTCGATGCTATGGCGTTCATTTATGGGGTAGTGACTCAGCTTCCAACTTACAAAAAAATTCAAAGGCGGCAACATAAAATCCAACAATCATACAGATTCAATCATCTGTCGTCAGATGGTGAGAACTAAAATGCATTCGATTCTGCTAGTGTCTAAAAATAATTTTCCCAATTTTTTCTTTAATAATAATCACCTAATTTGCAATTTAAATTTATCTTTCTTAGAGAGACTAAAGCGAACTTAAGCTTGACTTCAAATCTGTATGTATTATTTTCCAAGCAAAAAACAAAAGTTTGGAATTGAAAAAGAATCATTAAAAACTATTTTAATTAATAAAACTTATAACCGTTACGACCACTGATAGAAAATACCTTGTATATAGAAACGAAGAGTGCTAAAAAGGGTGTTCAGGAGATTTAGAAAATGCATTACATTCTGATAGAATCTGAGAAAATATAAATTGAATTTAAAATATTATAACCAATATTAAAACTTGAATATAATTTATTCTAATTTAATCATTAAACATACGAAATCCCTGGAAATTTCAGAAAAAATTACCTTGCCCGAGAAGATGCTATTAACAAACATTTCTGAAAACTGGTTTATATGTTCTTTTTGAAATTGTATACCCTAAGATTACTCTCCTAGTTTTAGCTTAATTTTAGTAATAATTTTCTGTACTCGTTTAAATCGATTGGATTTACCGCAATAATATTTCAAGTTTAAAGTGCTTTTTACTTAAATTGTTCTCTTAGTTATTGTTTTTTTATAAAAAACAAGTTTTTGCAAACTGCTGTTCACACATTTTTATGTACATTTCTTATACCAAGAGTAAAGCCGTTCTTTATCATTGATATTTAGTTAATAATTTTTAATAGAAAACTTCGAGAAGATATTTAATGTCTTTTATTTTTTCGCATACCTATATTAATATACCTTGCTATAACTTCATTTTTTTACTTTCGAGCGATATTTTATGTCTAAAATATTTAATTTAATAGTATAATTTTCATGAAAAGTTTAGTATATAATATAAAAACGAAAAACTAAAAATATTTAATAATCAATTGCAATTTGTACTAAGATATTGCACTAATTAATTATAACTGCATACCGTAACAGGTTTAATTTAACCACTACTTAACTTATATGAAACTAAATACGAATACATATGAGTTAATGCTTTCAAATTAATTTATATCCATGAAAATGAATCCATGAAATGTGTGCAATTAAAAAGTTTATTAAATGAAATTTGACACTACGTATGCTAAACTAAAAAAATAATTACACACGAAAACCAATGCGATGTAAAATTAACATAACATTGTTTTCAATTCATTGGAAATATCTGAAGATGTTACATATACTGTGCACCAAACGTACCCAACAAACAACCAGTGAAGACGATCTTCAATTTCTTGAGTGAGGAGGAAGGAAATGGAGTATTTATATACCATTTCCTTTAAAAATTTAAGTCATAACTTCCTATTAGGGGAGGTTTCAGAAATCTTCAACTAAGTTCAGACAAGCAAATATTCATTATTCATTTAACTAACAAAGTATTTTTCAAGACCTAATCAAAACTAAATATTGCGTACACATTATTATAAGGTAATTCGTCCGCTATATTGTTAATCCTTGTGTGCATTGATGCCATCTAACTTATCTAAAGTGTTTTTTAGAGCCTTAAACAAATTTACAAAATAAAAAACTGTCGTTTGACCGATTAGTTTCCTGGAAAATTCTTAACTGGAACGAGGTTATCGAAGTTATCTAAAATTTAAAAGGTGCTGCCAAATTTTCAGTAATATTAAATCGGTCAAATTGCATACATTCAACGCTTTATCTCTACTTTTTCCTTAATTTTATTTTATATTCTATTGATCAGCAATACCTGTTATTACATCTGCAGTTTAGGACAGGGTACGTATTTTTTCACCATGAATAGTACGTTTTTGTCCATTCTCTTATCATTTTCAATGAATGAATCTTTGTTTTGCGTTTGTATTTTTACTGCACACAAATAAGTTTCACACAAACTTATTTATGTGCAGTGAATAAACAAACGCAGTGGACAGTGAAGAAAACAAAAAGGAAATCAACAGTTTCTTCACCGATATGGAAAATGAGAGAAGAGAGAAATACGTACTCTGGTGCAAGTGAAGTTAGCGAAGTTAGTCTTAATAAAACTAAACAAAAAGTGAATTGCAGGAATCTTATCTAGTAAAGACTTTATACAATTAAATAAAACAACTTTTTTCAATACTCCAATCGAGGCACTCGATGCTAGTCTACCAGTCTAAGGGTTGCGGGTTCGACTCCCGCCAAAGACTTTGGGTGTCCTCTGCAGACAAGCAACAAGCTTCGCTGGAAGCATTGTCTTTTAAAATATATTACGGCCATAAAATTCTTGGTTTTTTGTGTGGTGGTCTCAAATAATGTATTTATGTAGGGATTAAATGTACTTTTATTTTTCTGTTGAATATTAATAAATAATATTTATTAGTTCATTTTATTTTACATGATTTTGTCATAATTTTTCTAACAAATATTTATAAAAACCTAATATTTATGTGTTATTTTTGTTACTTGACCATATTTTTTGCCGATTTTAAAAATTTTATCCAGATTTTGTAAATTTATAGGTAAATTTTCTGGCCACACTGTTGATGCATACTGTTATCCTAAAGAGTCAAAAATAAATAAAACATTATAAAACGGATGTGTCATTTTATAATTAATGTTGTAGGTAGGTGTAGGTGTAGTAGTAATGGGTGATTTTTTTGAGGTTAGGATTTTCATGCATTAGTATTTGACAGATCACGTGAGATTTCAGACATGGTGCCAAAGAGAAAGATGCTCAGTATGCTTTGACATTTCATCATGAATAGACTTACTAACGAGCAACGCTTGCAAATCATTGAATTTTATTACCAAAATCAGTGTTCGGTTCGAAATGTTCAAATGTGACAAATTTTGTTCAGCGATGAGGCTCATTTCTGGTTGAATGGCTACGTAAATAAGCAAAATTGCCGCATTTGGAGTGAAGAGCAACCAGAAGCCGTTCAAGAACTGCCCATGCATCCCGAAAAATGCACTGTTTGGTGTGGTTTGTACGCTGGTAGAATCATTGGACCGTATTTTTTCAAAGATGCTGTTGGACGCAACGTTACGGTGAATGGCGATCGCTATCGTTCGATGCTAACAAACTTTTTGTTGCCAAAAATGGAACAACTGAACTTGGTTGACATGTGGTTTCAACAAGATGGCGCTACATGCCACACAGCTCGCGATTCTATGGCCATTTTGAGGGAAAACTTCGGAGAACAATTCATCTCAAGAAATGGACCGGTAAGTTGGCCACCAAGATCATGCGATTTGACGCCTTTAGACTATTTTTTGTGGGACTACGTCAAGTCTAAAGTCTACAGAAATAAGCCAGCAACTATTCCAGCTTTAGAAGACAACATTTCCGAAGAAATTCGGATTATTCCGGCCGAAATGCTCGAAAAAGTTGCCCAAAATTGGACTTTCCGAATGGACCACCTAAGACGCAGCCGCGGTCAACATTTAAATGAAATTATCTTCAAAAAGTAAATGTCATGGACCAATCTAACGTTTCAAATAAAGAACCGATGAGATTTTGCAAATTTTATGCGTTTTTAAAAAAAAAAAGTTCTCAAGCTCTTAAAAAATCACTCGTTAGTAGTATTGTCTAATAACCCAACCATTTAAAAGTTTCTTTCTAATTAGCATATTTTCTTTGTACAATCCCTTTTCAAAACGAACAAAATCCGAAAGCTCATTTATACGTAAAATATCTTATATTTACTTACAATAACACATGTCCTTCCAAGCGTGCTTTGCTCAGATGCTTCATTTAAAATCGTCAAAATAGTCATTTAAAAAACATACGCAATGTAGTAATGTAATGTAGGTACTGTTAACGGTGCACAGTATACTTCTTTTCACGGAATAGTATTAATTAAAAATTCAATAATATTAAATTTTCTTTTAGTTGAGTTATGTTTATGGTTGACTCTTTTGTGAGTAGTTTAATTGATAATGAAAAAACACTAATTTCTTGTTATTTATTATAAACAAGGAAATGTAAAAAGTCAAAAATATTTTTAAAAATTGGTAGTAAATTGTTAACAAAATATTTCTTTTAAAGTGTAAATGTAATTCATCTTTTCATAATAGTAATAGATATTGACTTACTCCGTTAAGTTTCTCAACATTATGTCCTACGTTTTTACTCAACTTTATTTGTACGTTTTTACTCAACTTTATTTGTACACTTATAATATAAAGATTAATAAACTTTAATCAAAGATCGCTTCGGAACACGAGTGTAGCAGCCAAAATTTTGTTTATTTTTATAAATTTTTTTATGTGGTCGAAAATTAATATTGCAAAAATTACAAACGAAATGACAATCTTATATAAGCCCTTTCCGCCTGGGCGGTATTATATTAAACAAATTTACCTCTTATTAAAGTTAAATATGTTTTATGACTTACACCTAAAAAGGTACACTGTGCGATGGGATGTATCGTTTTTAAACCATCAAATATTTTTTAGGGTTTCCCGTAAGGATTTTCACTACATTTTTCTCCTGATATTTTGTTTTCAGGAATCTAATAATCTTTGAAAACCTAAACTTTTACAAACAATTAGATAAAAAGATGATTGTGTGTTACATTATAACATGCGCCCATAAAAAAATATCATGACAATATTTATCATTTATTAAAAGTTTATTTTTAAAGCAAACTATATTTTGAAGAATAAATGAAGATATTTTGAAGAGCTATAAGCTGTTGAATAATTTAAATAAATTGTAGTTCTTTTATTCTCTCTGACGATTCTGATTAATTTTAAAGTTAAATGGCAAAATTGTAATTAGTAGTGAATAATATCTATTTAGCAAACCAAACGAGAAAATAGTATTCTATCATCTATCATCAGTAGGTGAGGATAAAATCTACGATCACCTAAAGCTTCCCTCCCTTATACAACAAACATATCTATAAACATAAAACATAATACATAAAATGGCCTCAAAACTGATATTTTAAGTAAAAGCTGTCAAAAGTAGATTTTTCTGGCATACTTACGTATACGTAGTATGTTGGTTAACAAAATTGTATATAGGATTTTTTCATATTATTTACTGTGTCGTCATGTAACTAGTTGAACTAAAAGTAAGTAATCATATCTTTTGTCTACAAATATACACCTGCAAAGTCAGGCCATTCCGCTGATATCACTGGTCTGCAAAAAACTGGTCCTTAAATATAGATATGTTCAATGTAGTGACCTCAATTCACAATCCGTTTTCAGTTTATAGATAAAGATAAAATTAGTTTTAAGTCAAACTGATAAATTTTTTTACGATTCTCAACTACTTCGAAAATGTTCAGAAATTGGTGGCGAAACAAATTTGTACTTTAAATGAAAAACTAAATTCTTCTTCTGTCATCATTAGTCGGAAAGCTTGGTATACTCTGAATAAAATAAGCTATAAATAATAAATATTACAGTAGCTCTGACGGATTGGTTGAAAGAGCCTAGAAAATCATTACGATTTAGTCAGCCTATGATCTGGAGGCAGCAACAATATTAGGTAAGTGACTGCTATTTTTGCATGACAAAAGCCAAAGGCTTACCTAGAAAAATAAACATGAGACAATGTATTCTGATGTTTCTCCGAAACAAAGAATTACCAGCGCCAGTTCCTCCTTCGGAAGCACATGATATCCGATATTTTCCAATCACCATCTACTAAATCAAATGAAGTTTTGCTTAGCAGTTCATATAGTCTAACAGAAGAACCACATCCACTCAACCAATCGGACCTTAATGATTTCTTTCGCAATTTGTAACTTTCGCAATCTAAGTCCCAGCTTTTAGGTTCCAGATTACAACAGTGAAATCTATTAAAAAAAGAACAAATATATCGTTTTTCAGGAAAAGGTATTCTCAATTCTATCAATTGTTTTCCAAAGATCTAGATTTATTTTATTGCATTGACCCTCTAAAACTTCTTCAAGAACTGCAGCTACCTGACAATTCAATGACTTAGAGACTTTTCATTGACTCAACCAAACTCAATCTGAGCAGTGTTGCTACATAATGGATATCAATATCCGTCCGTAACATTAGCTCTAATGCAGTAAGTATGAAAGACCTACAAAAACATTAAATTATTGCTAAATAGCTTATAAATATGAGCCTTAAGCTTAAAAAAGTCTTTATAATTAATTGAAAAATGATATCGTAACAATTGTAGAAAAATCAAAACAGAACCCTTATGAAAATATTATATGCACATGATTAATATAAGCTTATATTTGTAACTGTAGAATAAGCTTACAGAAACAATATTTTATTAATTTTGGTATAGAAAAACTTATTCGTGTCAATATTTTGATAAGCTTCTTTACATAATTGTAGACCTATATTCGCAAATAATGTATATTTGTATGTATGTGTAATTTGTGGCTAATTTCCACAAAAATGTTCACCTAAAGAAATATAAAGAGCAATGGTGCACATAAACCAGTTTTCTCAGTTCTCATAATCCCTCCTTACTATATAAGTACATCTTTCCAGAGTTGTCAATACAGCACACAACACTACTATGGAGGAACGTTGTCTAGAAGAGAATGCATAGCTTGCTCATAGTACTCACTATTAATCACATTTTTTAAGATTGCCCCAGAAGTACCACAAATGAGACGCTTAAAGAGATCCTTTACTGCAATAATACTCTTATATCATTTCTCTATTTTGTACATGTATCTTAAGTTTTTCAGAAAAAAAAATTATGTCAGGAAATAAAACGAATTGTTTAGAACCATTTGTTTATAATAGTTTATTAATCATTGTTAAAAAATGCTTGTGAAATTACATATAATAAGCGAAATTAAAAAAAGCTTAAAACAAACTATTATTTATAACTACAAGTTGTATTGTAGTTTGATTGCTACAAGGTATGTTGGGATACTTTAAATCATTTCAAATAAAGGGTGCCAAATTATTTAACTGATATACTTTGGTAATAATTATTTGTTAAATTTAGCTACCTAAATCCGGCGGCTCTGACAGCCGCTTAACAGTCTTCAAATAATAGTTCGGCTATTGCAATTGTTAAAACCTCCTATAAATTGTGAACTGTTTTTTATTTCAGTTTGCAATACTTGTTGTTATTGGCTTCAATAAATGTTTCGTTGCAGGAAAGCTTTAAACAACAATTAGTAGATTCTTTTATCGAAGAAACTCTTGATCAAATTATTTCCATCGATGGTATGAAATATTCTAATTAATGAAATATAAGATGATTACCAAACTGTCATCGTAATAAATGCAACTTGTGCAGAACTCGACAGTATTAGGTAACACTTAACGGAATCAGTCTTGCGTTAAAAAATACTGCGCTGGAAATACATAAAGTCGTGGAATTATAAAACTACCCCCGTAATAAGTAGATCTTGAAAGAATTAAAATTCGACAGCCAGACATGCCAGTAATAGTGATGTAACATTTTATTATGTCCATATGGGTCCATTTTTTAAATCTCGTTTCCTTTTTACGCATTTTACGTTTATGATTTTTCGATTTACATGTTTTTAGTTGATTTTAACTGCCACTTAAAAAAATTCGATAGTATCGATAGTTTTTGCTCTAGTCTTTCTTTGTGACTTTTCTAGTTTAAGCGTTGATCGAGGTTTCTGCCAAGGTATTTTACCTTCGAGGTTTGAGGTATCATTTGGCTATATATTCGAGTAGGTGAGCATGAGTCTCTATGCAGTGTGAGTGCTATGTGAGTATATTTTTGTTCATTAATTTTCATTGCCCTTTTTCAACAACGATTCCAAATAAAATATATGGGTTGATTGGATTTGTTTGGCCAGTAAATAATATACCATCATATATATTCAGACATTAAATCATTTTTGATGCCATTTAGAATTTATAATATATAGTTTATAAAAAAAAATAAATGAAAACCCTTTTTCGAAGTTAACGACTTACTGCTGCCCTAAAGCCCTTCACATTTAACATTTTGCGAACTAATGATAGTGTTAACTTTTCTATAGTTGGTATTTAAAAAAGTCACATAATATGTTATTATTTCATATTGCATTTAATTGCAATTCTAGTGAAGACATATACAATGAAGTACTTAGTAAAGAATTCTTACATATGAACCTGCAAATACTTGATGTTACATTTTAAGTAACATACATAAGTATGTATTCATACTTATACAAAGTATTTGGTAGCTGGTAAAATTTAGTTCTTTAGGTTTGCTTGTTTATTCCAGTAGAAAGTTTTTTTAACTGCAATGTGTTTTATAATGATAGCAATATACTTATGGCTTTTCATGTATGGCACTTGCAGCACACCATCAAGATTCTTCTTGGCTAATAAGCCACGATGATAGCGGCTATTAGTTTAAAGTGCTCGTATACTCGTATGCATATAATTTTTTATATATATATATATGTTTTTTTAATACTGGGAAAATATGAAGCGTTAATATTTCCCATTAAATAATACTCGTTTTTATTTTAGTCACTTTTAAAAGAAACTAAATTTCAAGAAAGATTTTGTTTAGATTAAAGATGGCTTTTTAGAATGAGTTTTGTAAATAGGAAAAAAATGTGTTGCAGTATATGATTCTTTGGGTTAGCTCATTTTTCGAGAAATGTCAATGTTTTCGTCTATATTTATTTCTTTCACAGGTTATTAGGCATTGCAATTTTGGCCGTTAAAAGTCGTAGATTTATACTTCTACTGTACGCACAGTGTCATAAAGTACATACATCTAGGCTTCCGACACGAGAAGAACATTTTTTTATATTGCTGTATTTTTTTTCCAGATATCAGAATCTTTATATGTTTCAAGTTTTTATATACTAGATACAAAAAATTATATTTGGAATCGTATTAATTACATTATTTATTTTTAAAAATTTTATTTGATAATTTATTAAATAAATATTTTAAGTGTGTAATATAAAATATTTATTTCCAAAAAATATAATAATCGAAATTGCTTACTATGGGGAAAGCATATTCGCTAATTCGCTAGTGCTCAACTAGCTCATCAGTGGATTTTTCCAATTTTTCTGAATAAAAACTCAGATTCTTATGCTTAAAACTTAATAGACTAAATGAGAAGTTCAATCAGTCTAGAAAGAAAGCCAAATCTAAAGTTCTAAACAAAACAAAAAACCGTAGGAATCACTGAAGAAAAAAATTTTAAAATCGGTTCAGAAATGAATGAGTTCGGCGGGCGTAAACATAAAAAAAAGCAACTGAATGCAACTCAATTCGTCTGAATGTTGCTTTTTTATGTTTACGCCGGCAGAACTCATTCATTTCTGAACCGATTTTAAAATTTTTTTCTTTACTAGAAAGGAAATGCTTACAGATTGGTCCCATTTAAAAAGAAGTTCAGAATTTTGAAAATTAAAGGGTGTCCCCATACAACATACGTGATTTTTACGTGTATTATGAACCGTAAATAAAGGTAACCCTTTTAAAATTTAAAAAAAACTGCTTATTACTATAGCTGCCAATAACAGAAATTAATAAAAAAATAAACTTAAAAATTAAAGGGTGTCCCCATATGTGACGTCAATTTAAATATATGTATGAACCATTTGAACCATTGTAGACAATCACTTGAAAATTGGACAGAATGTCCAATATTTATAATCAGAAATTAAATATTTATAATTAGAAGTTAAAGGGTGTCCCAATAGTTGATGTAATTTGATGTATATTGCAAAACTTTTGAACCGTAACAGAGAGACGGTTGAAATTTATAAAGAACGTGTAATTCTAAGTCCTTTATAACATCAAGTATATAATTTAAATTTGGAAACTAAAGGGTGTCCCATAATTGATATAATTTTACCTATCTAGCCCTATCTTTTGAACCGTTATAGACAACCACTTGAAAAGTAGACAGCATCTCCACTGCTATGTCCCGTATAATAACATTTATAAATATTTAAAATTTTAAAGGGTGTCTCAATAGTTGATGTAAATTGATGCATATGGCCAAACTTTTGAACCGTTTTAGACAGACATTTGAAATTTACAAAGAATCTGTCCACATTAAAGGGTGTCCCCTAGCCTAGGGGCCCTAGGTGATATTGTTTAAGCTATATGGCCATATCTTTGGAACCGTTACTTTTTATTACTGTGTCAGTAATAATAAGTGTAAAAAAATAAAGGGTGTCCTCATATCTGACGTAATTTGTCGTATATGGCTTTATTTGCTTAACCGTTACGGATAGATATTTGAATGTACAGAACGTATATTACTATGTCCGCAACAAGTATAAAAGTATTTGATTTGAGTACTATTTCTTACAGATTACTTCCTTTTAAATTTATAGTTTAGAATTGATGCACATATATTTGTTTTGTAGTCGGTTTTTTTTTTGCAAGAATTATTAAGCTAAATTTTTAGATTTTCTAGTTTTAGTTTTAATTATTTTACTTAAGGTACTTGGAAAAATATAATTTCTAAATAGACTCGACTGTTTAGTGGCGCTTACCTCAATGCTGCAGTGATAGAAAAATGTTTGTATATTTTTATAAAATAAAAACCTATTTTTTTATTCATTCAAGGAAGCGATAACAGACAAGGTTTTATGCAGTGCATTAATTTTAAAGCTGTACGCGTAAAACTACCTTTGGGTGCGCCACGATGTGTAATGTTAGGTTTGTCCAATGTAATACTTTTCTCGGACATTGTAATGTTAAATAGACTACGTTTACATATTACTTTTGGAATATGTTTGGATGGAGATTCTCTTGCATGCTTACATGGTGCATGTGTACAAGGTGCTACGATTTACTATAGCAATATGTACTCTACTAATCATAAAAGTTCTTGGAATCTATAATATTTCATTAATTTTCGTACTATGAAATGCAAGTTTTTCAGACAAGAGAAAATAAAATAATTGGTTAAATAACCCAATTTGCAGGAAAAAGTTTTTGTATAACATTTCTTTCTTTAAATATCTCCGAAATAGTTGAGGATATTAGACGAATTAAATATAGTTTTTTTATAATTTATAACATTCTCAAGTAATGGTAAAATCTATGAATTATTTTTTTAGTAATTGAAAATTTTAATTACATATTTCAAAGAAATAAAAAATTTGCAAAGTACAATTTTAAATTACGTATGTTTTTATGGTAAAATGACCATACAGTTATTGTAATTCATGTTTTTTTGTGACTACTTCACTTCCTGACTTCATCGTACAAGCCTGGTAACAGAGCCCCTAATATTATAAATATTAGGGGCTCTGTGTATGAAAAATTTTTTAAGAATTTTTTCAATAGAAAAAACAATAAGACACCACCTGTACGCTATATTCAAATATATAAAAGATTGAATAAATAAAATATAGAAAATACCTGGGGGTTACTGCGTATTTAGATTCAAAAGAAAAATCATTCGAATATGTATCATTTTTACATTGTGTTTCGAACAATTTTTCTTTCGAATCGAAATACTCAATAACCCCCAGGCATTTTCCATATTTTATTTATTCAATCTTTAATATATTTGAATATAGAGAAAATTAAATTAATTTAAACTTGTTTTGCGCTTATATAGCACATGCTCTGCTTGAGCAGAGTTCTTTGATATTGTTTTGTAAACCAAATTAAATTTCAGAAGAAATCTCATCCTGTACAAACTTTCTTTAAATCTATATTAGGGTTCGGAAAATATTATACAATGTCAGTGTTGATGGTGGATTTAGCTGGCCGATATGTTCCAGCTCCATTCAGTGATTCACGAACTACCGAATTATTTCCAAAATAAAAAGTTTTTCAACCACTGTATGTCTTAGTGATTTTAAGGGTTTTAATGTTTCTCTAAGCATTATTTTATGGCACTGCTTTAGAAATAGAATTATAAATGTGTACCTTATAAATAGTGTAGTAATTAGAAGGAACATAAATAAAACTTGTAAAAAATTAAGTTGTGCATCATTAACGACACAAAGCAAAAAAAAAAAATACTTGAGTTCTTTTAATAGGAATTAAACTGATGTAAGTTATTGTAGAAAAAGCTTTACTTTTATTTGTGTCTAAGGAGGGTAAATTTTCAATAAAATTTGTAATCAGTGTGCTTAAATTACACATTTTATGAAGCTAAAAAAAAGAAAAAAGTAGAGATGCAAACGGATGAAATCAGTTAACAAATCTCTTCTCAATACAGTTATGTTTTATACTGCAGATGATGTTTATCTGACAAAACTCATAATACCTACGTAATTATGATTTCTTTTTAATTTAGAACAGTAAAAAAATAAAAAAATAAGAAAACTATGGCACTCTGTGCTTTTAGGTAAGCCTTAATACAATAACATATATGTATAACATTTAAATATTTTCTTTAATATAAAATGCAGCAAGTATTAAAAATGCGAATTAATGATGATGGAAGACAAATACTAAATTAAATTCTACCTTCCAAAGTATTTTAAATATTAACCTGCTCGGCATTTGGGGGTTAGACTAGATATTAATTAACTACTATTGCTATTTATTAGAACTAATTCTGTGCGAGAAAGAAATGCATCTGAAACTGCAACTGCTTGTTATTCCACGTGCTTAGTAAAATAAGTTTAAAAAAAAAAATTATTTTAACTAATAATGTTTTGTGTAGACATAATTTGCTTCTACCTCCTATATGTTCTAGTGTAAAAATACTTTTAAATAATATTATCAGGCCTGTTCTGAAAATCACGTGATTTTAAATCACGAACCGTTTTAAAATCACGTGTTTTATTTTACCCTGTTCTGTAAATCACATAATTTTTTATTTTTTTAAGTGATTTTAAAATTGTAAAACCACAAGAAAATTGCTGATTTTTATTATTTTTTTTTGATTAAAAATTACGTAATACGTAAAATAAAAGCAATCTGAAGGGTCTAGGGTACCATTGTGGACCCCAAAAGGTTTAAAATGAAAGCAGTATAAAAAATGGGCGTTTTAAGGCTTTACCTTCGGAAATATTGCAATTTTTAAGTTTGGCAAGGTTAGATGTACTTTCTAAACACTTAATCTGCTGACAGTTAAAAAGAAGCGGAAAAACACAATTTTTTTATAAAATGTTACTGCAAAAGAAGAGTCTTCAATAATGCACAATTTTTTCATATTTTTCATATTTACGTAATTTAACTACAAAAATCATAAAAGAACACTTCATACTATTTATTACAGCTGTTTGTTATAAAATTAACAACAAAGAACTCGCAAAAATAAGTAAGTGATTTATATGTAGAACACCTTTTACGTGATTTCAAATCACTTTGATAAAAAGTGATTTTCAGAACAGTCCTGTATGAATAAATAATTTTTCAGTATAAAGTTCAATGTTATAAACACAAGAATAAAAATTAGATACTAGCCGAACGTAATCCACTTTATAATTTTTCTTTATCTCTTCATAGTAATGAACTTTAACCTGACAATTCTTAAATTCATTTAAATAATATTTTATAGAAAATTAAATTTATGTAATAATTTTAATAAAAACAAAACATAAATTTTAATAGAAATCGCTATGATATAGTTAGATAGATATATTTGTTAAAAGCAAATTAAAAATTGTAAAGAAATACTACTGCTTAAAATAAAAAAAAAATAGTTTATTATAACAAATGGAGATCTCAAATTTACCCATAACTGATTCTTCTCTATGTTTGACTGCTTCAGAATTTGTTTGGTTAAGGTGGTTAAGTACAAAATGTATTTCAACTAACGACCACTATCTGAAATCCTGGACCACTTTTTGAGGGTTGGGTTCCGATACTGAGAAAAGCTTAACTAAAATAGGTAAAAAAATTGTTTAATTTTAAAAGTCGAATATCTCCCAAACTATAAGAGTAATCTATGCAAACAATCTAAAACGGCTGCACAATGACTTTATCTAAAAAAATTTAATTTTAAATCTAAAAAAATATATATACACCCAATTCAGGGGTCTAATCGCCGTAACCGATATCGAGTAAAATCTCTAGAAATTTTTCAGTTTGGTATCATGGCACTCGATATCAAATAAAAAGTATAGTAATTTCATTCGAAAGTTAATATTTTTAAACCTTGATTCTTGTTCACTGGTTGTCTTATTATTTATCTATTACAATTTGATATAAATAACGATTCGATACATGTCGAATGGCATAATTAGCTTACTCGAATTGTATCGAGTTTGTTATTCGATACGATAATTTACTTGATATCGAATGCGGTGATTAGGTCCCTGATTTTACACTGTACATAGTTGCAGAAAAAACCTTGTAATAAAAGACATTGATCGTATGAAAAAATAGGTAATTGGTTCCTTATTTCTAAAACCTATTAAAATGATTGAAAAACAACTCTTTTATAAGAACAAGAAATGTTGAGGTTTCTCCATTTCGAAGCCTATCTAAAATTTTAATTTTGGTTTCTAAAGAAAAGGCTTTACGTTTCAGTTTTGTTTTTGTAGTTTTCGACGTTTTCTTTTACACAGAAAAAAATATTTGCACCACTTAAAGGTTTTAATTACATATGAAGTTTATAGTCAAGCTTAAGCTCGTTTTATTCTCCCTAAGAAAGAATAATTTAAATTACAAATTAATTGATAGTATTAAAGAAAAATTGGGAAAGTAATTTTTTAATTGATTGAAATATATATTTGTTTAAATTAGACAAAAAAACAATCCTTAATTGAACAAATAATTGAATTTTTTAATTTTTTTAATTTAAAAAAATTCACCAATTTAATCCTTTAATTGGTGAAAATATTTTTTTGGTGTACAGATGTATTGATAATTCACAAAGTAGGTCCCTACTTTGATGTAATCTACTTTCCAAGAGCTATTAGAACCAAAGTTTTGTTGAATTCAACTATCCTTTAGAAAACCAATATTTATTTATTAATTTTTGCCAAATTTCCGACTGCAAAAATTAAAAAAAATTTTAATGAGTCAAGTAGTTTGTAAGATTTCACAAGATTTAAAGGATAAAAAATAGAATTAATAAAAGGTTGTACCGCATTATATCTTGTATATTATATTAGCTGTGCCCACAAATGTTGTGTGGTCCTGGCAATATTTTGTTCGATTTTCCTTTGAAATAATCTACACCAAATTTTAGCACTCTAACGTATTTACTTTATATAAAGGTAACCATCCCTGGATAAAATTCTAAAATTTATATGAAATTCTAAAAATTATTGTAAGTCTGTAAAAGACAGACAGCTAATGAATTACTCATTATTTTAAAAGAGCGGCATCTGTTCCGCAACATTGCTTAAGATATATTGCTTTATAAAATAAAAGGTGATTTAAACTATACAGTATATTTAAATCGGTAAAAAAAATCGTCGTACTTTCATTGCTTTTTCTTCACTTTCTCTTGGAAATAAGTTATTTTTGGGGAAAAAGTGTCATATATTGGAATCAGGATACTAAATTTCTAAATCAAAAAATTTTGTTAAAATCCAGGCAGTAGTTTTTACGTGATGCGAACACTAAAAAGGAACGACAGACAGGAATTGAGTTACTATTTTATTATATGTGTAGATATTAAAATTAAAAACAACAGTTTACATATCTTTAAACTAAAAATTTAAATACCCGTTTGTGGCTAAACGTATTTGTCACTACTCAGTGATAAGTGTCTTTCAAACACAATCTTGCAGACCAGGGTTGTCAGATATGGCGTCTTGCCAAACGTGGCGATTTTCAAGCGTATTCGGCAAACAAATTTTTGATTTGGCGACTTTTTGTCGGTTTTTAAAATAGTTGGCGGTTTTCAAGTGTATTGTCAGGACGCCCACGACGTGGCGGGCACAGCTAGTATTAAATATATTCATTTGAATCTTTTCTATTTATGTTTAAGTCGGTTTTTTAAATGTCGCACAAAATCTTAAATATAATATTTTCATTAATAGTGGTTAGTCTAACCTTTTATAAATCAAAAATATTTGGCAAGAATATAGGGCGGAATTGTATTAGAGAAATTTATTCGTGTGTTATTAATTTAATTTTAAATAAATAAATTAAAATTAAATTAATAACCCACGAATCGAACCAGATAAAGACTACAAAATATAACAGCCGCTTAAAGAGAATTTGTCAACTGACAGATATTTGTGAATGAATCGATAGTAGCAAACATTTTCGCAATGACCATATGAACGATATTAAATTCCATACATAAATTAACAGAATTCCATATATAAATTTAACATTTTTAATATGGTGAATACGATTAAACATAAAGTCATCAACATCCTCTGCTTTATCTAAACACAAAACACGATTTTTGTTTCAAGCACGATTTTTATTCCAGCTTAGATGAGATGAAGTTGCTTTTATTGCTTAAAAAATTTGTCTAATATACTTGTTACAAATCGAAGAATGTTTTATGAATAGTGGCCTTATTATCTTACTGACACAATTTTTAAGGTCATTATTTTTAGCAAAATGATTATGGGTAACTTGTTGGATTGCGTGGAGCCTATCTTAGGGTCATACCTCAAATTTTCGGTACACATGATAATATTTAGATATCTTTTGTATTAATATTATATGATCCCTATAGTTAACAAAAAAGAGACCATTATGTAGACCTACTATCCTAGTTCAAAACTACCTGTAAACCAGTGGCCCCTACACAAACCCCTGAGTGTCTATGAGCACCAGGGTTGGTAAAGCTTGTATAGTTGTACTTTTTTGGTACACTTCAAATCTGAAAAGTACAATGGTACACCAATGGCTTATTTGGTACAATTTGAAAGCTTTCCAATTTATGTTTTAGATGGTTTGGAATGTCAAGTTTAAAAAACTGTGTCTCATTTGTAATTACACAAATCCTTTCAAATAAATAATTCAAATACTTAAATTAAGGTCAGCATTCCAGGTAACCTAGAAATAAGTCCTATGTTAGTATATTTAAGTTGCCTGTAGAGAAAATAGGAAATTTCTCCTTAAAATGTATCAGTATGTAGTTAATAAAGTGAAAGAAATGAAAATATGGCCGAGTCTATCGAAAATACGCTAGTGCTAACCTAAGTTTAACACTTGCATGCTAAGACTAATTCTATCAGTAAAGTACCTACTGGTACTGTTTCCATATGCACGAAAATTAGTGTGATTGTTGATTGATTTGCCATCCAATAAAAAGATAATGTTAAATTCACAACTAAAATTTTGTGAGTACAATTTCAGTAAAAAAGTACAATTAAAGAAGCCGGTTGATAAAATTTAAAAATTTAATTTACCATCCCTGATGAGAACACACACAATCTCAACGAAACCCTCACAATGAATATAAAACAAGGTATATTTATTATTAAAGACAAATGTTTTTCAATTTTTTATATGGACATTAACATTGACAGAATTAGGTATAGCAATTATAAATATCTTCCTAAAGCCTAGTACTCTGTTCATATTTGTGAAAAATGATGAGCAACATTTATTATTTCAGAAGGAAAATTTGACATTTAAAATGTCTCGCGATTTAGAAGAATTTTACGATTTTATTGTTTTTAAGTATACCACATTGATTGTATAACAAATGTTAGAAAAGGCTGTTGTATGATTACACATGAAATAATGCCCATTTGCTTTATTTCATAGCTTTGGTAAAATGTTGCCAGAAACACAGTAAAACAGAGTACTACATCTGCAACATTTTTTCATGACTTTTTCAAACCAATTTTTTTTTGTATATATATACATATGTAGTTTTACAGCTTTCCGCATGAAAAACTGAACAGAATACTGGGCCTAAATTTAGTCAAAAAAGGGAATATAAAAGTTTTGTCAGTTTTTACCGACTTCAGAAAGGAAAGGTTATTCATTCTTCTGTTTTTTTTTTTTTTTTTTGGTTTAGTTCCTGCAGAACTCTATTATTTCTGATTTTGATTTGGGGAAAAAAATGTTACGGTATCAATACAACATAAACATAAATGTGAAAATAAGGCCACATTCGAATCCAATAAAATTTTTTGGCCGCTAATAGTAGTGAGTTCAAAATGAGAAACAAGTTCTTGCCTTGGTACAATACAATGCAAGTCATAAGTATTGTACCGCACAAAAAAAAAGTATTGAAGCAGGACTTTCTTCTTCTGTTATTTATGCGCTTATTTTAGGTTGAAGTATATCACCGGCCGGTGTTACTTAAGAAATGATAGACTGTAATACTTTTGAATTGATTTTGGAGAAGAAAAAGTAAAATGAAGTACGGTCCGTAACTACCATAAAAAAATGGCAAAAGAAATCGGATGTAAATCTTTTTTACTATTACATGTTTAGTGTGCAGTAGAAGCAGAGTAGAAAGAATTGAAACCGTGTTACCATAACTGAAATCATAATAGACTTTTTAACATTTAAAAATATTTTTTTTTTCCTTTTTTACATAAAATTCTTCCTTAATAAAAAGAATTGAATTTATTTATATTAAATACGGTTCAAATTGATTTTATTTGGCATTGTGTTTACTAAAAAAAAATACAGATATATGATAAATCTTCACACTCGGTAACACTGTTTATATTAAAATACACCACTAAAGTGCAGTGGCCTAATAAAAAATTCTTATATTTGCTAATGGTTTAAAAAATAAAAGTTACCATTCAAATTTCTTGGTACAATTTGCTTTTACACTATTCTATTTTCCTTATTCGACCAAGATTTATAACAGATATAATTACATGTCGGACAATGTAAAACAGCATTTACTCTCTGCTTTTCAGCTGTCAGCTACTAAGGAAGTACCAACATTAGAACTATCGCCTGATGAGCTACTCTAGATACAAATTTTTCGTTGGCATTTGTTTCTGTTTACTTACTCACCTAGCGTTGCCACTATAGGATTGATTAGTAGTGCGCTAGTCTGAGGTTTGCGGGTTCGATTTCTACCAAAGACTCTGCGTGTTTTCCGTATTAAAACCAGGGGCATCGCAGGTTATATTGTCCTAAAATATACATATATACATAGGCATGGGCCGAATCTGATCTGCCGCAGATATAAGTGATTTGTATAGTGGAATAAAACAAACAATAAAGGATAAGAAAAAATCTACAAACTTTAAAGTCTTGATGTTTAGTTTAAAAATTGTTCAATTAGTATTACTAAGTTCTTTGTTTTACTAAAAAAAAAATACGCCAGCATGTTATGTCTAAACAGTATGTTTTTATCATAAAATATACATTAATTGAGATAACGACAAAATGAAACAAAAATATTTACCACTTAAAGAATTTCAAGCCAGATTAACTAGATTTTTTAAGCAGATATTAGTTAAAAATAAATTAATTATAATAATTTGCATACTAAATATTAAATATGTTAATATAAAACAGCCACAGAGATACATTTTTCAACAATCTTATAACAAAATCAAAAACCACATACATATATATTTTTCTACAATCTCATATATCTACATTCATTATTAAAACATTCAAAGTAAATACATACTTATTCAAAACTAAAAAACCATTAATCGTATTTTTTGTTAAGTTTTTGTACTAATTTGTAATTAATATTTTTTTAACCCTATAACGTACTTAAGCCTTATTAAAAAAATCATTTGTATGTTAATAAAAATATAGTTCGACTAATTAAAATTTAAATGGTTTTGTGCAATATAATCTAATTAAATTTGTTTATTTATAATCTCACGTTATTATATGTTGATATTATGAGGTTATAAATATCTTTATAACTCTCTGTTAAATTTAGTGTTCAGGATGAGAATTTCTAACTGCATTTGTTTACTAGCTGAGAATTTCGATTGATGAGTGAATGTTAATTATTATCATAATTATTTATTTTATTCGCTTATAATGAGTTTAATCAAAAGATCAATCTGTGACTAAAGTTATACACAAGTGGGCGATGTTTAGACATATGAAACAATACTTTAATACAATGCTTTAATACAAAGTATTTTGAAACGGTATGTAGAATCAAGAAAATGTTTAAAACCTATCAAATTGAACGACAAATCAGCTTAAACTTGATTAAAAATTATCAACTTATTACGTTAAAAAGTTTTTGTGTTTCTCTTAACCTTAGATAAAAGTTTTAATTCTAATCTTTTAAATCATTTTACTAATAAATGTGCATAGTCATGAATTATTCACTTTAAGATATTTTCTGATTTACTAGAAGTAATTAAAAATTTTCTTCAAATAACTTTATACCTTTTCACACAAATCTTTTTTTGGTAGTTTAAATATTGATTTTTTATTGAAAATTAAGGAAACAACTTAATCCAGAAATGCACTTGTTTTCCATATTTGCTTATAAAGAAAACAATTTTTGCTCTATAACTGGTATATTTATACTTTAATAAACATGTGTGAGTGTTCGTCTCAACATACTTCCATATTCATTCCTAACATTTCGCAGTGATAAAACTAAACAGGCCTTCTCACTTCAGGCCTTCAGGTATGCTTAAACCTTGTCTCGCTATGACTCTCATTTTTATGTGTCTTTCAAAGAAGGTCTGTTAGACCTCTTTTACATTTTCCTAGAAGGTAATTGGTCACCCTCCTAAAAATTCCAGTACACTTTCCTACTTTCCTTCTCGTAGAAGCATATTGTTCTATTTTTAAATCTCTCATTTTGTATGGCAAAATCATAATTTTCTTTTTTTTTAAATTTTTCATTTATAAAAAAACAAAAGTTCCTTTAATTAGGGTTTATTTAATTTAATGCTGCTGGCATTTAAATTCCTGGATAGACTTATTAGTATTGCGCTAGTCTATCAGCCAGGAGGTTGAGGGTTCGATTCCCAAAATATTAGAAAAAAACGTAAATATATAGTTTTAAAATAAAAAATTTGAAATGCTTAATAAAATTAGAACAGCAATATAAATCTCGTCCCAGAACATTTTTTCTTAGTTTTTGCTACAAAAACCCTTCTAAAAGGCATTCAATTAAAGGCGTTCTAGCAGACAATTTTTTAAAACTCTCCTGTAAAGCTTGGCAGCAGAAGCGAGATTGCAAGGACTGCTCTGCAATGACAACCTGTGTAAAAAGATATAAGAATCGAACGCGAACGGAAGGCTTTGTGGCTCCAAAAGAAGGAGTAAAGGGCCTTTTAGAAGGCCTTCATAATCTTTCTTTTTACCACTGGGTTTGCATTAAGAATAAACAACTACTGCAACAACCAAGAAAGCAAATATAAATGTAAATATCGATATTCATGAATATTTAAACTCATCAACAGGTAAAATGAATATAAAAATATATAGTTTTCTTAAAAGACTAAGGTGTTAGTTATTGTAGGATATTTGTATATTCATATTCAAATATTTACGAATATTTATATTATGACAAGTGTAAACATTAAAGTGCGTACTTGAATTTATAAATTAAAAAAATGGTTTAAATACTATTTAAGTAATAATAGTACTTCAGTACGATGGTGATATTTTGAGGTTATAAGGCAATTTATAAATTAACTAGACTCTTACGTATTTACTTTTTATAAAGGTACCCATCCCTGGATAAAATTCTAAAATTTATATAAAATTTTAAAAATTATTGTAAAGCTCTCTAAAGGACAGATAGAAAATGAGTTATTCATTATTTAAAAACAGCCCCATCTGTTGCGAAACCGCTTTCAAAAATAAAAAATGCCTTAATGTATACAGTAGCTTTAAATCACTAAAAAGAAATCGAGTTACTTTCACTGCTTTTTCTCCACTTTCTCTTCGAAATAAGATATTTTTGCGAAAAGTATCATATATTGGAATCAGGATACTAAGGCACCTCCTCACAAAATTTTCTTAAAATCCATCGAATAGATTTTACTTTATGCGAACACAGACAGACAGACAGGAAATTAGTTACTATTTTATTATGTATAGATTAAAAAGTACACAATTCTTTGTTTGTTATATAAATAATATACACGGGGTCTCTAAAACAGATCTTAAATGTACAACCATAAAAAAATACAATAACTATTTTATAATGTAGGTAACAAATTTCGGTACCTTCATGACATGAGTTCTAATCAATACAAAAATTACATTACAAATAAAATTATTAAAATCCATCCAGTAGTTTTTACGTGATGCCAACACAGACAGACAGGAAATAAGTTACTGTCTTATTATGTATGTATATCATGTATAGATATCATGCTGGCACAGTTGGATGAAGATCCACTTTTTTATCAGAAAATTGTGTTCAGCGACGAAGCTGAAGCAAAAATTTAGTATTTGGGGTGAAGAGCAGCTAGAAGCATGGCAAGAACTGCCACTGCATTTTTTAAAGTGGATTATGGATGGATTATGATGACCCTGGATCATTGGACCGTATTTTTTCAAAGACGACCAAGGCAGGAACGTTAGTGTGAACAGCGAGTGCTACCGTACTATTATTACATTTTTTTTTTACTCAAAATGGAAGAGTTGAACTAGGCTGACATGTGGTTTGAAGAAGACGATGCCACACAGTATGCGAAATAATGGCCCAATTGAGAGGCGAATTCGGTGAACAGTTTATTTCACGTTTGGGGCCAGTCAATTGGCCACCTAGATCGTGCGTTAATTAATTTTAGGCTATTTTCTAAGGATCTATGTCAAGGCTCATGTCTATAGGGACATGCCCTTAACGGTAGACACACATCAGTAGCAAACTTGCATTTCGGTAGAGCCACAACCACTTAAAGCAGAACAGTTTTTTTTATGATTTTTAGAGTTAAAAAAGATAATGATAAATAGATATATTACTAGACTAGACATATTAGGATTTTCAGAAGAATGTTTTGCTATAATTTTGATTTTCTCAATCTTTAAGAATTTTGCTGTTTGCTGTCAAAAATTATGCCTGCAACTTTTTTCAGTTTCCGACTTATCTCTCAAAAGCGAGACGTGTTTTTTAGACAAACCCATTCTATAAATAATTAAATTAGAGAAAAGTTGCCTATATCTCTTATATACAATTTTTTTTTTGTGTAAGACTAACCGTTTCGAGACTAGACTGCGCCTTAATATCCAGTGAAATCCACACTTTACTCAGAAATCGCTATTGTTGTGTTTTGAACCATAATAGGAAGACTCTTAAAATTCAGAGAAGGTGTATTACTATGGCCTCTACTGCAACTAGTTAAAATTAAAGGGTGTTCAGACAGTGATTTGTTTTGCATGAATATCGCCTAATTTTTTAACCATAATAGACTTTTGAAATTTCCAAAGAAGGTGTGTTACTATGGCCACTATAACAAATAGTAAAAATTAAAGGATGGTCCGACAGTGACAAATTTTCGTTATGTATATGGCCCTTTTTTTGAACCATAATAGGTAAACTGTTGATATTTTCACATCAATTGTATTACCATAGCCGCTATAGCAACAGTTAATTAAATTTAAAGGGGTCCCGATAGTGACGCGATTTTCGCTAATATTACTTTTTTAACCGCAGATTTATACAGAGTGTGTAAAATTATGTCCGCTATACCCAATAATAAAGAAATAAAATTAAAAGGTGTTGAAAAAGTGACAGAAATTTAAGTATGTAGCCTTATTTTTTAAACCTAAACAGAGTAATATATAAATTTGTTCTGTGTAACAAATACAAAAAATAAAGCCAAAAATTAAGTGTGTTTCGATAGTAACACGGTATTGCTCTGATCTTATATTTGAACAGTAAGAGGATGAAACTTTAAATTTATACAGATTATATTTTACAATATCTACTATAAGTTAGGAAAATAAATAAAAATGGAATGGTGTTCCGTAGAAACTTGGCCTTCTCTTTTACACGTTATGAGAGACACTTAATATTTCAACAGGATATTTGGTACCATGCTTTAGTATAACAAATAATTTATAATTAAACGGTACCCCTTAAGGGGTGAAAAAAATGTAAAACTTTTACTTTAATATTTTATATTGAACCCTACATATGTGAGTCTGACTCACACTCAATTGATTTATTTTATTTTAAAATCACAAAAGTCGAATCTTGGGGGAACTGCTGCTCCAACATCGAAATGTAGCAACTGTATCAGTCGATTAGTACCCTCGGGGGATATTTGGGATAAGTGCAATGGGTAAAGATAGATTACCTTTCAAATTAATTTAAAATAGCAATTTGTGAAGCAATTTTTGTTGCTTTTTAAAAGGCCTATTAAAAAGCTTATTAATAAGTGACATCAACAATCTACACATTTATGAGTGACAAATGACAAAGTTTTGTATTTCATTGCTTGCAATTACTCTCACATTTGATTTGTTGTTTCATTATTTAAAGAAGTTAAACTTATTTCATGCAATTAAAAACTTTTGTAAGTTACAGAAGAGAATTAAACGACTTTATGATGAGTAATTAAATTTATTTATGATTTTCAAGGCTTGAATGAGATTAAAGTTATTGTCATTTTAATGACTCAATTATTTAACACACTTTTGTGAAACCAAACACAAATATGCTTCTCGAATATTTAAATGATTTTAAAGTATTTAAATTCAAATTGATGATATTTTAAAATGTCAAGTTCAATTTGTCCGTAAGACAAAATGTGTCAATTATTTTTTCTCAATGTTCAATTCAATACAGATAATATAATTATAATTAATGAGAAATTAAATCATAAATACGATTTACCCTCAGTGAAATAATTATATGTGCAAAATTGCTTTTCTCTGGAACTTACAGTTGTTGTTTTTGGTAAACAAATTCTCTTATAATTACTTTATCTTTTGTTGTTGCTTGTTCAGTTTATCTTTGCACCGCATTCCGTTATTTTTAATAATTTATGTCGAAAATCCCGTGTTAAATATGCAAAATGAATTATTTGTCTTCTAACTGATGCCAAATCAATATATCGGCACATAAAGCGGAGAAATCGCTTTAAAAGTTAGTATAGTGGATAAGTGAATGTGTAGAATGAAAAACAAATAAAAATTTTGGATTTGTTAAGAAAACCCACGTGAAACTGAATTAACAGATGAAGACAGTAGATTAATCAAGGGAATCCGGCCAAATTCCTGTTTCTTTAAAGAGAAATAGTATTATTATTAATGCAGGGAGAATATCAAAGCTGACCACTTCCATAATGGGTCCCTTTTCGACCCCCTTTCGTCCTCTATGGTTACAGGCAAACGAAATGTAATTTACGGCCAACTTACATTGTGTCACGTGCTACTGCCAGCCTTTAATCTTGACTTTAGTGATTCCAGACTGTCCACTGGTAACTGTCGGCCTTCTTTCTCATCGAGGCTCTCTTGTTCAAGGCTCAGGTCCTCCCATGGCATCCACCAGTGGTCCTGAGTCTTATGCTAGCCAGTGCTGAAAGTTCACAAATAATGTGTGCTGCCATCTCAGCCTCTTTCCTTTCCCCGTTTCCTCTTCTGCCTCTATCTCTCACTTTTAGGCATGAGCTGCAGAGACTCCAACTCGACGTTGAGGGAACATTTTGAGGTGCCTGTTTCCGAAAAGTATTTGTCTAAGCCTATAGGGCCAGGCGCGTCCAATTCATCTAAATTTACTTCCATAGCCGCAGGAGTATCTTCATAGATTGAACAATCCATCCTTTTGTCATTCTCTTTCGATATCCTCCCTTTACCAGTGGCAACCGGAGTTCCTAGAGGGATTAACCTCTCCACTTCAAACGAGGCTTCCTTGTCCATCTCTATCGAAAAATCCCGGTTCAACGCCATATGAGAACCTTTAGAGATTAACCCGTTCACCCCTTGAGAGGCGTTCCTGTCCATTCCTTCTGAATTCCTCCCTAGGACACCCAAACACCCTCTTGACCACGCATCCCCGGCGTATGTTGTTCCACCTCGGATTAGGGGAGCTGTTAAAGACTAGTCCCCTTTAACCAACCAACCACCTTAATGAATTTCCGTCTCATATTCAGTGACAAAAAAAATTTAATTTAGACGGACCAGATGACTCCACAAAAATTGGATGGACGTAAGACGCCGACGCACAGTGGTCAATTTCGCGAGATAGCGGTCAAAACTCTATAACTTTTGACCGGATTGGTATTTTTTTACGCAATTTGTTTTGTTCAATAGGAGGGACTTTAAGCTTCAATTTGCGTGTTCAAACGTAAAAATCTACTGATAGGAACGTAAGTAATGTGGAGTTAAAAATGCATTTTAATTTTTTGTTGAGTTTCCATGTAAAAGTTGAATATTTTGACATTTTAAATAGGTATTTTTTTATAATTTCTTATTTTCTTCAATCGTATTTTACAACCAATACTTATTTATTATTCCTAAACTTAATTTTGGTCAGAAAATGCCAACATTTGGCCCCTGACATTTATTTAGTCTCAATTTTCACAGGGGCCAAAGGTTGGTTTTTTTGGAAGAAAGCTAATTCTTGTGAGGATTAAACTGAAAAATAACACTGAAATTCCCAACAATATCAATACCATTTGGATATATTATATACAGAACACAACATCGATAAAATTCTAAGTAAACTTTTACTATTGATTTAACGTGCACATATATTTTATTTAAATGTATTAATAAAAATTTATACTAAAATTAGGAACAAATTATAATCTTTAAACTAGTATTAATTAAACAATATTAGTAAAAATTTCTTCCAAATAGCTTAGATTTTCATTTTGCAGTAGTTGTTTAGCTTCTTCATCTAACTCTAATGAGGTTTTTTGTTTTTTTTTTTGCAATTTTTATTTATTGTATCTTCAATATAATTGAACTATCAATAATTACTCATATCTTAAGTATAAAAAAATAAATATACTTGTTTAGTCCAACCAGTGCTGGACAAAAAAAATGTATGTTTCACGGTTACTGTAATTTGCGGGTTATCCCTCTGATGTACGTATGAGAGAAGCAGTGTCCCTCCTTCTTAGTCGAATGTATCCAGGTTCATTAAGTATGTTACGGGCCAGTGGATTCGGATGAGTTTCAAGCTTCCTTAAATACCTTATGGCAAGTTTCGCTATTTCTGCTTTAACTGTTGGCCTTTAGGTCTTTTAGGTCTTTATGAATGTTCTAGTTTTTTATATACCAATGAGCAGATGTAATTATACGAAGAATCTTATTTTGGCGCCTTTGAATTTTTTCTACGTTGCTAGCTGAGGCAGTGCCCCATAATTGAATGCCTTAACACCATATTGGTTTTAGAATTGACTTGTATAATAAAAGTTTACAATCTAAAGCTAGAGTAGAATTTCTGCCAATAAGCCAGTTTAGTTGGACTGCTTTTAACTTCATTTGTGTTAACTTTGTTTTCTATGTGGCGTCTCCATGTAAGGCGCCGGTCAAGATGTATGCCGAGATATTTGACGTCTGAAAGCTGAGGTATCGTTTGGTTATTTATTCGAATAGGGGGGCAAGATTCTCTACGCAGTGTAAAGGTTATGTGAGTACATTTTTGTTCATTAACTTTTATTCTCCATTTCTTCAACCACTTTTCTAAATTGGATATGTAGTCTTGTAAAAATCGTGATGCTACTTCGGGTCTTTCGTGAATGCTCAAAAAGGCTGTGTCGTCAGCAAATGCCGATGTGTGAACTCGGTTACTAGTTGGCATGTCTGAAGTATACAATAAGTATAAAAAGGGCCCCAATATACTATACTGGGGAACTCCGGCTTCGATTGGCTGGGGTGAGCTCAAAGAATCTCCTTCTTTTACAATAAATTTTCGTTCGGTTAAATAACTATCTAGCAGCTTATATAGGTTTACGGGCAAGTTCAGTTTTAGCTTATATATTAGGCCTTCATGCCATACCTTATCAAATGCTTGAGAAACGTCGATAAAAAGCGCAGAGCAGTATTTTCTCTCTTCAAAAGTCTTGTTAACAACATTGACTATCCTGTGAGTTTGTTCGATCGTACTATGTTTTTTCCTGAAGCCGAATTGATGGTTTGGAATAATACATCCTTTGTCGCTTAGAATAGGGTTAAGCTTAGTTATTAACATCCTCTCAAACAGCTTTGACATATTTGACAAAAGGCTTATTGGTCTGTATGATTCAATTTTTGTGTGGTCTTTTCCTGGTTTAGGAATCATGGTAACCAAGGAAACCTTCCACTCTGTGGGAAAGTACTCAAGACGTAAAATGGCATTAAAAATAAAAAGAACGATTCTGCGAGCTATACAGGGCAATTCAAATAACATCTTGTTACTGGTTTTATCAACGCCAGGGGCTTTTTTGGTGTTTAAATCCGTTATTGCCTTTTCAAGATTACCAAATTCAAATCTTATCGGGACTGCAGCACTAGCCTTGACAACTGGCAACTCAACTATATAGGTCGAGATATTTGGGGTAAAAACCTTTTTCAAATGTCCAGCAAATAAATTTCCTTTTTCGGTATCACTCCTTGCCCAGCCTCCAGCTGAATTTCGCAAGGGAGGCTTACGTAAGACTGGCCTTTTAAGGTTTCTACAAGCACGCCATAACGAATAATCTGATTGATGAGTTGCGTCTAGGTCTCCCAAGAGGTTGATTTCCATTTTTGTCGAATACTGGACACATATGGGTCTGATGTGCACAACAAAATATTAATAAGATGTTCATTAGTACAATATCTGGAAATTTTTCTTGTATTGTGCTCGCGAAAGAATCTGTGGTCTTTGTTCCTTTTTTCTTGCGCTTCTTCTGAGAGTTCTCCAATTGGAAGCATATTGTGCTGAATTATTTGTTCCCCATGGAACAAAATTTTGTTAACTGTGGTTGGCATATATCTCCAAGAATATTTTTGGTTATAAAGGGTTGCTGTCTCATTAGCATACTGACCAAATTTTTTTGCATCTATCTTTTTGCTACATGCTATAACTTGTAATATGATTTGGAACCGTCGTATTAAATCATAATCTACTCCAGTTATAGAAGCTGCAGTTTCTGGATCGGAAAAAAATCTCCTCGCTATGTTTCCATCATTAGAATTTCCTTCTCCTTGCTTTGGCTGGTCAATTTTAAGGCCTATCTTACGGTATTTTTCTTGAATATCTTTATTTTTTGCTTTCTTTTTTCCAAATTTTCTTTTTTGTTTCTCACTGTTTCGCCTAACGGGCCAAATTCCAAATCGTATCCCAATTAAAGAATATGCTCCATAAAACGAATTCTAGCATAAAGAGGTGACATTCAAAATTCATATGCTTCATTAAAACTATTGTCTTGTGTTGGTGGTTGGCTCAATTGACTTGATGTTTTTTGGCATATGGTGCAGCTTGACGAAGACTTTGTTTCGGTTAAAGCTTGTGCAACTTTTCCATCGATCATTGTAAGTGACATTTTAAAGTTAACTTCGATGCATTGGTCATTAAATTCAAATATCACTGGTTGAAGTTCTTTAATTTCATCTGTTATTTTGCCAACTTCTTCAGTTATGACATCTTTAGTTTCTTTTTTGTAAGCAAACTTTATTGGTCTACAAAATTTTGTTGACGAGGGAATTTCATTCTTCCATACATCTATCTCTGCAGCTCTACTAGTTGATGGCTCTGAACCAATATAAGTTTTTGTTAAACGTAATGGAACGAAAGAAATCATGAATAAATTGGCATCTGATGAATTTTCCGCATTACATTGTTTGTATTGTTTCTGGCCAGAGCACCCATCACGTCCCTTCATTGATATGTTTAAGCTTGCGTCTTCGTGATCTTTCACTACAATTATCAATTGGCTTTGCTGGTCGACCACCTTTTCCAGTTTCCGTGGTAGTTACTGATGGCTTTTTAAAAATAAGTTTATTTCTTAGCCATTCTTGGTTGCGTGAGTAAAACAATTTCTTGTTTCTGGAACATTGATTGTACCGTTTTCTTAAAG
The DNA here is from genome assembly GCA_949628195.1 of Phasia obesa. Classification (NCBI taxonomy): domain Eukaryota; kingdom Metazoa; phylum Arthropoda; class Insecta; order Diptera; family Tachinidae; genus Phasia; species Phasia obesa. Next base: position 43,724,685 of record OX451215.1, read on the forward strand.
TATTTAAAAAGTTTTTTATTTTTAAGTTATGAATTTTAATTTCTTGTTTGTCGCATATTTTGAAGAATGGATTATGCATTATATGTAAAATAATGTCGTTTTCATCTTTCCGTTCAAAATATATATCAGATAGAACACTATAACTGAATTTAGCCATTGTTTAAACAATAATGAAGAAAAAATTGAATGCATGGATTAATATACTATTGCTCGAAGTTTCAACATGATCTTTTTTACCTCTTTGAAACATAATGTAACAGGTACTTGGTTTTACCAGTTATTTCCATTGGTTTTAAATTTGCAATTTTCAGGTATTTAAGTTGTGTAATATTAGATGGCAATAAAATCATTTTTTACCTTTTCCAAATGAATTGCCAGATACCACATAATTTGAGAGTTCTATTGTCATTTTTGTCAAAATTTTGATACACCCTTATATGTGGACTAGGTCCAAATATGGGCCAACTTCTCCTAATTTCAACAGAATTATTTTTGGGTCAATAAGAACTCTTGTACAAAATTTCATCAAAATATATGCATAATAGCCACTTTCACATACAAATAACTTCTCAAAAAATATGACGTGCATTTGTACCGAATATCTTACTTTGGGTCAGAAAAATTGCTGTAGCGCAAAAAGTGCAGTCCCGATGCATGGACATGTATATATAGGAATGTAGGGGAGAGTTAAAATAGTAAATTTGTGTTTTGACTCAGCTTGACTCACAGGAGTTGTGCTCTATGAAGTAGGAAATTTCCGAGAAATTTGACCTTTTTTAAAAAAAATATTTAAATTGTTCTGAAAACAGTAGAGCTTCAATTTTTTTACCAGTAATAGGAAATAAGTTAAGTTACAACACAAAATTTATTTTGTCCAAAAATCTTGAAAAACAAAATGTTATGATCATTTAAACTTTAAAAATTAACTAAAAATATCATAAATTTACTAAATTCTGAAAAAGCCCATTTTGGACCACCCTGTTCTCAGTGAAATAGTAGAAATGGAGTTCTAATTTTTTGACTCACGAGGTTTACTACTGTCTACTTTCATATGAGTCTAAAATCGGAGAACAAAAACCAAACGGAGTTTTGGCCGCTATCTCAAAATATTGACCACAGTGCGACGCGAAGCATGCCAACAACAAGTTCAAGTGCAGGACCACTAATGGTATGGGCGATATTTTTTATTAAAAGGGAAGTCCAAAATAGGCTTTTTGCTAGAAAAATTTAATGCAGAAATCTACATAGATTTGTTACAAAGCGATGGTTTTGCTGCTGATTAACAAGGCCTTAAATAGACCTTCCAGCAGGATAATGCACCGATCCACGTGGTGAAGAAGATAAAGCGTTTTTTAATTTTCGACAAATTGATTTGATCGTGTGGTCTGTTTTAAGTCCAGACCTCAATCCAGACCTTCTGCCAAAATACAAGCTATATGACAGTTGGAAACAGCTAAAAAAGCCATACTGGTTGAATGAGTCAATATTGATATGTCTGTCCTGAAAAAACTGGTGGAGTCAATGCCCCGTGGTGTAAAAGTGGTCAGGATACACAAGAGTAACACAACCTCTTATTAATATATAAAACTTTTATTTTGTAACTAAAATAATATATATACCTATTAAATAAAATTTGTGCACATATAAATATTTTCTACGGCGATTTTTAAACCGCTTTAACTTTAATTTTTTATCATGTTAAAAAAATAGATTAATATAATTTTTTTATTCATTTTTATTTCTTTTATTTTTCCATTATTTTTTCTAAATCAAACTAAAGTTAAAACATTGCACATATAATTATTTGTCTAATGTAGATTATTTGAAAAGTGCTTAACATCAAACATCTAAAAGTGCTACACACTCTTTTGTCATAAATAGATAGGCTAAAATAATTATGTACAAGAGTATATGTATATCTATGTATATAACACTTTAGGATGCAAATAACATCAGTCATGCAATGAAGTTAATTTATATGTTTAATTATTTCTAATTAGAATTGTCTTAAGTTATTTGTTTAGACTTCTGCGCTGTATAAATTGTAGAAATATCGAATAGTAGATTATAAACTTCTTTATCAATTAGTATTTTATCTACTGGTGATACAAGTGATACTTAAGTTAGATCATAAAGTACCTATCCATGGTCAAACTATTAATTGATTTTTTTAATTTTATTCAAGTGGTTGCCTGATGTTATTAAATCAATTACAACTCAACTTTATAGAATATCAATTCGTATGTGTCTAAATTTAAGTAATACTTAAAGACACAAATATTTGTGCTTTTATTTTAAACTTATAAATATATATGTATATAAATATATAAATATTTGTGTCCTACCTGGAAACGTAAATTGTATTACAAATATAAAGTAAAATGTTACATTAAAATTCCACACAAGCCAAAAGCAAGTAAAAAGTCGTTAACTTCTACTGATTTAACATTTATGTATGTACAGTCCTAAGGGATACGTCTATCATTGCCAGGGCTGATTTACTTTACTAAATGGATTTCTTTTATAAAAATTAATAGTTATGATCTAATATCTCATAATAAGACAAAATAACTCTTGTTCAATTATACTATGCACCAATGACAATGTTCGTAAAATTCTAGTTTTGAAAATATAGTGTAAGTTTTTATTTGCCTAATTTACGTAATTTTTTTTTATTCGCTCAATGTTTTTGGACTGATTATGCAAATCATAAAAAATAAACCGTAAATTATTGATCTGCAAAATTTAGTAAAATCATGTTTTGTTTGATTAGAATCATGTCGATGTTCGTTTGAGGATATGTTATATGCAATGCAAGGAAGTGAAAAATATATTTTTTATTTAGTCTTAAAAAATTTTGTTGTATGTCATGTGGAACCTCTGTCTGTCTATGTTCGCATCACGTAAAAACTACTGGATGGATTTCAATAGTCTTTCTTTTATTTTATTTTTAAAAACACGACTGCGCAACAGTTGGCGCTGTTTTAAAATAATGACAAAATGTGAATTAAAAACGGGACAGATGGCGCTGTTTTAAAATAATTACAAAATATAAATTACCTACAGGCAAATAGCCAATTGAATAAAATTTGTATTTGATTTTTATTTTGTGGAATTACATTGCACAGTGTGGCAGAATCAAAATATTTTGGAAATAACCCAGCCATTTGTGAAGGACTAGGCCAATTGGTTCCCACAATTCCCAAAATAAATGTCAAAAATCCCGAAATTAGTATTTGTTAGTCTTTTGCCCATAAAGTCCACATATGGACTAGGGCTTATGAAATACTTCCAGCAATATTTGACAATATTCTTTTGGGATCCCAGCTTTTTGATTTTAGAACATATAGGCTGAAGTCAAAATTTTGATGTAAAATAGGTCGAATTGAAGGACATCCATCTTCTACCAGGTTGATCAATTTTACACGAAATTTGCTTCAAACGTACGTGCATATTGTAAGCTTATACAAAGATATAAAATGTTTATAAATTCCTTAAGAAGATTTTTTTCTGTTTAAAAAAGGATTGATGGTCCTTTTTAGGCTAAAATAGAGAAAAAATCAATAATTTTGGAATTTTTAAATTGAAAATCGTCTAACTCTAACTCGTCTAACTCACCATGTATGGAAAAAATTTGCAGAAAATTGTTTTGAAAAACTGGACCAGCGTATCGAAAAATCAAAAATTTTAATTTTAAAATGCTTATAACTCCCTCATTGTAAAAGGTAATATAATTATATAAGTAGTAACTAAACCTTTAAGACCATGTATTTATTTATTAAGTTTTAATTCAAAAAATTATATTTGGAATCGTGTTATATACATTGTTTATTTTTAATCACGCATGATTCCTTTTGAAAATTTATTAAATAAATATTTTATGAGTATAAAATATTTATTTCAAAAAATATAATAATCGACATTGATTACTATGAGGAAAGAATATCCAGATAGCTATTTTTCTGAATAAAAACTCAGATTCTTATGCTTAAAACTTAATAGACTAAATGAGAAGTTCAATCAGTCTAGAAAGAAAGCCAAATCTAAATTTCTAAACAAAATAAAAAACCATAGTAACCATTTCGATTTCAAAATTGAAAGAAGAATAAAATAAACTTTTTGAAATCGAATTGGTTACTATGGTGTTTTATTTTGTTTAGAAATTTAGATTTGGCTTTCTTTCTAGACCGAGAAGTAATGCATCGTTCGTTGCATTTTGCATTATTCTACAGACCTCGCTGTTTCGTAAGATGCGTGAGTCATGAACTGATAGGATATGTCAACGCTTGTAAAAAGTTCTTTTCCATCACAAGTTGCCTGCCCATTTATAAAGTGGAAGCCTTTTCTATAAATATACTCATCGCTTTGATTTGTTGGTTTTTTAAATTTTTATATGAGTACAATCAATCACTCCAATTGCAAACGGAAAGCACTCGCTTGCTTTGGCAGATATAAGTTTCACAACATCCGCAATAGTTCGCGACACAGTTGATTGATGGACTCCAATATCTGTGGCTATACCATTTTGGAATCCAAAATTTGTTTTACGCTGTTGATAACATTTTGTATTTCTTTGTGGCACAAAATATTCAGCCATGATTCCTTTTTAGTGTACGCGAGTCAATTATAAGGCAGACTCAACAAAATTTGAGCAAGAGTTCACAAAAGAAAGCAAAAGCTTGTTTTTATGCATATGAAAATGAGCTCAAGCTCATCTTACTTAGTTCAAACTGAGCACGACGAGATCAAACGTGAGCCGTGAGTAAAAGCAAAAACTTCAAATTTTATTATGCATACGACAAGCACCTTTTACTCAAAAAATCGAGTCCGAGCTCAAGCACACGTTTTATGCATCAGACCCATTATTGTAGGTAGTGTAGCGTAAAACACATCACTGTCAAATGTCTTATAAAATAGTATAGTGTTTGGAATAACATTATCAACATTAAATTCAATTAAATATTTAATATTGGGCAGCAACTGGAGACATACTTGATTGTACATTTGAATCAGTCATTTTAAAAATAAATTTTAAACATTTTGTATGTAAACAGAAAAAAAAGATAAAAAATTTAGGTTTAACTAAAGCATTTATTTATTTCTAAAAATCATTCACATTCCAAGCGATTGTCCATCACAATTAATGCGATGTTATTTTTTTCTGTTACCAAGCACTAAGCAACAACTTTAATTACTCATACCATGGAAATAATTTAAATTTTGAACATTGACTTTTTGCTAATAAGACAACGCCTACTTAAAAATAGAAATATTAGAAAGTCATTACTTAGAAGTAACTAAAATAAAAATAGCTTTTAAGGAAGACAATAATTAATTGATAATAATGGGATTTATATGTTATTACCAGTAATTATGCATCAAATAATTAATGAAGGAAAAAGAATAATATAATTATAAAAAACATACGAACTATAAGGATTTCCTATCGAGTGAATTCTGATATGGATTGTAAATGATAATTACTTAATCACTTTACCATACATAGTATAAGGTAAAGTATAGCAATCGTAAAAAAAATCGAGGTCGGGATTTCAACAGATTTATACTTTTTGAGATCTCCTTAATTCATTTTGGCTATTTTCGCGATGATGTCTGTGGGTGGGTGGGTGTGTATGCCACTATTTTTGTGGACTTTGTACAGGTCATACCGTTTGACTTATCAAAATGAAATTTAGTATGTGCCTTTGAGCTGTATATTTTTAGGGTATAATCAGGAGGAAGCAAGGGGTAGTTTTCTTAACCCCAAGTTTTCTTAACGCTCTAAAGGTCATACCGTATGACATATTAAAATGAAATTCAGTGTGTGCCTTTGGTATATCGAGATAATGAGCTGTTTAAATATTGGGCATAATCGGGAGGGTGGTTTACTTACTCCCAAATTTTTCGAACGCTATACAGGTCATACTGTATGACATATCAAAATTAAATTCAGTGTGTGCCTTTGGTATGTGAAGATGATGACCTGTATTAAATTTTGCTTAATAGGGAAGTGGCAAGGGGTAGTTTACTTAACACCCTAAATCGAAAATAATTAATTTTCCGATTCGAATATACTTTGAACTTATATTCTTTATGTAACATATCCATAAAAATATCTGTTTCCATTGGTTATGGTAAAGTTGAGTGTAGGCCACTCCAGATTTTTTTAATGTAATAATGGTAGATAGTGAAGTTCATAAAATGCATTGACATATTTTAGGAAATATTAAAGGGAAGGTTAATTGCGAGGGTACCATTTAGCCGATAAAATACAAAAAACTGCATTCGATTTAAGTCTTTAAAAAATTATTTGACGGTTTAACTAATTTTTTAGGATTCAATAGAAAAATTCGCGTAGGACTTTATTAATCTTATTCAAAGCATATTCTCTATACACAAATATAATAAAATAGTAACTCATTTCCTGTCTGTCTGTCTTTGTTTTTTTGTGTTCGCATCACGTAAAAACTACTGAAAGTATGAGCAGGTACCTTAGTATCCTGATCCCAACATAAGATACTTTTTTCCGAAAAAATATCTTATTTCCAAGAGATAGCGAAGAAAAAGCAGTAAAAGTACGCAGTTATTTTAGTAAGGATGAGTCTCTTTATTTAGTAAATACATAAACCATAACTGAAGCACTAATCGATATGCTTAAACTATGCACATCGGATAGTGCTTCAGTTATGGTTTGTGTATTTACTTATTTTAGTAGGGATGAGAAACTTTATATAAAGTAAATACATAAACAATAACTGAAGCACTAAAAAAGTAAGGGTGTTTGGTGTTGATTGCTTTCAAAGCAAAATCGAACAAAATATTAAAAAAACTCTGACGAAGTGGCACCATTGAGGCACCATTTATTTTTACTTTATTAGATATTTTCTTGTGTTGCGACATTTCATTAATAAGGGGTGATCTATTTCGAGGTTCCCTACTTTTTTTAAGAAAAAACACAAAAGATTCAAATTTAATGGAGAATGTTTATTATCATTTGAAAAAACATTCTTTGGCATTTAATTTTTGAAGATTATGTCTATCAAATGTTGGCCGTTGCTACGTCGCAGATGGTCCATCTTTTGAGTCCAATTTTCGATGATTCGTTCGAGTATTTCGACTGGTAACTTGCGAATGACACGCATGATGTTTTCCTCCAATTCCTAAATCGAAGCGGGTTTGTCCCCATAAACTTTAGACTTTACACATCCCCAAACGAAAATGTCTAACGGTGTGATATTACGCGATCTTGGTGGCCAATCGACCGGCCCAAAACGTGAAATTATGTGCTCACCGAAATGTTCTCTCAATAAATCCATTGATTGATGCGATGTGTGGGAAGTGGCTCCTTTGGTTTCTTGCTGAAACCAAATGTCTCCGAGATCACGAGCTTCAAAATCAGGCATCAAATATTCGGTTGTCATGGCACGATAACTGTTGCCATTGAAGGTTACGTTCGCACCGGCATCATTTTTAAAGAAATTTGGACCGATGATTCCTCCGGCTCACAAACCACCCCAAACCGTCGTTTTTTTCTGGATGAAGCGGCAGATCTTGGATCTGTTCAGGTTGCTCTTCGTCCCAAATGCGGCATATTTGTTGTTTACATACCCATTGAACTAGAAATGGGCGTCATCGCGCAAACAAAATTTGTCTCGAAAACGTCGGATATTCTTGGAACTTTTAAATTTTAAATTATTGTACCAACGAGCAAATCGCAAGAGGTTAACTATGTTTTGTGGCAAATGTATAGCCTTGTGCATACATTTTAATATTCTTATATATTAGTTTACTACCAGGATAGAATAATTAAGCAGGTAATCGCATTAGTACAGCTGACTATTTTTCTATTAATTTGTTTTTTTTTTGTTTTTAGCAGCACATTTTTGTGTGCATGCATTTTTACATCGTAACTTCAAGCTTATTGTTGACTAAATTGCGAAATGACCAAATATGTATAAATTATTAACTTCAAGTTGACTTTAGGCTACATAAACTAATAAATGAAGCGATATTTTTACCGAACAAATTTATCGCGAAAGGATGCCATTTGTATGGATAATTTTTTATAGCATTAAATGAAATACATGAACTATAAAATAATTTAAACGCCTTGCCAAGGTAAGTGAAATGGTCTAAGGCACTTTTATTTTTTAAACTCCCAATAATCGTTTTAGCTTGAAATCAAAAGTAAATCAAGTTGAATTCAAGTTACATGTTTAAGTTTCAAAGCTTGAGATATACTTGTATCATATTTTTCTATTCAAAACTCAGTTGAGAGAACTAGTATTAGAATGGAACATTACAATTGAATTCAAGCCCTAAGTTACAGTTTAATTTAAGGCCTGAATTTAAACTTAATTCATTTTGAAAATACAATCTGATTGAAGGGTTGAGTAACAGAACTTTTCGAGTACAAAATATAATCCAATTTAAGCTTCTTTTAAGAAACATAAATAGCATTTATTTTTTTATACTTTGATTTTAACGAATTATAATATTTTTAATGATGGCCACTTATTGCACAATAGGCAGCTAAGGCTGATTTTGTTTTGAATATACTTCCTGATTAAAAACCGAACGTAAATTTTGAAAATAAGTTTATATTAAATTATTTTTTTAACATTAGGCTAAAATCATCAAATATTTGTTTACCATAGTCTGAACATAAAATATTATTATTAGGCATATAACAAAACAGGTGTCGGCAAACAAAAATGTGAGCAATGTGAGGGTTAAAATTTTTTAATTTATGAACATTAAAAAAGCAAACATTCATGATATTTGTCATAAATAAGAAATCTAAAATTTTATATTTATTTTTCACTGTTTCATAAACGAACAACAAAAATGTTCTGGCTATGTTTATACATGAATGCGTGTACCGTTTTGTTTTTTGTAATATACATACATGAAGAAGGATAAATTATATTCTTCTCATTTACATGTTCATGTATGAATGTTGAACATTTACATAATGAACATAAAAGAATTTTTTGCCTACGATCGCACATGCAGAAGAAATAAATATAAAAGAAATTAAGAAAATATTTTGTTACTGCATACGCCGGCAGCTGCACATTACAAAATATGTGCGCACATTTTTCTAGGATCTTTTCATTTATGAAAAATTAATAAAATTGTAAATTGCACTTGCGTGAACAACAAAATATTTTGTCACTTATTCACTTTTGAACAGAAAAAGAAAATATAAATCATTCATCGCATTCATAAGTGAAAAAACACAAAATATTTTGTAGTTTTTCACACATGTATGAGAAGATGCAACTATTATAAAATTAAATGTACACATTCATACATAAATAAACAGTGAGTGAACATTTCGGAACTCTGTATAAAATACAATAACACGTTCGTTTTTGAGGGTTCCGATCCTAAATCCTAAAAATGTAATGCTTGAAATCGCTACAATATCGGTCTGTCCGTCTATCTCTTGAACGGCACACTTGAAATTTTTACAGAAGGTGTATGGAAATGAACGCTACTATAATTAATAACAATCTAATTATCAAATTAAAGTTATTTTTATTTCTATTTATTTATATTTATTAAATGTTACAATACAATTACAAATTATATTCTAACTTAACTGCTGAGCATAGTAACAAATACCTTCACTAGTTGTAGTGAAACACCCAGAGTCTTTAGCAAGAATCGAACCCACAATCCCCAGACTGATAGACTAGCACTAGTGGCTTGTGGGTAGAGCCACCAAGGCACCGTAAAGTTAAAAACTAAAAAGTTTCGCAATAGACACGCAATTTCTCATTATATGGATTTAATTTGTTAACCGTTATAATAACTATAATAAATTCAAGGGTGTCCCACATATTTTCTGAAAGTACTTAAAAACTACACAAAATAAATTAAAGGTGTCCCCATAGAAACACGATTTTCAGGAATAATTTTTTTAATAATAATTATTTTTTACCTGTTACAGAAGATACACTATGTAAAAAATTAGAAGTCGGTATTGTAAATTACATCCAACGTGTCTAGTGTGACCACAAAAATTCTAAAAAATTCTAAAATATTTTAAGAAAATTTAAATCAAACACCAACAAACAATTTTGAGTCAAACATTTGCCCTCATGTGACCGTACCGTACCTTAAGTCTATTTTACTCTAGTTATTATCAAATCAATGTTAAATGATTTTGATATCAAACTTGTGTGTTTATTGGTTTGAAATACTTCCAGCAATATTTGACAATATTCTTTTGGGATCCCAGCTTTTTGATTTTAGAACATATAGGCTGAAGTCAAAATTTTGATGTAAAATAGGTCGAATTGAAGGACATCCATCTTCTACCAGGTTGATCAATTTTACACGAAATTTGCTTCAAACGTACGTGCATATTGTAAGCTTATACAAAGATATAAAATGTTTATAAATTCCTTAAGAAGATTTTTTTCTGTTTAAAAAAGGATTGATGGTCCTTTTTAGGCTAAAATAGAGAAAAAATCAATAATTTTGGAATTTTTAAATTGAAAATCGTCTAACTCTAACTCGTCTAACTCACCATGTATGGAAAAAATTTGCAGAAAATTGTTTTGAAAAACTGGACCAGCGTATCGAAAAATCAAAAATTTTAATTTTAAAATGCTTATAACTCCCTCATTGTAAAAGGTAATATAATTATATAAGTAGTAACTAAACCTTTAAGACCATGTATTTATTTATTAAGTTTTAATTCAAAAAATTATATTTGGAATCGTGTTATATACATTGTTTATTTTTAATCACGCATGATTCCTTTTGAAAATTTATTAAATAAATATTTTATGAGTATAAAATATTTATTTCAAAAAATATAATAATCGACATTGATTACTATGGGGAAAGAATATCCAGATAGCTATTTTTCCAAGGTATATTTATTTTACTAGGTAGTGGCATCCCTACACCAAATACAACAATACAAGAACAACATGGCATTTTGTTGTTGCTTTGTAGTTCGAAATGTCAAAAAACATATAAGAAAATTGAGAAGGCGTGTATGTGTTTTATTGCTTTCTCACTTCTACACTATAAAATTTCTGAACACATAAAACTTTTGACATGTCGAACTACTAAATCAGCTGGGCGGACGACACTACCTAGTAAGATAAATATACCTTGTATTTTTCTGAATAAAAACTCAGATTCTTATGCTTAAAACTTAATAGACTAAATGAGAAGTTCAATCAGTCTAGAAAGAAAGCCAAATCTAAATTTCTAAACAAAATAAAAAACCATAGTAACCATTTCGATTTCAAAATTGAAAGAAGAATAAAATAAACTTTTTGAAATCGAATTGGTTACTATGGTGTTTTATTTTGTTTAGAAATTTAGATTTGGCTTTCTTTCTAGACTGATTGAACTTCTCATTTAGTCTATTAAGTTTTAAGCATAAGAATCTGAGTTTTTTTTTTTTATTCAGAAAAATTGGAAAAATCCACTGATGAGCTAGTTGAGCACTAGCGAAATAGCTATCTGCATATGCTTTCCCCATAGTAATCAATTTCGATTATTATATTTTTTGAAATAAATATTTTATACTCATAAAATATTTATTTAATAAATTTTCAAAAGGAATCATGCGTGATTAAAAATAAACAATGTATTAATTTTTAATTTAAAAAAATCAAACAAAGATTAAAGAAATACCAAACTCTAAAAGTATTTGTAGTGGGCGAGGTACCCAACTTTGAGACCCGCTATATGGTCTCAAAGTTGGGTACCACCCCTGACAAATGGATTATGCCCACCGTCAAAACTTAAGCTAACATACTCCTCTGGTATGTTCATGCCAAATTTTAAATCAATCGGCTTAGCCGATCCGATTTCATTCTGCCCCACTGGCCATTGTTATTAAATATTTTAAACACTTTTTATAGAGCTTTAAAATAATTTTTAGAATTTTATCCGGGGATGGTACCTTTATATAAAGTAAATACGTAAACGTGAGGCACTATAAAAGTAAGAGTCTTAAAATTTGGTGTAGATTACTTTCAAAGCAAAATCGAACAAAATATTGTCAGGTAAGAACTAGAACTGGTAAGAAATAAAATCATATCCATTTCTTCGATTTCTTTCTGTCGAAGAACTTTACTTTCCATGTTATTATAGAAACGTGTATGCCTACCAGTCCATATGCATCTATAAGTTTTTAAAAATGTTTACTTCTTTCGAATATTATTTTAATTTTCACTTAACTGATTTAAGCAAATAAATATAAATCATGGGTATGATATTGGGCCTCATGCATAAAAACGAGTAAAAGCGCTGAGTTGAGGCATGTGAGCAATTGCTCGTAAATCGAGTTCAATCAAACAGCAACAGCTTTTGTTCAATTTTGTATGCATAAAAATGAGTTCAAACCAATTGCAATTACTTAAGCAAAGGGAGATCAAACGTCTAATTGTTATTGAAGTGCAAACATGCCGTCTAGTGAAAGTGAAGTAGAATCAGAATTTCTTGCTGTTTGTTGTTCGATATCGTTTCCTAATTGCCATATATCAGTATTGTTGTAATCGTCATTGATGAGGATATAATCTTTTAAAAAATTAGCTATGTAATGCAAAATGAAACAACTGGCTTTTACGTGGGGCGATAACTCTGTCGATACCCAAATTTTGTATTGAAGTATCGAAAATCTTTGCTTCAATTGCCAACACTTTGTAAACACTTTGTTGAATGTTTTTTCTATGTCAGTTGTTGGGTTTCGGAATGGTGTCATTAGCCATGGGCATATTCCACAGCCCTCATCCCCGAGAAGTAATGCATCTTTCGTTGCATTTTGCATTATTCTACAGACCTCGCTGTTTCGTAAGATGCGTGAGTCATGAACTGATAGGATATGTCAACGCTTGTAAAAAGTTCTTTTCCATCACAAGTTGCCTGCCCATTTATAAAGTGGAAGCCTTTTCTATAAATATACTCATCGCTTTGATTTGTTGGTTTTTTAAATTTTTATATGAGTACAATCAATCACTCCAATTGCAAACGGAAAGCACTCGCTTGCTTTGGCAGATATAAGTTTCACAACATCCGCAATAGTTCGCGACACAGTTGATTGATGGACTCCAATATCTGTGGCTATACCATTTTGGAATCCAAAATTTGTTTTACGCTGTTGATAACATTTTGTATTTCTTTGTGGCACAAAATATTCAGCCATGATTCCTTTTTAGTGTACGCGAGTCAATTATAAGGCAGACTCAACAAAATTTGAGCAAGAGTTCACAAAAGAAAGCAAAAGCTTGTTTTTATGCATATGAAAATGAGCTCAAGCTCATCTTACTTAGTTCAAACTGAGCACGACGAGATCAAACGTGAGCCGTGAGTAAAAGCAAATACTTCAAATTTTATTATGCATACGACAAGCACCTTTTACTCAAAAAATCGAGTCCGAGCTCAAGCACACGTTTTATGCATCAGACCCATTATTGTAGGTAGTGTAGCATAAAACACATCACTGTCAAATGTCTTATAAAATAGTATAGTGTTTGGAATAACATTATCAACATTAAATTCAATTAAATATTTAATATTGGGTAGCAACTGGAGACATACTTGATTGTACATTTGAATCAGTCATTTTAAAAATAAATTTTAAACATTTTGTATGTAAACAGAAAAAAAAGATAAAAAATTTAGGTTTAACTAAAGCATTTATTTATTTCTAAAAATCATTCACATTCCAAGCGATTGTCCATCACAATTAATGCGATGTTATTTTTTTCTGTTACCAAGCACTAAGCAACAACTTTAATTACTCATACCATGGAAATAATTTAAATTTTGAACATTGACTTTTTGCTAATAAGACAACGACTACTTAAAAATAGAAATATTAGAAAGTCATTACTTAGAAGTAACTAAAATAAAAATAGCTTTTAAGGAAGACAATAATTAATTGATAATAATGGGATTTATATGTTATTACCAGTAATTATGCATCAAATAATTAATGAAGGAAAAAGAATAATATAATTATAAATAACATACGAACTATAAGGATTTCCTATCGAGTGAATTCTGATATGGATTGTAAATGATAATTACTTAATCACTTTACCATACATAGTATAAGGTAAAGTATAGCAATCGTAAAAAAAATCGAGGTCGGGATTTCAACAGATTTATACTTTTTGAGATCTCCTTAATTCATTTTGGCTATTTTCGCGATGATGTCTGTGGGTGGGTGGGTGTGTATGCCACTATTTTTGTGGACTTTGTACAGGTCATACCGTTTGACTTATCAAAATGAAATTTAGTATGTGCCTTTGAGCTGTATATTTTTAGGGTATAATCAGGAGGAAGCAAGGGGTAGTTTCCTTAACCCCAAGTTTTCTTAACGCTCTAAAGGTCATACCGTATGACATATTAAAATGAAATTCAGTGTGTGCCTTTGGTATATCGAGATAATGAGCTGTTTAAATATTGGGCATAATCGGGAGGGTGGTTTACTTACTCCCAAATTTTTCGAACGCTATACAGGTCATACTGTATGACATATCAAAATTAAATTCAGTGTGTGCCTTTGGTATGTGGAGATGATGACCTGTATTAAATTTTGCTTAATAGGGAAGTGGCAAGGGGTAGTTTACTTAACACCCTAAATCGAAAATAATTAATTTTCCGATTCGAATATACTTTGAACTTATATTCTTTATGTAACATATCCATAAAAATATCTGTTTCCATTGGTTATGGTAAAGTTGAGTGTAGGCCACTCCAGATTTTTTTAATGTAATAATGGTAGATAGTGAAGTTCATAAAATGCATTGACATATTTTAGGAAATATTAAAGGAAAGGTTAATTGCGAGGGTACCATTTAGCCGATAAAATACAAAAAACTGCATTCGCTTTAAGTCTTTAAAAAATTATTTGACGGTTTAACTAATTTTTTAGGATTCAATAGAAAAATTCGCGTAGGACTTTATTAATCTTATTCAAAGCATATTCTCTATACACAAATATAATAAAATAGTAACTCATTTCCTGTCTGTCTGTCTTTGTTTTTTTGTGTTCGCATCACGTAAAAACTACTGAAAGTATGAGCAGGTACCTTAGTATCCTGATCCCAACATAAGATACTTTTTTCCGAAAAAATATCTTATTTCCAAGAGATAGCGAAGAAAAAGCAGTAAAAGTACGCAGTTATTTTAGTAAGGATGAGTCTCTTTATTTAGTAAATACATAAACCATAACTGAAGCACTAATCGATATGCTTAAACTATGCACATCGGATAGTGCTTCAGTTATGGTTTGTGTATTTACTTATTTTAGTAGGGATGAGAAACTTTATATAAAGTAAATACATAAACAATAACTGAAGCACTAAAAAAGTAAGGGTGTTTGGTGTTGATTGCTTTCAAAGCAATGAGGCACCTTTTATTTTTACTTTATTAGATATTTTCTTGTGTTGCGACATTTCATTAATAAGGGGTGATCTATTTCGAGGTTCCCTACTTTTTTTAAGAAAAAACACAAAAGATTCAAATTTAATGGAGAATGTTTATTATCATTTGAAAAAACATTCTTTGGCATTTAATTTTTGAAGATTATGTCTATCAAATGTTGGCCGTTGCTACGTCGCAGATGGTCCATCTTTTGAGTCCAATTTTCGATGATTCGTTCGAGTATTTCGACTGGTAACTTGCGAATGACACGCATGATGTTTTCCTCCAATTCCTAAATCGAAGCGGGTTTGTCCCCATAAACTTTAGACTTTACACATCCCCAAACGAAAATGTCTAACGGTGTGATATTACGCGATCTTGGTGGCCAATCGACCGGCCCAAAACGTGAAATTATGTGCTCACCGAAATGTTCTCTCAATAAATCCATTGATTGATGCGATGTGTGGGAAGTGGGTCCTTTGGTTTCTTGCTGAAACCAAATGTCTCCGAGATCATGAGCTTCAAAATCAGGCATCAAATATTCGGTTGTCATGGCACGATAACTGTTGCCATTGAAGGTTACGTTCGCACCGGCATCATTTTTAAAGAAATTTGGACCGATGATTCCTCCGGCTCACAAACCACCCCAAACCGTCGTTTTTTTCTGGATGAAGCGGCAGATCTTGGATCTGTTCAGGTTGCTCTTCGTCCCAAATGCGGCATATTTGTTGTTTACATACCCATTGAACTAGAAATGGGCGTCATCGCGCAAACAAAATTTGTCTCGAAAACGTCGGATGTTCTTGGAACTTTTAAATTTTAAATTATTGTACCAACGAGCAAATCGCAAGAGGTTAACTATGTTTTGTGGCAAATGTATAGCCTTGTGCATACATTTTAATATTCTTATATATTAGTTTACTACCAGGATAGAATAATTAAGCAGGTAATCGCATTAGTACAGCTGACTATTTTTCTATTAATTTGTTTTTTTTTTGTTTTTAGCAGCACATTTTTGTGTGCATGCATTTTTACATCGTAACTTCAAGCTTATTGTTGACTAAATTGCGAAATGACCAAATATGTATAAATTATTAACTTCAAGTTGACTTTAGGCTACATAAACTAATAAATGAAGCGATATTTTTACCGAACAAATTTATCGCGAAAGGATGCCATTTGTATGGATAATTTTTTATAGCATTAAATGAAATACATGAACTATAAAATAATTTAAACGCCTTGCCAAGGTAAGTGAAATGGTCTAAGGCACTTTTATTTTTTAAACTCCCAATAATCGTTTTAGCTTGAAATCAAAAGTAAATCAAGTTGAATTCAAGTTACATGTTTAAGTTTCAAGGCTTGAGATATACTTGTATCATATTTTTCTATTCAAAACTCAGTTGAGAGAACTAGTATTAGAATGGAACATTACAATTGAATTCAAGCCCTAAGTTACAGTTTAATTTAAGGCCTGAATTTAAACTTAATTCATTTTGAAAATACAATCTGATTGAAGGGTTGAGTAACAGAACTTTTCGAGTACAAAATATAATCCAATTTAAGCTTCTTTTAAGAAACATAAATAGCATTTATTTTTTTATACTTTGATTTTAACGAATTATAATATTTTTAATGATGGCCACTTATTGCACAATAGGCAGCTAAGGCTGATTTTGTTTTGAATATACTTCCTGATTAAAAACCGAACGTAAATTTTGAAAATAAGTTTATATTAAATTATTTTTTTAACATTAGGCTAAAATCATCAAATATTTGTTTACCATAGTCTGAACATAAAATATTATTATTAGGCATATAACAAAACAGGTGTCGGCAAACAAAAATGTGAGCAATGTGAGGGTTAAAATTTTTTAATTTATGAACATTAAAAAAGCAAACATTCATGATATTTGTCATAAATAAGAAATCTAAAATTTTATATTTATTTTTCACTGTTTCATAAACGAACAACAAAAATGTTCTGGCTATGTTTATACATGAATGCGTGTACCGTTTTGTTTTTTGTAATATACATACATGAAGAAGGATAAATTATATTCTTCTCATTTACATGTTCATGTATGAATGTTGAACATTTACATAATGAACATAAAAGAATTTTTTGCCTACGATCGCACATGCAGAAGAAATAAATATAAAAGAAATTAAGAAAATATTTTGTTACTGCATACGCCGGCAGCTGCACATTACAAAATATGTGCGCACATTTTTCTAGGATCTTTTCATTTATGAAAAATTAATAAAATTGTAAATTGCACTTGCGTGAACAACAAAATATTTTGTCACTTATTCACTTTTGAACAGAAAAAGAAAATATAAATCATTCATCGCATTCATAAGTGAAAAAACACAAAATATTTTGTAGTTTTTCACACATGTATGAGAAGATGCAACTATTATAAAATTAAATGTACACATTCATACATAAATAAACAGTGAGTGAACATTTCGGAACTCTGTATAAAATACAATAACACGTTCGTTTTTGAGGGTTCCGATCCTAAATCCTAAAAATGTAATGCTTGAAATCGCTACAATATCGGTCTGTCCGTCTATCTCTTGAACGGCACACTTGAAATTTTTACAGAAGGTGTATGGAAATGAACGCTACTATAATTAATAACAATCTAATTATCAAATTAAAGTTATTTTTATTTCTATTTATTTATATTTATTAAATGTTACAATACAATTACAAATTATATTCTAACTTAACTGCTGAGCATAGTAACAAATACCTTCACTAGTTGTAGTGAAACACCCAGAGTCTTTAGCAAGAATCGAACCCACAATCCCCAGACTGATAGACTAGCACTAGTGGCTTGTGGGTAGAGCCACCAAGGCACCGTAAAGTTAAAAACTAAAAAGTTTCGCAATAGACACGCAATTTCTCATTATATGGATTTAATTTGTTAACCGTTATAATAACTATAATAAATTCAAGGGTGTCCCACATATTTTCTGAAAGTACTTAAAAACTACACAAAATAAATTAAAGGTGTCCCCATAGAAACACGATTTTCAGGAATAATTTTTTTAATAATAATTATTTTTTACCTGTTACAGAAGATACACTATGTAAAAAATTAGAAGTCGGTATTGTAAATTACATCCAACGTGTCTAGTGTGACCACAAAAATTCTAAAATATTTTAAGAAAATTTAAATCAAACACCAACAAACAATTTTGAGTCAAACATTTGCCCTCATGTGACCGTACCGTACTTTAAGTCTATTTTACTCTAGTTATTATCAAATCAATGTTAAATGATTTTGATATCAAACTTGTGTGTTTATTGGGTTTTATGAAAGCATCTACAAACACAAGTAGTGTTCAACTATTTAATTAAATTCTCACTAATTCTCTTAATTCTCAAACGTGTCAAAATTTTAGATATGCAATGATGTTATAATGACTGTTCTAACAATTAAATATGTTATGTATGTTAAATATAGTTTACTGAATAATATAATCATATATAGGATAGTCATAAAATTACCACATTAATGCTCATTTTAGTTATTTATCTAATTTATCACCGGGTATATACTTCTAAAATTAAATTGTTTTGTAAATTGATGAAATACTTCAAACATTTTTTTATACTTGAGCTATTTACTAACAGAGAATTCATATATGAGGCTATGCTCTTTACATGTTCGTAGGTATTGAATGGAGTGCTATGCCACAAATGTAAACGTTTGTTGCAATTTTCTTTTATTTTCCTTCTTTGAATGAAAAAAATATTTCTTCCAAATAATAGAGACTTGAAAGTAGCATTATTGCTTAGCATTCAGATGTGAGTAAAGTTTTAAACAAATAATTCCTGTTGCATGCATGTACCTAAAAAATAGGGTTTTGAAATCTACTGTTTTTTATTACCCGTACAAGTGAACAATTTTGTACGGAAGAAAAACATGATTCCAGAATCCAACATAATAATAAAATATTTAAGGAGCAGCAGCATCAAAATATTTTATTTATATGTATAATATAAAAATGTTTTCTGCCACTTTAGATACTAGAAAGTTAGCAATTTTAGCTGTGTTGAAGCTTTCGGTGTTATCTGATTAATAAGTTAAAAAATTTGGATACTAGTTACTTTCGATTCCCAATAAAGGGGGAGTAATATATTTCTTATACATATGTTTTATTTGAACGTGTTACTATATATGTAGGTACTAGTATGGTGCGCAGTTTCTTGCATTAGCGTTCGAATCTTTGCGATCGTTTGAAAATAATAAAAATATTATCAAAGTGGTAGCTCAGATGTGGTACTCCATGGTTATTCAATGGAGAATTTTTACGGTGTCATCGGTAGTAGCCACAGGTTATATGCCTCACTGTGACCATGAATTAGATAAACAAGACCTTTCAACGCACGTAGTGATGATAATATGGCAGCTTCTGCGGCCAGTGTTTTCGATAAATCAAATTAGTCAATTCACGACGATTGCAACTACTAGGGCTATTTCAGACTTCAACTTGGATAATATTGCGGAAGGAACTGGGACATATTCACTCAAGAACTAAATCCAAATATTCATGTTATGCAGTGTTTATTTATATTTGATTATAATAAGTATATTTATTTAGAATATGTGTATAATGAATAATCAAATGTATAGACATTGCACAACTTTTTATTATTATTCTTAAATATAGTTAAGTTATACAATAAGAAAATAGACCATATACGAGTATAATCCACAGATCTTTTTCAGTACAAAACACCCATAAATTCTCATTTTAACCACTTTTTCTGATTGGGGCCCTTGCTAATAAATATGCACAAGTAACAAGGTCACCGTGTTCTTTTCTGTTTTTGTTGCTATTATTTTTAATTTCATTATGCTTTTGATTTGTGTATGTACTATTAACGTATGTATTATTATGCATTACATTTTACCATACCTTAATAAACAATTACTACCTCTTTAAATCATGCTTTCAAGATTATTATAAGTTTGAAATACTCCTGGTGAATTATTATGAAGTATACATATTTTAATGAAGCAATTAACCTACTTAAAACCCTTATCTATTTAATACTAGCAGTTGCCGCAAGAACGTCAGCGTCCATATTATTTTTGTGTAGAGGTACCCGACTTTGGGTAATTTATCAGGATTTTGCAACATAAGTTTTACATGAAATTCTATTATTAGAGAGTTCTGTACCCCCGGGGGTTCCAAATGTCACTGCAGGAATATGGCAAATGCTTTGACGCGGTCCACTCGGGGAAAATAGGGGCACCAGACGCTAGAGTCCCTAGAGCCTAAATCTGGAAGAAAAGGTCTGTGTGTGTCGGGTTCTCTTCGAGGCCCGACCAGTGCCCAAAGGACTGGTACCACGGGAATCGGTGGCCCCACAGAGATCCTATCCTCTCTGTGACGGGTTATTGGTGAGGTCCCCTTCGGAGGTACACGTGGTGGTTGTGGTGTAAGATCGATTAAGTAGGTAAGGTGCAAGGTCGATCAAGTGTGCTGTTGCACTCTCAACAGACGGAGTTTGGATAGTCTCCAAACCCCTAAGCAAGAGGTTATAATATGGATCTAGGCTTGCCTTGAAAAGGCTTGCCATATTATATAAATTGCTACTCATTGTGACTGTATCACACACAAAAAGCGATTGGTGGCAATCGTAAAGTGTTGTTATACTACATAATGGGGGCGCTAGTCTACGCCTAAGTTTCACTCGGTGGTAAGACCACCGTGAGATTAGGCCGAGTATAGCAGGTACTCACGTTAATCTTGTTCCACAAATTAGAGAGTTCTGTAGAAAGTGTCTAAAAAATCTAGTTTATTACACAAAAATTGCTTCCAAGTTTTCAGTACCATTAAATCAATCGAATTTTCTTATAGAATAAGATATTTTTACGCAAAAAAAGTATCTTGTATTTGTTCCGAGACAATAAGTTACCTCCCCACAAAATTTTATTACTATTCATTCAGTATTCATGACTTCAAAAAAAGAAGTAGGTTATCAATTCGTCTGAATGTTGCTTTTTTTATGTTTGTGCCCGCAGAACTCAGCCATTTCTGAACTGATTTTAAAAATGTTTTCCTTATTTGAAAGGTAATGCTTACAGATTGTTCCCGTTGCAATTATTCATTATTTTAAAAATTAAAGGGTGTCCCCATACAACATACATGTTTTTTACGTGTTTTAAGAACCCTAATGGGCATAAGTTTAAAATTTTAAAAAATTGGGTATCACTATAGCTCCCAACAATAAAAAGTAATAAAAAAATTAACTTAAAATTTAAAGGGTGTTCCCATAGGTGACGTAATATTACCTTTATGGGCCTATCTTTTGAAACGTTAAAGACAAAACCTTGAAAGTTTGATAAAATGTCGATCACTATGACGTTTATAATAAAAAAGGATAAATATTCCAAATCTAAAATTAAAGGGTGCTCCAATAGTTCATTAAATTTGTTGTATATGCCCATACTTTTGTACACCGAACGTTAAATTAACAAAGAACCTTTATTACTAAGTCCGCTATAACAAAATGTATAAAATTTGAATTTGGAAATAAAAGGGTATCCCAATAGTTAATGTAATTTTATGTATGTGGTCAAACTTTTAAACCGTTATAGACAGACTGCTGAAAGTTACAAGGAACCTGTATTTCTAAGTCCGCTATAACAGGTATATAATTTGAATTTAGAATTTAAGGGGTGTTCCCATTATTGATGTAATTTGACCTATATGGCCCTATCTTTTGAACCGTTATAGACAAACACTTGAAAATTAGGCAGAATTTCCACTACTTAGTCTGGTATACTAGCGATTATAAACATTTAGAGTTATGAATTAAAGGGTGTCCCGATAGTTCTGTAATTTGCTGTATATGACTAAGCCTTTAAACCGTTGCAGACACACAGTTGAAATTTACAAAAAATCTATGTGGCCAAGTCTTCTATTACAATAGGTCTTTTATTTAAAATTGTAAATTAAAGGGCGTCCCAATAGGTGATGTTATTTGATTTATGTTGCCCTATCTTTGAAACCGTTATAGACAGACATTTAATATTTACGCAGAACGTATATTACTATGTCTGCTATAGTGAAAAGTATAAAGTTGGAAATTAAAGGGCGTACCTAAAGTTAATGACATTTGATCTATATGACCTTATCTTTTGAACGCTTATAGATAAACAGTTAAAATTTTAACAAAGCTGATATCACTATGTCCATAGTAAAAAGTACAAAAAACTTAAAGAGTGTCTTCATAGCTGCCGTAATTTGACTTATATATAATAGTCTTTTGAACCGTTATATATAGAGACTTATGGAAATGAGAGAGTGTCCCTATAGTTAATGAAATTTGATGTATGCCTTATATTTTGAGTAGATAGACAACTGAAATTTATATAGCTTAACTTTTGAACAGTAATAGGGAGATGCTTGAATTTCACAAGAACTATTTAGTCTCGTCACATATATATACATCTGCCTCAAATCATACAGCAAAAATCCTTTAGGTAACTGTAACTGTACATCATTAATGTCTACGCGTTAATGTCTAATGATGGAACTACTTATATATTTCCTATATATGGAGCTCGACATTTCGAACAATGGCGAAAATTAATAAATTCGCAATTACCATTTCGATTTGTCTTGATACAAGTGTTATTCTCGAATACTTGTTTTTAATATTCAAAATTATTTGTAAAAGTTTTAAATTAGAAATTACAAAACATTTTCTTTCAGAATTTATCACGTAATTTTTTAAATCAAATGGAGTAGCTAGAATATACGAATATAGAATAATTTAAATTTAACTTAAGTTATATATAATTTCTTAATAGTAAAGAAAACTCAAAGAAAACTATCAAATTGAGAAGAACTGTCATTAACAATAAATAGTAATTTATTTAATTTGCGTTTAAAAATTTCTTTCGTAGCATTGGTTTAATAGGATAAAAACGTATGTGATCTAATGCGTTCTTTAGGGCCTGATTTTGTAAAACTTAACATTTACAAACTGAGGCCTAAATCTTAAATTAGAATTTTAATCCTGTTTTAATCATATAGAACAATTTTTGCATTCAGATGATTTCGAAGAAACCACGCAGACTACAGTATGTTATTTACAAATATATTTTCAGCATCGAGAAATGTAATTTTTGAAATACTTGAAATTTAATAAAATAAAAAAAAGCAACAATAATGGATCGGAAATATAAAATAAAATAAAATCATGCCATTTTGGGACATTACATTAAATTCAATTTATGTGTTCGTAAGGGAAGACGAAGAATGAATAATGAAACATGAAAGATAGATAAAAGAACAGCACATAAACAGCAAGCAATTCAACATTTAATAATTTAGTTTAATCAATTGCATTACAAACATATCCGTTTCCGGATTTGACTACTTTTTGCAAACTCATCACTTCCCACACTAATTTCTGCTTATCATGCAATTCATAGGCTACACACAGCCACACACAAATAATTGTGTACATTAACGCTCATGCACACAAACCAATAATAATTTTACGGATATGGAAAGTCAACAAAAGAATGGAAGGCAAAAAATCAAAAAATCAAAAAAGAAGAGAAAAATTTAAAATATAAGGATGATATATTGATAGATTTTCGTTTTAGAAGAATTTGACAAATTTGCCTCAAGAATCATTGGGATTGCATGCATAATGGACATATCACTTTTGCAAATAAAATTTTACACAAAACTGATACACAAATCCATTTACATATACCAATTCAAGAACATACAGCAAACAAATATAATCAAATATTTTGCAGATATCAACTTGAAATACAAAATCATTATCGCCATCAACATCATTATCATCATCATCATCTACCATAATGCTTATGGTAACAACTTCCGATTGCTGTCGTTTTAAATTTTGATTTATCATTGTAGAAGATTGCATTGTGAACACAAAATGCATTCTTATGCATAGATACAAATAAATACTCGTATATAGAAGGCTAAAATGCAAACTACTAGAACTATAATTTGAAAGTATTCAAAGAAAAGGATATGTATGTTTTTCACTAAAGATGGGTTTTTTACTAAAGATGTGTTTCTTTAAGTTTTAATTTTAAAAACTTTTAACTGTGGACTGAATAATATTTCAAATATAAAAATCTTTTAGTAGAAAGGGTCACATCTCATTAACACAATTAACACATTTGACAAATGCATTAATTAAAATTTCGATAAATACGCGAGAAGTACTACGGTGCATTACACTGTACTGAAATATAAACATATGTCTTCGGTGAAGCGATAATCATTTTTGAATAAATGAATATTGTGCAACCTATTTTCAAAACTACATTTAGTTTTTTTTACTTTACCATACGTAGTATAACGAAAAGTATAGTAATCATAAAAAAAAATCAAGGTCGGGATTTCGACGGTTTTATATGTTCGACGGTTTTATACCGTTTGACATATCCAAATAAAATTTAATATGTCGCTTTGGTATATGGTGATGAAGAGCTGTATAGTTCTTGGGCATTATCGGGGGGAGGGTAAGGAGTCGTTTCCTACCACAAAATTTTGTGAACGCTCTACAGGTCATACCGTATGACATATTGAAACGAAAATTAGTATGTAACTTTGGTATATGTAGATGGGCGAGTGGTAGTTTACTTACTCCCGAATTTTGTAAACGCTTTACAGGTCATACCGTATGACATTTCAAAATCATCCCAAACTGAAAATAATTAATTTTTCGATTCGAATATACTTTGAACTTATATTCTTTATGTAATATATCCATTAAAAATCTGTTTCAGATTTTCTTTTGTAGAGCTCTGGATTTTTAAATATGTATATGTGTTTATAATTTTGATTATTTGATAAATTTTTTTGCATGCGAGCAAGCATTAATATTTTGACATTAATATTGCGGATGTTACACTTTAGAATATTTTATCAAATCCGGAAATAATAATAAGTTTGATCTTTCCTCGAATTGTCTCGACTGATATAGCTGAGCTGTCACCTAAAGATGTTAGTCCGGCAGTTACCCTTAGTTTTGAGCTTCAAGAAATTAGAAATGCAACAACTGATTTAAACACCAGAAAAGCTCCTGGCATTGATAAAGCTAGTAACAAGATGTTGTTTGAATTGGGCCGTATAGCCCAAAAATTATTATTTTGTTCTTAATGCCATTTTACGTCTATGATACCTTTGGGCTGGATTAGTATGATATCTAAGCCTGGAAAAGATTACACCAAGGTTGAATCATATAGACCTAGGAACCTTTTATCAAACATATCAAAGCTGTTTGAGAGAATATTAATCATAAAATTGAACCCAATTCTGAGCTTGAAATAAGGTATTCCGAACCATCAATTTGGCATCAGAAAACAACATAGTACGATCCAACAAACTCACGTATTAGTAAATGTAATTAAAAAGACCTTTGAAGAAAAAAAATACTGTGTTGCACTTTGTATCGACGTTTCTCAAGCATTCGACAAGGTTTGGCACGAAGGCAAAATATATAAGTTAAAGATAAACTTGCCCAAAAACTACTATAATCTCATAAAAAAATTTTATCTTATCGAAAGATCATACTAAAAGAAGGAGATTTCTTAAGCTAGTTTCAGCTCATTAAAGCCGGAGTTCCACAAGGTAGTATTTTAAGACCCATATTATACTTGCTGTACGCATCCGCTACGCCAACTAGCATTCAAGTGCACACATCAAAATTTACTGATGACACAGCTTTTTTAAGTATTCATGAAAGCCCGCAAGTAGCATCACAAGATTTACAAGAGCACGTACTGAAATTGGAAAAATTGTGAAGAAGTGGAGAATAAAGGTGAATGAACAAAAATGCACTCACAAAACTTTAACACTGCGTAGGGACTTATACCCCCCATTCGGTATACATATTGACCGTCGCCTTACTTGGATAAGCCACATAGAATCCCAGTTAACACAAATGAAGTTAAAAGCAGTCCAACTAAACTGGCTTATTGGCATAAACTCTACCCTCAGCTTAGATTGCAAAATTCTACTGTACAAGTCGATCCTTAAACCAATTTGAGATTCAATTATGGGGCACTGCCTAAGCTAGCAATGTTGAAAAAATTCAAAGGCGCCAAAATAAGATTCTACGAATGATCACAGTTGCTCCCACTGCATATCCACAAAGATCTAAACGTACCAACAGTTAAATCAGAAATAGCGAAACATGCGGTAACTGCGTAATCCTATGGCACGTAACATTCTTAATGCTCCTGGTTACATTCGACTAAAAGGAAGAGATACTGCTTTTCTTATCCTGTCTGTCTGTGTTAGCATTACGTATAAACTAGTGTATGAGTTTTTATAAAAATT
Source organism: Phasia obesa (assembly GCA_949628195.1). NCBI lineage: Eukaryota > Metazoa > Arthropoda > Insecta > Diptera > Tachinidae > Phasia > Phasia obesa. Next base: position 43,751,463 of record OX451215.1, read on the forward strand.
TTTACTTTGTTTCAACTATAGGAGATTTTTTTCCTATAAAATACCTTATGTCTAAGAGAAAAACACGAATGCAAAAAGTTTCAAGTTTTAAATGACCTTGTAGCGCTTTTTATGTGATTAGAAATCTATTCGATTAAAAGTATAAGTATAATTTTATTTTCGTTTTATGTTTAAAATATCTACCCATCTTGTGTAGTTATTTTGCAAAACTCAGTCTAATAGCTAAACGAATAGTTAAACCGAGAGGAATGTATTATCGGTACCGCCTTATTTTTCTGTATCTTTAAATTTTATTTCCCTGATAGATTTGCGTTTTTCTTGAAGATGTGTCAAAAGTTTATGCATTTAAACTGATTTTACTTTTTCCTAACAAAAGAGACTTTTATTTCAGAAAACGATATGCACATTTGTTGAACAAAACTTTAGCATAAAGTTAAATCTGTTGATGACAACAACAGTTAACAACTGAAATATTTGTGTGAATGTACAAGTAATTCTTCGTCTTATTTTATTTTAATTTAATTTTTTACATTTTTGTTCTTTACAAGTTTTGCATTGGACATGAGTTAATTTCTATGATTTTAAATGCTTATAGATTTGGAAAAATCAAAAAGTAATAATAATAAATTTGGGCAAATGGTTTAGAATAGATTACTAAATAATTTTAAACAAAAAATATCAAATAATTTAAAAGTTTATTAAAAATTATTGAGGTAAGTATAATCTAAGATCAAAAAATTAAATGGCTAAATTAAAACATTTTATTAAACATAACATAAATATTGTAATGTTAGAACCAGAACATGTTAAATATAACCAAAAATACGATTAAATATAAATATATTAGAATGTTGCTTTTTCGGGTGTAGTAACCATTTAATAACATTGGTCGGCAAAAAATTCGTTTATGTTCTGAAGTTTTTGTGCTGAATCCAAATCTGTTCACAGATTTTTTCTATCACGTCTAGTTTTCGAGATATTCTTATTTTAATAAAATACTGATATTGGTACATTAAATACGTATTTATTATGATTACAATGGTTGTAAAACAAAACAAAGTTCGGAGCAAGAACTTTGTTATGTGATTTTACTTGACTTTTGTGTGCTGAATCAAAATCGGTTCACAGATTTTTTCTATCACGTGTAGTCTTCAATATATTCTTATTTAAATAAAATAAAAATATTAAAATATTAAATATGTAGTTATTGTGATAACAATGGGCGGCAAACAAAAGTCGGGAGTTAGAACCTTGTTATGTGGTTATAATGGACATTTATGTGCTGAATCCAAATCTGTTTACAGATAGATTCTATAGCGTCTGGGTTTTAAGATATTATTATTTAAATAAAATACTGATATTGAAATATTTAATAATCTTAATGTGTTACATAATGTTTGTCAAATTAGCTACGGGCACTTAATTTTGAATAAAATCAACATTTGTCATCATTATTTATGGCTTAATTTATTTCTAGTATACCTAGATTTCCGAATAATGATAAAAATGTAAAATATTTGCCGATTTAAGTTTTTTGAATGATAAAATATTTTTTTTTATGAAAACAAAAAAAAAAATATTTTATCATTCAAAATATTTTTTTTTCGCCACCAATTTCTAAATAACTTCGAAACAGTGGAAAACGAAATAAAATTATGCAAAGTTGACTTAAAGCTTATCCCGCATCTTTTGGTGTTTTAATTATTAAAATTGAGCAATCCGTTAGAGTTATTTACAAATAAGTTAGCGTCGCACAGTGAGACAGCCCTATAGTAACCGCGGCAAAAAATGGTTTTTGGCGTGTCTTCCAATTTGGATGAAATTTTTACAGTATATTAACAGATATATGAGTAACAATTCCCTGAAATTTCAGCCTCATAACTTCATTACTTCTTGGTCTAGAGCAAGTCAAAGTTGAGGTATGCCAACGCGCTTGAAATATGTTACTTCAATATGTAATATTCAAAAGCTTATTAATAAAAAAATACATACTAAATATAACTTTAAAGTATTTTTAATTAATTTAGTTGTTGTAGAATGAGTAGATGAAAAAATAAATTTAAAAAAAAAAACACAAAAAAAAATTTCTTAACAACAGAATTGTGATGTAAAAATTGAACATTTTGCATTTTCAATGGACTAGGAAATATAGAGCAGCCGCTCGCCCTAGGTGCAGACTTATATCAAATGAAAGATTGAAGTCTCAGCTTTCATTTGAAGTAAAGGACATATAGCAAAAGTTTGCAAAAGTACTTTAAACATACAAAAAACTACAAAAAATACGCAACGCGTCTCTATACGTATGTATATTAGCATGAAATATCATGTTTACAACTTTTTACTTTTATTTTTTTAATAGTTTACAAATATTCACTTATTCTTTGTTACTATTTTATTTACATTATTCATTTTATTGATAATTTTTTTGAAGGTCATTGACTTTGGGTTAGATAGTTGCATAATTTTGAATTTTGAATAATTTTGAATTGATAGTGCAAGCTGTTGTTCTTATCTAAGTTGTGTTATGCTCACTTTCTAATGTGGTTAGTTTAATTGTTATATATTGAATTTAGTTGTTGCATTATTTATTGGGTTAAGTAATAATGAGTGTTCTTGTAATGATCTCTTTTGATAAGAGATTAGCCTTTCTCTAACATATTTGATATTTTATTTTGTGCTCACAAACTTTTTAAAAACAAACTGTAAAATAATATTACATTGTTGTTGTTTTAAATATTATTGATCAACAAACGGTAATTGCAATTATATATTTAATTTACAATCTATTTGACATTACTGGTGTAAATGTAGACTTAATTCTTCGCTTTAAATTTATATTAAATACTATAAATACTAGTAAAAATATAGATGTTGGTAAATTCCATACGTATTGCATGGACACTGCAAAATTGTATGTAGAGCTTTATGGCTGGTATTACATGCCTATCACTGTTCATAAAGTTCTCATTCACGGCAGCATGAAACATTTTAAATGATATAATTTACAGTAATATCAAATTTGAAGGTTGTACCTAAAATATTTTAGTATATATGGCACTTTTTATGTTGATGTTGTATGGGTGGTGGGGTAAAAGTGGGCCAAAGTTCAAAATTTTTTTTTCGATAATGTTTGTAACGATATAACATTCAAGTATACTAAAATTGAAAGTTATAGCTAAAGTATTACGGACAAAACGGCATTTTACAAATTTCGATTGTATGGGAGGTGGGCGTAAAAGTGGGCGAATTTTCTTATTTTTCTTTTTTTAAACTGGAATTATCTCAAAAATAACCTGTGCAAAATTTCAGAGCTCTACAATGACTCCTTGTATTTAATGCCGGGGAAAATATATTAGCCATGCCCATAAAAATATTGTACATGATACGCGAAAACTGAAAGCGCAGTTTAACATATTTATGTTCAGGGATCAATTTTTTTGCAGACCAGTTTAATAAAATTTTAACAACTAAAGTTTTTCTCGAAATCAATAAAGAGAACATATTATTGTTCTTGTGACAAAACCACAATCACATTTTTTTGATGTGTAAGTTTAGTTATTGTTCGGATTTCGGGGATGAAGTAATCAAGATCTTTTGAATGGAGGTCTTGAAGGCTTCCATAACAATAGATTACTCTAGTATCTCGCCTCTCCCCTTCAACACAATTATTTGTATACCTTATGTTCATTTTTTTCTTAAGATTTGGATGGTTTTATTCTTTCCAGTTTATTTTACACTTGCATTTTACGTCTTATAACTTGATAGAAAATAAAATGAAACAAAAATTTACTTACAAAGTTTCAAGCAAAGTTATAAAAATTTTATTATAAATTCTTTGTATGCGAATTCTTTGAAGTTAATTTTTTTTCAATACTGGGTGGCAATTTTATACTCATTAATTTGTTTCCTTTTCACCTGAAAACTAAACAAAGTTATTTCTGTTTGATTATTGTTTACCTTTTGCTTCTATTTCTGCCGCAGACGACCGAGTAAATATAGTAGGGTATTTTTAGCCATTTAACATCCTCTGGAAATTTGTTAATTTACTCATTTTTATTTAAAGTTATATTAAAAATCATTTGATAAAAAAAATTATGTTATATCCATATTTTAATCTTTGTATATGAGATTTATGTGTGTATGTTATAAAAATTTAAAACTCTGTTTTTATTTCAACAATAGTAAAAAATAGTACAATAAAATTTGTTAGTTTTCACTAATATTTTTAAAGGTTCCTAATACCTGAAGTACATTTAAAAATTGAACTACACTTTCCAATAAAAATAATTGCAAATAAAAAATTCTATAGTTAATAAAAAAATTCCCGTTTTTTATAATAGCAAATAAATTAGATATAAAAATTTCTTTACAATGTTGACAAAATAATCACAAGTACATACATACATCTGTGTTATTACTTTGCTTCAATTAAATATAAAACATGTAATGATTTATTGCTAGAATTTAAGTAAAAAATTCCCATGAAGAAGTTTGCAAAAAACAAACGAAACGTTGGGAAAAAATAGAAAAAATGATTTATATTTTTTATTTATATTTGGAAACAAATAACCGACCCAAAGAGATAACGAACATGTCATAATAAAACAGTTAAAAAAGCTTCAGTTTTTCTCTCTTTTGCTCATATAAAAATTTGTGTTTTATAAGAACAAAATTATAGAAATTGAAACATCTGACAGCTGAAAGTTTAGTGTTAGCAAATATATACGATGAGACGAGAAAACAACATGCTTTCAATCTTAATTGAAACATTTCGAAAATATTAAAAGTTAGAGGACCACTTTTTCGTCCTGAAAACTAAAGTACATTTTGACATTCAAAACTTTTTTAAATGATGATATTCAGAACAATTACCTCGACAGTATGTTTAAAAATCATTCCGTTATTTTATTGGGACATTTAAAGACAAGTCAACCAGTACTTTTTTGAGAGCAATAAGGCAACAATTACAACAATTGTGATTACAATTAATTTTTGACAAATTTGATGGTGCATAATAAATTAGTTTTGCGTGGCAAAAAATAACCAGCTTTTTTATTCTCCATGCTTTTATAAAAGATCAGTCAATATAACTTTTTTCGCAAATGTTGAAATGTTTAAGTCTCATGTTCATACAGTTTTTGCGCAAGTGTTGGCTAAAATATTTCGTAAGACTAAAGTATTTAAATTAAAATACACTATAGTGCACAGTGGTAGTGAAAAAGAAAATTCTTTTTTCATACAACATATCTCAAAAACTGTTCCTTTTTACCAACTTTACCTGTAAAAGAAAAAATTAAAAATTTGTTGTCTGGAAATATTAATAATTAGTTCGTAACATTAAAATTGGTTATATAAGATATTATTTCACATTACTTTTAGAAAGTATAATAACTTTTAATGTTCATGTGTATGTTCAATTAAAATTCAGATTATTCTCATAAAATTACTAACATTACTGCAAGCAAAAAATGTCTTTAATAAAAATACTAACAACTAAAGACATACGGAGCAACAAACAAAAATGTATTAAATTTATGTTTACAATTGCGAACATTATAACCCGCAGCCATTTAAAGTCCCAATTACGAGTTATAACTTCATGCTGATTTTGTGATTTTAAGTATTGCATCGATATTTACAAGCATAACAGCAGGCATGTCATTGCTAATTTATAATATTGCTTACACTAACAAACAGACAAATGTTAAAAATTATATTGAGTCAAGTACGAACATTTAATACTCTATCATTACTGCAAACATATCGGTATGGTTCAATAAACAAATAAATTTGTTGTTTTATAATTTATTTTCTTATTTTTAAATTAATTAATAATAACCCTTATTGTATACAAAAAATTCTACCTGTTATTGTTAAGACATGTTGAAGGTCAATAAGCATAAAGCAAGCCACAGACCTCGCAACCGTCATACCAACTTGATTAGGTTGTGCACACGTTGTAATATTTTTGTGCTTGTTGTATTAAAGTTGTGTGTCGGTTGAACGAAAGAACAATCTGGTTTTTGCTAGATGTGTAACAAGGCGATAATAATGTTTCACTTTGTATGGGAGGTACCACGCCCACTTGTTTCTAATCCAGTCTATATTTTTGTAGACTATGCGTATTAGTATTAGGGCTATTTTTACAAAGTTTCAAAACCCTACCTACTGTAGATCTCTAGGTATACGATAATAATTTTTAACTTTGCATGGGGTATACCACGCTCACTATTCCAATTTAGCCTGTGTTTAGCTATGTACGTTATTATGGGCGTTACTGGTGCAAAAGTCCAAGGTGCTACCTAAGTGAGTTCCCTAGATATAGGATAATATTTTTTCACTTTGTATGGGAGGTACCACGCCCACTATTCCAATCAAGTCTGTCATTCGCTAAACTATGTATTTTAACATAGAGGTTACTGGTGCAAAATTCCAAGTCGCTAGCTATTACTGTTACCAAGCGACACGATGATAAATATTTACTTTTATGGGAGGTGCCACGCCCACGTCGATTATCAAAAAGAGTAATAACCTATTTCACCATCCGTATATCTAATAGCAAACTGTAAAAATTTCAGAAAGATCGGTTCATTGGTGTAGGCAGCTATAGCTTTTGGACAAACAAACAAATATACAAACAAACACATTTTGTGCTTTATATATATAGATATAGATTTGTATTTAGTAACGTTGTGACCACCTTGCAGTTAACATTAAATGTTAAATATTATTTTAGGACGATTTTAATTATAGCATACGCGAGAATATTTAATGCCATCTTACTTTCAGAGAGAGCTGGGTTGTTAAATGAAGTTGTCCATGAGATGGCACACTAAATTGTATCGTTTATCGAAAAGTGTATGCTTGATTCCTAGAATGGTTGTTACAACCGTCGCAACGTCTATGGCTTGCTTAAGACGTTATTGACATCAGTAGGGTATTGAAACATATACTTTAAGTAATGTTTATTTATAAGTGTATCATATACCCTAAGGCAACTGGAATCATGAGCATAAATGAAAATTAATTGTCTAAATTAGTGGTGGTCAATCATATTGCACGTATTACGAAATGTATCGATCTTTTTCATATATTTATCGCGAAATTCTTGTTTCTTACAAGAAAAGTTACATTCAGTAGCTTTCTAGAAATCGCTTCGTTATTTGTTAAACTGTATACAATGTATATCTACACTGAGAAGTTTTATATACGATACATCTAAACAAACGTATTCAAGTATGTTTTTTGTATTTAGCATTGCGTTTTTTTTTATTTTTTTATGATTCGTATGTGCAATTGGGCTGACAAATATGGTTTTGCATTTATTTATTTATTTGTTCGTTCATCCACTGGTTTTATTTTTTCATATTAAAAAAAAATATCGAAAAACTACCAATTTATCGATATTTTATAAAATACAGAATTATTCGGTTATACAATTTTCTCTTTTCGCCGATCACTGCTTTCCATCCACTTACTTCACAGAATTATAATAATTGCGTTATTTAATGTAATTTTTCAAAGTTGTGTTTACTTTTAATGCAATTTTAGAATTTACAATTAAGTTCGAATATTATTTTTAATCATAAAACCATGTGGTAATAAATTAAGAAAACAAAAGTGATAAATATTAAGTAATAATGCGGTTTTCCTGTAGCCAGGGCTAAAAAAATATTATACTGCATAAATTTTAATTAAGCAATTACTCTTTTTTAAATTAGTTAAGTCTTGTATTGAACAAAATGTTAATGGAAATATTTGGAATAATATTTTCTCAGTGTTTTATACATGTTTGTTGATTTTGAAACAAAAAAAAAAAAAAAAAAATACACAGCACACATGAATATATATTCTTTCAAAAATATAAACTATCTTTCATTGAAGATTAATACTTCTAGCTTACAATTCATAAAGCTCAAAATGCAAATATTTTAGACGATTTGCCTTATACCCTGTTCAGACATGTTTTCTTAATTGAGACAATTTAATCTTAATTGAGTTACTTAATTTGGTGTTCACACATGCTCAATTAGGCTTATTTAATTAGTATTTGACAACTGAAAAACATTGTTTTTATTATAAACGTGAACATTTTTGGTTTTGTTTTAAAGAAATGGATAAAAATTGCTCTTTAAAATATTTTTCTATTTTATTGGATACAATTAAAAGCACTAAAAGAAAACAACGTACAATTTGCTTTCTAATTTTTTATTTCAGTCAGCTTTTTTTGATATCTGAAAATTAAATTGTTATCAACATAATTTTTGCAAAAAAAAAACAGATAGTGGAGCACTTGTTTTAAACTAAAAATTTAAGAAGTAATATGTAAGAACTAGTATTTAAACCAAATAAAATATACACAAAATGCATCAAAATCAGCAGGAAAAAAGTAAAGACTATGTGAAATTCAAGCATCTCCCTTTTAAATTTAAGCTATTTTCGCGGACATTCGTCTTTTGTGGGGACACCATTTAATTTTAAATTTTTATAGCTGTAATTGCGACCATAGTAATATACATTATGTGTACATTCCAGTTGTCTATATAAAAGGGCTCAAAAGATAAACATACATCAAATTTTATTAACTATAGGGACACCCTTTCTACACTGCAACACGATATAAACCACTGCATGTGCTTTTCTTATGTGCTCGCTCCAAACATGTCACAGTGAGAGCGAAGCTTGATGCGAGTTGGTGCTACAGAGCAGGTTGTGTAATAGTTTGTAGCGCGTTGTAGCACGTTGTAGATTCTACTGTTTTGTTTGTTTATATTTTATTTTACTTTAATAACTTTTTTGTATATGCATGCAATACATACGCTTTCTGACATTTTGAAAATATAATTTGTTTGTAAAAAAACATATTTAAGATAAAATGTAAGTCGGTATAGAAAAATTAATTTCGGAAGTAAGGACACAGGACAGGAGCTCTTTATTTTCCGATCATATTTGTTTTATTTTTTAAGCTGCATTAGTATTTTTAAATGAAATATTGTCTCAAACTTTGTGGTGCAATATTATTCAGCCACTGCAGAAAAACATACAAGTTTATGTGACAGTAACAGAATCTTGAACTCAACCAAGTGAATATTATTATATAGTTTATTAATATTATTATATTAATAAACTATTATATAGTTTATTAATATAATGACATTTTCATATTCCAGGTGCTCACAATTTAAGTAATGGTGATCCATTTCGACGTGCTTACCTGCGAACGTAACCGTCAATAGCGACCGTTAGCGTGTCATGATAACCGACTATTTGATGCCTGAAATTGATGCTCGTGATGTCGGCGACATTTGGTTTCAGCAAGACGGCGCACAGTGGCTGAAAATCGTTTTTCGTTGGCCAAAAGTAAATTTTTTTTTATGTCACCGATTTTTTAAATTTATACGTCATTTTGTAGTTAATATATCCAAATTAAGGTAGCCAAAAAATTATGTTAAAATATTGATAATTGTGGGCGTGGCATGCTGTCAAACTCAACTTTTTTTTTAATTTCAGAAAAAGGTGTTTTTCTTTGGTTTTTTATCAAAATTAAATGGTTACTACTCGCAAGCTATCATCGATAATGGTCTGCGGTTTTTTTTATAATGTTGGTAGGATTATTGTCTTTAGTTGTTGTAAGTAGACACAGCTCTAGCGTTTAATATTAGGGGCGTTATGAAATATTTATGAAACTACTATATTTTCCTCAAATTTAAACTTGAGTGGAATAGAACTTCTAGGGAACAAAAGGGAACAAGAAACGTATACAACCACGAGAAAGGTGAAAGTGTCCTCTTTAAGGCTATATATACTTTTGCACCCGCCACGAGCCGCCTGTAGAACACTTTTTTCATTTTAATGAAATTACTCGAAAAAAATTCATATACAATGGTGCATTAAATTTTCACTCTTTTGCCTAAAAGTTTATTTTTTTTTAGTTTAGGCTACGTATAACTAAAAAAAATAAATATAATACCTTCGAAAGGGTTTAATGGCTTTGTTTTGATCAGCAAAAAATAAGTAATAAAATTATCACAATTGGCTCTACAGGAAGCATATGATCTCTTTCTAAATTTACCTGTTATCAAATGTTAGGGTCAACCAAAGTCATAAACAATTTTATAACAATAATTGCGACATTAAACCACTAAAGTTAAAAAACAACCCCATATTGACGCATGAGTGCAGTTTTGTTCAATTTAAGCGCTACCTGCTATGAAATTAAAGATCAGTGTGTGAAGAACATGTATCTAAAAATTTATAAAAGTAAAGATTCGTTAAGGGATTACTCAGTAATAATTTAATCCTTTAAGTGTACGGATAAAACATAACAAACGCAAATAAAAATATTCAAAAGAAAATGGAGAGCTTCAGTTATAAAGAACTGGCCGAAGTGTATTTTAGAAACAAAAATCAGGAAGATGTTCTTAGTTACGTTAAAATAAAATTAAACTTAAATTCGTGTAGCACCGAAATGCAAGAGCAATTATATAATTTCGTCAAAGCACTAAAAAAACGCTACAAAGAAGTTATGTACAGTAAACAAAAATTGTATATAAAAAGTGCAAAGTGGTTAGAAGGTCAACTTACTGTCGCTGCAGAAACAGCAAAGCAAGATAAGGCTGGAAGACCACGCAAATCATTAGTGGACAATTGCCGCGATAGATCTAAGAGGCGGAAGCTTAAAGATATTAATGATGCCTTTGGTTCTACAAATATAAAAGAATCTTTCCTACATCAATTACGATCACAGAACCAATTTACAAAAGTGGATATCATTGAAAAAGTTGTTAAAGCTAGTCCACCGAGAACAAAACGGATTCTTAAAAGTATACCAACTCCGAATGATGCAATACAGTACACAAATGAGGAGGCATTAGCATTATTTCTGGATTTGAAATTAACAAAACAGCAATATATTAAACTCAGACAGCGTGCGATTGAAAAAGGCTCAAATATATATCCAGCATATCATCACATAACCGCTGCTAAAATGGACTGTTTGCCATCAAAGGACACTATTACAATCACACCAATTTCGGCAGAGGTACAACTACAATCTCTACTTGATCACACAGCCGCACGCTTGCTGCAATCAATAACAGGAAATGAGTTGAAAAAATACGGAAACACAAAGTTAATTCTTTTTTGTAAATGGGGATGTGGTAGTTCTTCGGGACAAAAACAATATAAACAAGCTGTATGTGAAAATATTTCTGACTCAGATATGTTCATGGTATCATTTGTACCATTGCGATTGAAAAAGATTTTGGAAGATTCAGAGCCTTCGACTAGTACAACGCAAACAATGGATATTTGGAAAAATGAGCCACCATCTTCTACGAAATACTGCAGGCCAATCAAATTTCAATTCAAAAAAGAAACAAATGATGTTATTAATAAAGAAATTAGTGATATCAAGGCCCAAATTACAGCACTACAGCCATTACAATTACAGTTAGATGGGCAGCAAATTGAAGTAAGCTACCAGTTAGTCCTGACAATGATAGATGGAAAAGTGGGTCAGGCTTTGACTAACACGAAGGCTGCATTATATGCCAAGCAACATCAACCCAATTAAACCAAGTCCCAGCAAAATCATTAGATAATACCGATGCATATGAATTTGGATTATCACCACTACACGCAAGAATACGACTTATGGAACACATACTAAAAATCAGTTATGATTTGGATTTCGGGTCTTCAGGATCAATAAGAAACAACGTGACCAACAAAGAGTTAAGAAGTTCAAAAAAGAAACATGTTCAAGATGAATATCGCAAACGTGGACTGATTATAGATCAGCCAAAACAAGGGTCAGGCAATACAAATGATGGCAATACCGCAAGAAGATTCTTTTCAGATCCAGAAACAGCATCTGAAATAACAGGAGTGGATTTCAACCTTATTTTCAGATTTAAAATAATACTAGAAGTACTTGCGTGCAATGAAGAAATTGACTGTAGAAAATTTGGAGATTATGCTAAGGAAACTGCAAAAATATATACAACTAACTACCCATGGAGAAATATGTCTGCAACAGTTCACAAAATCCTTTATCATGGTGAAGATGTCATTAAATATCATTTGGTGCCACTTGGAGATCTATCAGAGGAGGCTCAGGAAAAAAGGAACAAGGATTACATATTTTATAGAGAGCACAATACTAGGAAAATTTCACGGAATTCAACAAATGAAGATCTATTTAATATATTATTGGCAACGTCAGATCCGTTCATATCCAGTATTCGAAATCAATGGAAAGTGGACCATCGGGATTTAGATGAAGAAGCCAAAAAACTACTAAAGAACAGAAATAGCACAGAACAAAATATGGAATATTTGCAATTAATATTTAAGTCAAATGAATAAAAATTATATTTTCTTGTTGCTTGGTTTAGTTGGTTTTGGGGGGGGGGGGGTGAGGTGAAGGTCGCGCAGAAGATCCAAGTACATCTTCCATTCGTCATGAAAGCTTAAAAATTAATTTTTTATGCAATCTAGGCTTAGGTAATACAATTTGTTAATTATTGACACTATTTTTCATATAATATGCTATATAAACGCCCACAAAAAGGGGGCGGGGTCCAAAAATAAATTTTTATGATTTTCTGGCTCCAGGGTAAAGACCTTGAACCTTCTTTGACATAAAAATGTTTCATTTGCTTAACAAATTTACAAAAAAACTTGTAAAAATGTTTAGTTTTTCAGGGGTTGGTTTAGTTCTTCTTAGGGGAATTTTTTTCCCCCTGGTCCGATTTGGCCCATTTACGAACTTAACCTGCCCTATCCTTCAAGATATATATGTACCAAATTTCAAGGGTCTAGCTCTTTTCGTTTAGACTGAATCGTGTTCATACAGACAGGCGAATGGACGGACGGCCGGATGGACAGACGGACGTATGGACAGACGGACATAGCTATATCGTCTTAGATTTCATCACTGATCAAGAATATATATAATTTTTTGGATCTTAGAGGGATATTTTACTATGTTACACACAGAATAAACCCATATTTCACTCTGAAAGTTAAAAAAATTAAAATGTTCAACTTTGACCTCGAATTCCTTAAAAAGTCCTCAATCAATTTTAATGTAATTAAAACTGAATCAAGCTGAGCTAAATATCTATCCATTAAAAAAAAAATTATTTCAATATTTTGATCGGTTCAAAAGTTACAGAATTTTGGCCAACGAAAAACGATTTTCAGCCACTGTGCGGCGCCACTTCACACACATCGCATCAATCAATTGATTTATTGAGAGAACATTTCGGTGAGCACATAATTTCACTTTTTGCGCCGGTCGATTGGCCACCAAGATCGTGTGATATCACACCGTTAGACTTTTCCCTGTGGGAATATGTAAAGTCTAAAGTTTATGCGGATAAACCAGCTTCGATTCAGAACTTGGAGGAAAATATCAAGCGTGTCATTCTCCAGTTACCAGTCGAAATGCTCGAACGACTTATCGAAAATTGGACTCAACGGATGGACCATCTGCGACGTAGCAACCGCCAACATTTGATGGACATAATCTTCAAAAAATAAATGCCAAACAACGTTCTTTCAAATGATAATAAACATTCTTCATTAAATTTGAATTTTCTGTGTTTTTTTTTTTTTTCTTTAAAAAAGTAGGGAATTGCTTATATTTAATATGAAATATAAGACATTTTATATTAATATAAATATAAAAATTATAACTTTACCAAAAACTAGTTAAAAATACTTTTATTTATAAATGTGTTATACCTTCAGTCATATTTGATTTGAAATATCAAAATGGATTTTTACTATTTTACCTTTTAATCTTCACAACAATTGATGTCACCTTATAAAAGTTGCACTTAAATAATATCTTACACAAGCATCTCTTTTTTTCTTTCCTTTTCTGTTCGATAAAAAATTAAAAATTGTAATTGATTTCAATGGAATTTGTGCTGAGCGTTATTGTTTTCAATTGCTCATAAAATCATTAGTTATTGTTTGCTTTTGTTGCCTTTCCAATACAAAGTAGGTAATTAAAAGTTTATCAGAAATAAAATAAAAATTAAGTGGTTAACTTATTATTTCAATTCAATTAAGCTCAGATATTCGTAGTTGAATACGCTACAGCATGTATTGATGTACTTAGTGTATTTTGTGCACGAATGTTACGGTAATATATCTAAGGGCACCATAGTGCACTATTCTTTTTTTCCCCTTACAAAACTTCCTATTTCCTTATCAAAAATCATGAAACTTAAAAACAAAGATATCACATACCCTGTAAGTATAGTTCTAAATTGAAAGCTTCCTGACCCACTCATCAATCTTAGGGGGAACTCCCACTATAGCTATAGCAGCTATTGGACGTATGTCCAATACGTCCTGATGTGTAAGTAGCCACTAATCTGAAAGCAATTAATTTGTATCTAGAGTAGCGTACCGGGCAATAGTTTTAACGCTAGCACTTCCGCGAGTAAGTAACCAAACTTGAACTTAAAAGCTGCGGATAAAAAATAAACTTAGAGACAAAGGTGCCAGATCCACTCAAATCATATGTATATGTATGTGAAAGCAAGGAAAAGTTCCTATCCGCAAATTTCGGCCGTTGAATGTACTGAATTTAAAATCAAAACCAAGTTCTTGCTTTGTCCAAAATAGAAACTTGAACTTATTTTCACATTTAATTTATTGTGTGGACTATAATTTAATTTAATAATACAAATTTATATTTTTGAAATTAATTTTTTATAAAGCTGTCTATGAACCAGAAACTTCTAACTATTTTTTTTATTTTTTTCTCTTTACTGCTATGCTATTATTTCAATATGTAGCAACGAAAGAAAAAGATGTCAACGAAAAACAATTTAGATTTTTTTAAAGCATCAATTTTATTTAGCACTTCAAGTGTTAAATTTGCCGTGACATTTATAGCCTATAAAAATCGTTACATTTTAACTTATGAAAAGTTTATATGTACGAGTATGTATTTCCTTTCATAGTAAAACTGTAGTAGATATTACACCGTCATTTTATTGTATGATACTTAGATAAATGATATACCCAGTAGACATATTTGGAATATAAGTACGTAAAACTTAATATTTCTATTAAATCAATAGAAAATCATATATTTATATCTAATGACTTAATTTACTAGACTTAGTCCCATTATTATCCGGTATGTTCTGTAATCCGAAACCGAGTGAAATTGAATCCGAATGAAATTTTAAATTGTCATAACTTTTAAATCTTACAATATTTTGATATTATTTTTTATACATTTGATTAAAGATCAATCACATAACTTCCTTGATTGCTATTGTTTTAAAATAATAGGCGCAACTAAGTTATATTTTTCTTTAAAAATTTATTCGATTTCATTTTCACTCGGTTTCGGATTGCAGAACATACCCGTATATCTTGCCTTTAGCTAAAGTTAGGATTTTGTTGGAGCGATAAATAGTTGTCCAACATAAAAAGTTTCCCGTGTGTCGGTAAGTTAAGAACGTAATGCTATACCACCCCTCAAGGTAGATTGGCAATAAGTTCAATAATAATTAAGAGATACAATTTTTGAAACGTGAAAGTTATTAATAAGTTAAGGTTGGTAATACTTTTCTTCTAAGTGGTTAGTGTATTTTTTGTGAATGAATATAGCAAAGCACACTGGAGATAGCTAGTTTTTAATATAGAACATTTAAATATATTAGTCGAACTATTTTTAACTTATAAATGAATTGTTAAAGTAGAGCTTAAGTTGGTTTATTCTCGCTATTTACTACTAATAGGCTTAAAAGAATATTTTTTTAAAAATATGTCATTAATTTTTAAAGAAAAGAATGGGAAAATTTAATTTGAACGCTAACAGAGTGTAAAAAACTGTGTATATCTAAACTATATTAATATAGTAAGTGGTGGCTCTATATATTTAAAAACCGTTTTATAGACTCTACTCTTGAGTACTTAATTCAAAACTAATTTATTATGGTAAAAAAGAAGATGATAGTTTTTCGCCTTTATTAGAAATTACACTAAATGGGATATTATTGAACAAATATTTTGCTCCAGTTACTGGGGTAAGTTCTGGAATTTTTAATTGACATCAACTTTTTAAATAATACCCTTGAGGCTGAAATATTTTTATATAAGAAAAGATTGAATATATTCTTCTGATAAGGCCCATTATTATAACTTGCCTTTAGCTAAAGTGAGGATTTTGTTGGAGCGATAAGTAGTTTTTCGTTATAATAATTAGGATAATGCTCATTGCTATAACTTCTCCTTATAGTACGTGATAGTTAAAAGTGGTTTTAAGCTTACTTTTAATAACGAAAAACTATTTATCGTTCCAACAAAATCCTAACTTTAGCTAAAGGCAAAATATAATAATGGGCATAAGTCTTTTAATTATTTAGTTTCTGTTTTCCATATTGAATATTTTAAATTTTATTACTCGAACTATTTATTAACATACAGATGAAAATTTGTCAGTCAGGCTTTAGTTCGTTTTATCTCTAAGTTGAAAGAATATTTTTCTTACAAATAATATGATTAGTTTTAGAGAAAAAATAGGAATGTTTGTATAAAAAGGTTTCCATATTCACAAGAAAAAGGAAATTTCTTAATAACACACTAAAACGTCTAACTGTTGGCTTATTTATTATAAATATAAAATCTACAAAAAGTATAAAATAATTTTATCTAATATGTTATAAAAGGATAATTTCAAGAAAGGATAATTACGTTCAATAAATGATCTAAAACCAACAAAGAATTGACTATGTGTTTGGTTTCTTCTTTTCAAGGCTACTAAAAGCTACTTGATTTTTAAGGTAAAGTGTTATATAAGTGTAAACGCTTCTGGTATATCCAATAATCCGTTGTTCCTTTTGCTCTCTGATAGATTTTTATCTATTTATGTTAAGTTTATAACCATCTTATTAATGTATAACTAATTTGGGTGTTAAAATTGATCTTTTTACATCGGTTGCCTTCTATAATTGATAGAACAAGGTAAAATATTCACAAAAGCTTTCACATGATAAAATGACTTAACTTGCAATTCAAAAAATTTACAGGAGAACATTTTTCGTGAAACTTTGAAACTTGAAACCATAATCAGTAATTCATTTCTGTAACTCTCGAATCGAAAAACTTTTTACAGAAATTGAGACAATTGAAGAAACCCCCGATAACAATTCAGACAAAAAAAATCACTTAAAAGTGATGCTCTAAGTTTAAGTTGTGAAAACTATCTGTCATTTCAGCTAATTTAAAGTAGATATTTGAATACAGTTAGTAAAACTGTTTCTGTAGTAATTTTTGCTAAAAGTTTTATACTACACTTCTCAAAATAACTCACATT
>OX451215.1:43769015-43808436 GCA_949628195.1 Phasia obesa
ACCAGAATTTTTACACGATTTTTTATGTTAATAAAACAATTTAAAAATAAAATTTCAGTATTAGGTAATTAATAAAGTAATGCGAATAAAGAAAAAAAAAATTTATTTATTTAAATCATTTCTGAAATGGCTTAATTTATTTTAAATAAAAATGTGGAACAAGCAATTTAAAAACTAAAGATTTTGGAGATTTAAATACTTCGTTTTATTACTGCAGTTTGATAATTCCGTCACTTTTTTAAATTTCCATAAATGTTATCTCCTACTGGACTACTGTCGAGTTAGAGGAAGCTGCGTGATAAGCTTGTTTTTGACAGCTATTAAAAACAGACAACCTGGTTAGGTTTAACGAAAATGACATAGTTGAATTTTATTACGTAAAATTATTATTTATTAAGTAATAGAAACAACACAAAAACCAAATAAAGGATGGGGACTTTGCGTCAGTAATTTCAATTGTTTAAAATTGGTTTACTGAGTTGCATTGTGGTCGTACAAGCAAAAATAACGTCAAATATTTAGGTCGCCCAAAAGAACATGAAGTCAGAAATAGATGCCAAACATTTTGAATGATATATTTGGATATAAAAGAAACTATCCTATACGATGATTGCCGCAATCAAACACCAAGAAGGGATTTAACCTAATATCGCTTTCAACACACTCTTTGAATTTATTTTAGTAAAAAGCATTCACGTCCTCTTCTTCATACAAAAAAGAGCCCATACTTTTTCTTTGGGAACATTTAGTAAATAGTAAACGGACTATAAGACATTTTTTTGAGAATAAAATAACGACAAATCTCAGTAAAAAGTATAGTAAAATATATATGTATGTATATGTTGCTTAAGACATATATTTCTACTATATAAAACCTTTTTTAAAAAAGGGCTCCATATTTCATAGTTTATTTATCGATTATTGATACTGAACCGGTTTTTGGGATCGAAATTTAGTTGTTAGAGTTCCCGTACATTTGTATATGTTTGTCTCTTAAACCTGGAGTGCTATTGGATTTGTTATATACAGTATTACTTGTACTCGATTGTACTCGATTAACATAAGTATATTATCAAATTTTTCTTTATGCGATAGTTTGAAAAGTATTTACTAAACGCGATATTTTGTATTCTTTTACGACTATAAAAATTAACAAGAAATTAAATCTTTTGAAAAAATTATTTTCTCATATGTTTTATTAAAGACTAGATGTTCCCGCCACGTGTAAGACTCTTAGATTTATAGTGCTTCAGTTATGGTTTATGTATTTACTTTATATATAGGTACCTGGATAAAATTCTAAAATTTATAAAAAATTCTAAAAATTATTTTAAAGATTTGAAAAAAGGTGTTTAAAATATTTTAATACCAATGTAGTTACAAATCAAAAGTTACAAAGACAAAGTAAAAATACAAATCAAATACAAATTTTATTAAATTGGCGCCTATGTTGCGCAATAGTTTTTACGTAATGTAAATACAAATGAAAAGAAGGCAGACAGACAGACGGAAATGAGTTACTATTTTATTATATGTATATAGATAATTTGTATGTATAGTTTATAGGAACATGATTTTCTTTATTTAAAACAAGATTATTTTTAAAAATTTAAGTTATTATATGTAATAATACTACTATTATATAAATACTTTGTTAATTTTTTAATTGTATCTCATTTTTTCAGAAGCTTGGCACAGAGCCAAAAATGCCTAATAGAATCCAAAAGATTTTCTCTATGAATAAGGAAATCCCATTAAATCAGTAAGAAAACTTGTTATTCACAATTTTTTTTACTCATTTTTGACACAAAAAAAACCATCCATATAGAAAAACTTTTTGATTCTATTAGGTTTTCTTATGATTTGTATAAAAAATGGATTTCTTATTGATTTTTTCAAAAGGGAATTCCTTATTAATTTCATTAGGCTACCTAATTGATTTTTTAAAAAACGTTTTTCTGATTGATTTCATTAAGGTTCCTATACGATCATGTGTAAATCAAGTTTTTAATTTTTTAATAAGGTTATCTTCTTGATTATATTAGCTTTCTTGTTATTTCGTTTATAGAAATCAACATAACGAGTGATTTTTTAAGAGCTTGAGAACTTTTTTTTAAAAAAAAAACGCATAAAATTTGCAAAATCTCATCGGTTCTTTATTTGAAACGTTAGATTGGTCCATGACATTTACTTTTTGAAGATAATTTCATTTAAATGTTGACCGCGGCTGCGTCTTAGGTGGTCCATTCGGAAAGTCCAATTTTGGGCAACTTTTTCGAGCATTTCGGCCGGAATAGCCCGAATTTCTTCGGAAATGTTGTCTTCCAAAGCTGGAATAGTTGCTGGCTTATTTCTGTAGACTTTAGACTTGACGTAGCCCCACAAAAAATAGTCTAAAGGCGTCAAATCGCATGATCTTGGTGGCCAACTTACCGGTCCATTTCTTGAGATGAATTGTTCTCCGAAGTTTTCCCTCAAAATGGCCATAGAATCGCGAGCTGTGTGGCATGTAGCGCCATCTTGTTGAAACCACATGTCAACCAAGTTCAGTTGTTCCATTTTTGGCAACAAAAAGTTTGTTAGCATCGAACGATAGCGATCGCCATTCACCGTAACGTTGCGTCCAACAGCATCTTTGAAAAAATACTGTCCAATGATTCCACCAGCGTACAAACCACACCAAACAGTGCATTTTTCGGGATGCATGGGCAGTTCTTGAACGGCTTCTGGTTGCTCTTCACTCCAAATGCGGCAATTTTGCTTATTTACGTAGCCATTCAACCAGAAATGAGCCTCATCGCTGAACAAAATTTGTCACATTTGAACATTTCGAACCGAACACTGATTTTGGTAATAAAATTCAATGATTTGCAAGCGTTGCTCGTTAGTAAGTCTATTCATGATGAAATGTCAAAGCATACTGAGCATCTTTCTCTTTGGCACCATGTCTGAAATCTCACGTGATCTGTCAAATACTAATGCATGAAAATCCTAACCTCAAAAAAATCACCCATTAGAAACTGTTTGCTAAAACATAAAATATACATTTGGTGTAGTGGTTAAGTGAGTGGCTACAAAACGAAGCATACCAGGTTTGATCCCTGGCAGAGGAAAAATTCTCACCATGGTTTTTCGGGTTTTATAAATTATGTGGCTTCAACCCCTTTTAGACAATCCATCAGAAGACACTCCCTTGACCTTTCACCCCTGGAAAAATAGAAGATAATAAGAAGGCAACATAAAATGTCACAAAAAGAAAAGGTAGAAAGAAATCAAAGATTGATTAATTATTTACAACAATTTTAATTAAAGGAGATGCCAAAAGAGCAATACACCAATTGTTTTCAGTTTTTTTATTTTGAGATTTTTTTTTGATAATTTTGTATATTACATACAATGTAATTTGTAATCAAGCCTAAGTTCATTTTTTTATTCTCTCTAAGAAAGAATTAATTAAATTACAAATTAGGTGATAATATTAAAGAAAAATTGGGAAAATTTAATTTTTAGACACCAGCACGAATGCACATTTTCTAGACAGCCACGTCCGTCATCAGCACTACTTGTATCTAATCTACTTAGGGAAGTGTTTTAGTTGTAAGCATCATCTATTTAACCAACCAAACCCAGATAAAGGAATACGAGAAAACTTGTATTTAATTATCAATCGTCAATTGGTGAGAACGAAGTCTACCACTACCTTAAGCTTCCCTCTTGTTGAATATTTTTACTTTTAATATTTACCACCTATATTTTGTTGTTTTGTATATTTTTATAAAAAAACAAGATAGCCTAATAAAATCAAGAAGAAACCCTGTTTGAAAAAAAAAAATAAGAATAGCTAATAAAAATCCTAAGTTTTCTTCTTGATTTTTTCAAAAAGGGTTTCCTTATTAAAATAACAAGACATTCTTCTTGAAAAAAAAAAACCATAGAGATATCTTATACATTTTGTTCTATTTTATTAGGTATTTAGACAAAGGTTTTTCTGTATGGGTACTCCTTTACTGCAAATTAACCTTGCAGTTTTAGTGTTAGTCATTTCGAATACCATCTTTCTTCTTTTTGCGTACAGCTTTTTTGTCATCATATCTCACTCAGTCTTTCCGTAATTTAAGTCAATGGTTTTGCCTTGCTGTGAGCAGTTTAAACACATTTTGATTGCACAAATAAAGTAACTAAGAACTTTCATTTCAAAACAAAAATATGATCATAAGGACCAACGGATACTAATTGATAGTCAATTTGACTAACATGAGCATCAAAACTAAAATAAAACATTGCCCAAAAATTAAAATTAAATTTAAAAGCGGAGCCTTGGCAAAAGGGATAAGGGTCTGGTCACATTATTCATATAATGTATTAAAAATTATATCTTAACACTTTTAACTGAAGTGTTAAAAAATAAACCCTTGGTTTTTTTCAACATAAAAGGAAAAGAGTACAAATCTTTTTTTCCTGTGTAGAACTAAATGCATAAATTTACTATCTTACAAAATAACAAATCCACGCATACATACATTTGTAGCTTTATTCCTCACTTACACACTCATATGATATTATTTCTAGCTGTCTAAATTGCCAAAATGAATATTCAATACTTTATAGTTACACAGTGGCGTATAAACATAATTTCGAAATATTTGACTTACTTGCATGAATTATTAATTTGAATTTATAAAAGAATGAATTTTTAAAATAAATTAAAAAATAAAAATAATAATTATGAATTTCTTAATGCACTTGGCTAGTAGGTAGCAAACTAGCTTGTTTGTCAGTTCAAGGGTTGTGGGTTCGCCTCTATTTATTTCACTCCAAGAGTAAAGTTCTTCCTTTCTATGGTCGATAAATTAAGTTACAAGATAATTTTTAATTGTATTGTAAGATTCAATGAATAAGTAAATGTAAATAAAATAATCAGTTGTTAGTTTTGAAAGTGAAATAACTCTAAACTCTACGTTGTTAAATTTAAAGTGCTAAATACGTTACTTTGAAACAAAAAACGTCAAAGCAGAGATCCAATTTATTTCTAGCAAACCTGCTAAGTAGCTTAAAAGTTCATCAATTTTTTCCATACACACCACTGTGCATTGGGAGTTTTTTTTTCAACACATTGAGTATTTTCTGTTATCTAAAACGCTATAAGATGTGTGTTACACTAACACTTACGTAGTTGTCTTCATGTGTATCTGCATGTTGATAAAACACTTTAGTTTTATGGCGTCGCGTCAATAAATTCAAAAAGTATTTTTCTGAACTTCGTCACAAAATTAACGGCGCGTGAAGATTTATATGAGATTTATATTAGCTCGATATTGTATGTAAAAAAATATATGTTCTGGAACATGTATTTGAGCGTTTGATTGACATCAAGTTTGGAATTTAAATGAACCTTTAATAACTGTTTTTAGTTATATTTTTTGCATTTTATGTGTTCAGTATCTTTTTTTAAGTATTGCATTCTTGTATTGTGTGGATTCTTTGTTAGGGAATCTAAAATCCTTGTGATAACAGCGTTATCCTCCAGGTCAAAAATTCTCTGAACCTTTGAAGATTGAAAGGCTTCAGTGCTAGTCACGTGAACCAAGGCACAGATATATGATTTTTATATGTAAAGGTTTATCCATTACATGACCTACAATAACCGACAAAGTTAGCGAAACATACAAAGGCACCGAAACGTCAGTTTGTAAAGCAGAAATCTCAAATAGATTCAGCTGTATCTACAGGAAGTTTTTCCACTGTTTCCAACCAAACTGTTTTTTTGCTAGACGTATTAACACGATAATATTCTTTTACGTTAACAATAATTTTTCACTTTGTATAGGCGGTACCACGCCCACCATTCCAATCCAGACTGTTTTTCTATACACAATGTATCTTAATATGGGGGTTACTGATAAAAATTCCAAGTCGCTACCTATTGCAGTTCTCTAGATACAGGACAATAATTTTGTACTTTTTATGGGGGGTACTACGCTCGCTGTCCCAATTCATCCTATGTTTTTCTAGAGTATACGCATCAGTATGAGCGTTACTTTTAAGTCCTATTACACCACTGTATGTACACGATAACAATTTTTCACTTTGTATGGGAGGTACCACGCCCACAGTCCGAATTCGTTCTGTATTTGGGTAGACTATGCGCATTAGCATAGGGGTTAGTCGTTAGCGCTATCTATTGTAGTTCGCCAGGAACTCGATAATAATTTTTTAATTTGTATGTTATTATGGTGGTTACCGGTGCGAAATTTCAAGGTGATACTTATTGCAGTTCTCTAGATGGTGGGATACTAATTATTCACTTTGTATGGAATATATGGAATAATAATTGTTCACTTTGTCGAATATCATAAAATATGTTATCAAACGAATATCTAGTAACAAACTGACAAACTGACTTATTTTGCATATACGAGTATAAAGCCTATTAGTTGTCAATTACATTTGTAATTAATTATTAATTAATACAGCTTCTATTTAGGGGTACTGAGGAATTTTCTGACGCTTTACAAAACATGATAGATTTTACTGTTGGCTTACTTTTAAGTTGGATTTCTGAAAATTGTCTTTTGGTCAATACTGAAAAGACTAAGGCTATGTTTTTTGGTAGATGTAAAAGTTATAGGTTTTCAGTTGATTTTGGTGGTACCTTTTTTGAATTTGTTAATAAACTTAAATGTCTTGGTATTATTCTTGACACAGATTTGACTTTTGAATATCACGTTAACTCTATAATATCTAGAGTTCATTTTACTTTACGTAGATTATATAGTCTGAATTTGTTATTGCCTTTTCATATCAAGAAGAGAGTTGTTTATGGACTAGTGATGCCAATTTTCTTATATGCATTAGAGGTTTATTCTGGTACCTTTGGTTATATCATACGGTATCTTAACTCTCTTAGATTACACCAGCATGTTTCGTCATATGTTTTACAATTTTGCGGGTTTTCGTTAAATGAATTTATTAAGTTTAGGATCTTGTTGCACTTTTATAGGACATATAGGTTTTGTAGATCGACTAGAAATAGGCAATTGAAAATTCCTAGATTAACTCCCATAATGGAGCGTTCATTTTGTGTAAGAGTTGCACGAGCTTACAACGTTTTACCAACAAGCTTGAGAATGTTTGATTGTTCTGTTGATGCTTATAAGAGGAAACTGAACTTTCAAGTAATGGTTAGTTTATATTGGTATCAATTCCTACAACATGTTTTACAAGTACGAATGTACTTACTTCATATGCTGAATGGAGAATTGAGATTGTTAATTTTGGCCTTGTAGGATATTTTTTCTTTATTTCTTCATTTTTGCTTAAATTTAGATTAACACTGTAACCTTTGCTACTATTTCGATTATTTCTATGGCCTTATTATATCTCTTTGTTTTTTTTTATTGTAGAATTTGTTTTGAGAATAATCATTTTGTAGTGCTTTGTAAAAAAGTTTTT
Source organism: Phasia obesa (assembly GCA_949628195.1). NCBI lineage: Eukaryota > Metazoa > Arthropoda > Insecta > Diptera > Tachinidae > Phasia > Phasia obesa. The sequence continues at coordinate 43,776,468 of OX451215.1, forward strand.
GGGTTTAGATTCTATTGTGCAATTTTGTGATCTCATTTTTATTATAATTATTTTCGTTATTTTTATTTCTATTATTATTTATTTTTCTGTTTATAATTTCATTATTATTATTATTTTTTTTTTTAATTTTTATACTGTTAAATTTAGCTTTTTATTTAAATATATTACAATATTTGTTAATTGTTACTAATATGTAAGCAGAATATTGTAACCGATTATGGCCAAGAGGCTAGGTTATTGAAAATAAATCAAAATAAAATAAAAAAAAAATAATTTGATTTTTTATTTTGACATTATGCATACAGGTTATTAAAGTTTAAATATAATTGAAATTGTAATTAAATTATAATTGGTACTGGAATAGTGTCACTCTAAATTTGACATGGGCTACACTATTCTTGCGTATAACTTGCGTTTTCCAGTTAAAGATTGTGCCTACATTTACTTACATACAAAAGTATACTTTTATATACACTTTTATATATATTTAAGTATATGTATAATACGATTTGCGAATAAAAATATTTGTAAATAAAGTATGAGCAATTCTTAGAAAAACCAATGTCAATATTGTACCCTTAAATAACAGAAAAAATTTCTGCCTTCGATATACGATAAGAAATTTTCACTTTATATAGGAGGTAAATAAAAATTTACTACAAAATAAAAATTGAATAAGACAAGAGACCCAACTCTTTACTTCATACACTTGTGAAGAAAAATTAAAAGAGAAGCAATTTTTTAAACACAACGTTTACACAATTTTACAAAATAATAAATTTAATTGTTCATAATCATTTAAATTCAATTAAAAAAATAAAATCTTTTTCTGGTCAGTATAATAAAGTTAAAAGCAATATTAATATGATTTTATATTTTAAAAAGGTCAATTGTTTTTAGTAAAAGAAAAAACTGAAAAAACAAATTTTATTCTTTAGTAAATTCCCATAAGAGTATACAAAGAAAATTGCTAATTCAGAAAACCGATTTTCGGTTTAACCTATTAACCGGTTTTATGTATACTTTAGTGATGAAGCAATAAACAGCTTAGTTTAATATTTAAATATTTTTAATAATAATATTAATCACATTCATATTTTTTCAAAAGAAAGACCATAAGGCAAATTGCAGTCTATTTCAGATTCGTAAAAAATAATTTAATAACATTAATTTAAATTAAATTAAAAAACCATTGAAATTTGTTTTTTAAACTATTAATTAAGTAATAAAATGCATATAAAAGAAATAATTTTCATATATTTTTGATAATTTTTTTTTTGTTAATTTTTTTCTATAAATTTTACATAAGAAAACTCATTCACAAAAATTTGGTGTTGTGCAAACAAAATTGTTAAATCCTCATTGTAAAATATGAGAAAATATCGTCTGTTATATTAGAATCAAACTTTATAAATAACTAGTTCTCCCCCGTGCGCTTTGCTACAACCATCCACAAAAAATACAATAAACACTTGGAAGAAATGTATGACCAACCTTTAACCCGAAAGCGCACGTTGTTCTCACGGTAAAAATTTTGTAGCTTATACGCAGGGTACGACTCCCACTATTCCCATCCAATCAGTTTTTTGCTAGACTATACGCATTAACAAGTGGGAGGTACCACTTCCACTATCTTTATCCAACACATTAGTATGAGGATTACTTGTGCAAAGTTTCAAGACCCTACCTATTGCAGTTTTCTAGCTACACGATAGTCATCCTTATTCTCTTTGGCGAGGCCAACATCGTCGACGATTTTGAGGCAACATCACTTTAACACAACATCAATGTTAATTTGGTATTCCCTAACAAAGTTGTGAGACGTCGATAATGTTAATAAAAACACCACATATATCAATTCCTTGAACCAAATAATTCATTTTAGAATATGTTTTCGTTAAAAAATTTTTATCAAAAATTTAAAGTGTGTAAAGTAAAACAAAGGGTATAAATTAAAATATTTTCATTAAAATAAAAATATTTTCTATTTCCGATGATGAGAAGACATCTTGAAGTAAAATTAAGCATCTTTGAATTATCTGATGAAATGTTAGTGTTAAATTAGATGTCGAAGATTTTGTCTAAAACTCTGAATGCTATGAAATGGAAAGCTAATCCAGTATGGATGAATATCGACATGACAAATGCTGCAAAAAGGAATTCAAATTGCACCTTTTGATGGACGGAACTCGCATAAATATTTTAGCCCAAAGTAAATAACACCATCATGTGTATTTTATCCATAAAGGATATTTTTCAATTTGAACAAATAATTTAAATAAAACCAAAATAAACAATTCCATTTTTTTCAGTAAAACTAAGAACAAATTATATTTACATATGTAAACTTTATTATGTTTTTAATTTGTGTTATTATTTTGTTCTACACAACACCAAAAACACTGACGACAATATCAAAGCCAATTTACGGCAACATCAACGTCACATTTTCTTACAAAATTCCAATCACATGTTGCCAGTCATCGATAAATGGCAATATTGCCAACCGAAATACCGATTTACAAAAAACTATAAAAAAACGACGTCGTTTAATATTGCCGTCGCCAACTGGAATAAGGGTGAATAAGTTTTCACTTTGTATGGGAGCCGCCACGCCCTCTGTACTTTTCTAGACTATGCACATTACACTGAGGGTTACTTGAGCAATGTTTCAAGACTAACTATTGTAGTTCTCTAGGTAGACGATAGCATTTTTATTTTGTAAAGGAAGTACCACGCCCACCATTCCAATCCAGTCTGTGTTTCTCTACACAATGTATCTTTAAATGGGGATTACTAATGCAAAACTCCAAAATGCTACCTATTGCAGTTCTCTAGATACAGGATAATAATCTTTCACTTTGTATGACAGGTACCACGCACATTGTCCCAATTCATTTTGTATTTTGGCACGCTATGCGTATTGGCATAGGGTTAATCGTGCAAAGTTTCAAAGCTTTATCTATTGCAGTTCACCAGGGACTTGATAATAATTTTTCAGCCTGTGTTTAGATTGACTGTGTACGTTAAAATGGGGGTTACTCTTGCAAAATTCCAGGTTATTTAGTTCAGGCTATTTAATTCAGTTGTCTAGATACAGGATAATATTATTCCACTTTGTATGGGAGGTACCACGCCCACTATTCCAATTCAGGCTATCTTGCTCTAAACTATGTATGTTAATATAGAGGTTACAGTTGCAAAATGTCAAGACGCTACCTATTAATTAATTAATTACTAAGGTAAACGATGATAAATATTTACTTTGTATGGGAGGTGCCACGCCCATGTCTAATATCAAAAAATAAGTAACCTATTTCACCAACCGAATATCTAATCAAAAACTGTGAAAATTTTAGAAAGATCGTTTCACTGTTGTAGGCAGCTATAGCTTTTCGACAAACAAACATACAAACAAAGACATTTTGTGCTTTATATACATATATAGATTATACTAAACAAATAAATGGACCAACCACTTACTGCGTCTAATAATTTAAACAGCGACCCTTTGTAATTATAACGTACAAAGTGTGTTATGTGTGCGTTGACCATTCGCTCTGTAATATACTGAACAGAACTGTATTTGAGAGCTTTGTTTTGTGTAAATTATTATTAAATAAAAATTACAATTCTTTTCTATATTATTAAGTGTTCAGTATTTGATCTATATTTTTTAAATTTGTATTGATTTTAGCCTAAGCGAAAAATATGTGTTAGTCTATCGTAACACACTCTCGATCATATAATTAGAACCACTTTCAATTCTGTTTTAAGTAGGCTATGTTATTTTTAAATTTTTTTTGCTGGCAACTAAAATTTTACTACTATCGGGAAGTGAATTTTTTTAAGATTACAAAAACAACTGTAACAAAACAGTATTAGAATTTGAAATCTTTTCCCTTCCACAAAAATCATAATTCTTCAAAGAAATTTTGCAAAATAAAAAACGGTTAACCCCATTAACAAAACTGAATAGCAGTATTAATAAACCCAAAGAGCTTTTTAATTAAAAAGAGGGAAAACCGGTTTCCGGTTTCGGTGTTGGATACTCTACTTCCCATCCCAAGCTGTTATTAATGTGTTCTTGCGTGTTGCATGTTACAAAAAATGGAAACCTAAAATTTTTTTTGTGGTGTTGGTAATTGAGTGTAATTTTATTAACCTGAAAAGCTAAATAATAAAAAAAACTTGATTAAATAACTTCTGTACTTAAATTCTACATACATTTGAATTCATTTAAGTGCAAATATATTCGTAAAAATATTTTAAAACTGCTGTCGAATGTTCAGCAATAGTTCGTAAAAAGTATAAACAATTTTCGAAGTTTAATGAATGTGTTTTTAATTAATTATAAAAAGTTTAACGATAATGGTTTTAAAAAGAAAAAAAAATATCAATTTTTTCATTTGAATTTCTGTAGTGTTAATGCTAAAATAAAAGTACGAGAAAGTGTTGAATATATTTTAAATGGGAAATCAATATTCAACTGTTTGTGCTATGAGAAAAAATGGAAGATTTTTTTGTGACATGTCATTTTTGTATTTATCAAAATTTGGTTTCAGATTGGGGTTTATGCATACATGCATAAAGATATATGTATATTCTACAACAAATAAATTTACGAGAACAAAACGACAAAAATTAAGTCTTATCTAAAAAATATTTTTTTCGCTTTTAGTTTAGTCACAGACACACAAAAAATATCAAACTTATTCGAAAGATTCATGGCTTAAAAAAAGCATTTCGAATGTTTAAAGTTGTTTTAAAAAATATTCTAGTTAGGTAAATCAATGCTTTAATAATTAAATAGAAAATAGTTAAACAGAAAGTAAATTTTTAAAATACATACTTGGATATAAGGACCGTTTTTGCAACTAGTGAGATTTTTTCTCTTAATGTATATAATTTTAAACCACACTGTTAAACTCACCCTATTAAACTCACCCTGTATAAAAGAAGATAACTATAATATTAACATGTGTATAAAGAAAGCCCACTTGGGGACACATCACATAAAGCAAATTACAAATAGTTTCTTCCTACTTAACATTTTAGAAATTTCTGCACAAGTCGCCTAATAGAAATTTTCTGTTTAAATTTAGGATTGCTCAGCTTCGCCATTTGGTTAGTTTATCTAGCTGACTATCTGATTTAATAAAGCCGACTGATTTAAATATTGTTGTCTCAGAACTCGATTTGATAATGCCATTCTTTTCTAGTTCATCAGTTAAGTAGTTGTCGGTAAAAGAATAGCATTCCCGCAACCAAATGAGTTCCATAGCCGAATTGTGTGTGATTCAGATGTGTGTATAAATGCTATTTTCGAAAACTAACAAAACTACCAAAAGATTGACCAAGTTATACTATCGCAAATCTCTTTTACAATATTGCATTCCAAATTAATTATTTTTATCTAATTAAAACTTGATTTATTTCTAGTTATGCTGTGTGCACGTAAAATTGATACACAAAAACGCCAAGACACTTAAGTTAATTTCCGGTTGTTAAATGAGAGATTTAGATTTGATGATCACTACCTTCTATAAAACTATTTATTCGTTTTTTGAAACCTGTGTTGCTACAGGAATCGTTCACACCCCAAGTGGTCCACCTTGGAATTCTAAGCAGCTTTCAAAATTTAAAAACTAGAAAAACAAATATTATAAAAATTACAAAATCTCTGGTTCGATGACAGACTATGGAAAGTACTCTATAAGTCGTGCAGAATACAACTTACTAAACCGTTGGTTATATAATAATTACATAAATAAAATGAAACTTATGCCCCTATTACGGTTTAACACTCAACTCTATTTCAGTTGAAATTTTACAATTTGGTATTATCAATTACAACTTAACTTGTCAAAAACTTTTAAATTGAATTTAAATTGTGTTACAACTCTGTTGTAGTTTTACCGTTTACAACCCCGTGTTAGTTCGGTTAACAAAAGTTTAAAAAAATTACAACTCATCAGTAGAACTTGTTTCAAATTACAACTCACCAGTAGCAATTGTCTTTAAGTTGTCTTTTAGACAACTCAACTGAGTTGAGTTGTAAACCGTAATAGGGGCATTAATTTTCTTGATGATCTAAAGTCTTTCTAGTACTTATGGTAATAGCCAATATGATGAAACTAATATATACCCCTGTCCACTAGCCTCACTGGTAAGGATATACTTAATGGCTTGAAGGCTCTGAAAATTTCATTTAATCATGGTCCTGACGGTGTGCCAAGTTGCATTTAAATCGTTGTAGAGAGTCATTAGTTGCTCCTCTAACATTATTGTTTAATTCTTCGATTAGACATGAATACTTTTCTTTGCTTTTGAGAGACTCGTGTATCATCCCTCTACATAAATCTGGTAATAAGTCTGACATTACAAACTATAGAGGAATTGCCAAATTAAATACTATTCCGAAAATCTTTGAAAAAACAGTTGCCGATACTCTTTGTATTCATAGTTTTAGAAAGGGATGCTAGACTACGACTAACGTTCTCCATCTTTCAGCTCTAATAAATTTTGGATTCTCGCAAAGGAAACAAACTGATGCTGTGTATACTGATTTTAGTAAAGCTTTTTATAAAGTCAATCATAAATTACTCTTAATAAAATTGGATTTGTTAGGTGAATCCCGTAGAAGTTAAAACTGGCTAATGTCTTATTTAACTTGTAGTAAGCAAAACGTTCGGTTCAACAGGAGTACGTCTAAGGATATTGAAGTTCTATCCGGTGTTCCGTAAGGTAGTCATCTCGGACCTCTTCTTTTTTTGCTGTTTATAAATGACCTTCCGAAAGTTATCAATTTTTCCCACATTTTGGTGTATGCTGACGATGTAAAAAAAAATTTAGATAAAAAAAAATTTTGATAAAAAAAAAATTTTTTTTATGTTGATCATGCTTACCTTCAAAGTAATCTTAACAACTTCTTTTTATGATGCAAAAATAATTAAATTAAGCTAAATCTAAAAAAAAATATAAATATATGCAATTTTCTATAAATAGTTGTATAGCTGTTAACGACCCATTGGGAGGACATTAGCTGGAATTAGTCGACACTTTGTTGGATCTTGGAATTTTACTTGATTCTAAATTAAACTTCGTTGCACACTTTACTATGACTGTCAATAAGGCTAGCGGTGTTTTTGCATTTATTAAAAGGAGGGCAAAAGAATTCTCTGATCCTTATATTATCAAGCAACTTTACGCTTCACTGGTCAGACCTGTTTCGGAATATGAATCTATCATATGGGGTCCTTATTACAATATTTATGGCTAACATATTGAGTCAGGGCAAAAACAGTTGTTGCTTTTCTGTTTACGTAATCTTCATTGGAATCCTGGACTAAATATCCCTTCATATTCAAGCAGACTTGCGTTAATAAAACTACCTACGCTAAAAAGCCGTCGCACTATGCTAAATGTTTCTCTTATGTTAAACCTTATAAATGATAATGTTTGCTGTGAATTTCTGTTGAGTAATTTACAATTAAATGTTACGTGTCGCAATACTTGTCATTATAAACCTCTTTTTGTTAAATTGTTTAAAACAAATTATGATCACTTACGAACAAGTCACATGACACTTCAGGTATTAGTTCTCTTTCCTCTAGGGTTATTAGATATAAACACCACTTTCATCTAAGACGTACGTTATGGTTTTACCCTCTTTGATATGTTTGATGAAAGGCTTGTGGGTCTGTTCGATCTTTTCCTGTCTTAGCAATCATGGTTATCAAAGAAACCTTTAAAATGGGCAACAGTACTGAAGACGTAAAATTGCATTACAAAAATACTTTCGCTTTAGCCAATTTTGCACTAAATTAAATCTTTCGAAGCTGTGTTCAATTTTATTTAAAATTTTAAAGTGAAATTAAAAAAATGCACATACATTCGTTATTGTTAAAAAAATACCACAACTTTTTCATTTTACATTTTACGTTGCAGTACAAATACATACATGCATACTTGTTTATATTATTTGCTTAAACAATTCAATTTTAGTACAAACCCATATTTACACATGAACATATGAACGCAGATTAACCAATATTGAAAAAGTTATATTCAGCTGCGCCGACTTTTATTTACAACACCATAACAACGTTCGTAAAGAAGACGAATACCAAAAATAAAGAAGATCTTGATCCTTTAAGCATTTTTGCATAAACGATTTTTTTTGCGCAATACGATTATGTTTTCTATCCTCGCAGCGATGGCCGTTTTCAGATCTTTTCTCTGTTGGAAGGCTATCTTAATTAAATCGAGTGAAGAGGAGTGATACTCTTATAAAAATCTTAATCAAATACCGCTCCAATGATAAAATTGTACCAAATCAGCAACAATTGTACTAGAATTTGGCATTAAGTAAAAAAAAACGAATAAAACATTCATGCAGTATCTCGACATTAAAATAGGAAAACTCTAAACTTTTATTCTAGGGTATTATAAAACATAGATAATTTACATTGATTCCTTTAATTAACTAACAATTATTTTGCCAAAATACTTATATATTTCTTAAGTAAATGGCTTGCGATATTAGAAGCAGGAGATAAGGGTTTCCTATTGCCTTTATGAAAATAAAAACGTCAAGACGCGTTCCCGCTGGTCAGAAAAGCAGCAATAACTGGCGATTGTTACGGGACCATTAACGGTCGAATATTATCTATAGCATGATAGCAGACGAAAATAACTGGTGAGCAGTTGCCAAATTCTGCAAAACAATCTTGAGTATCACGCAGATCTAGACACCGCAGAAAGGGAAAAAAGATCAGGTACAAGGGAAGCCGGAAACTTGTATGCAGATTAGTTTAACTGCTGAAAGACTGAACGATATTGAACGTCGATATCCTGGACGCAGGCGAACGAGATGACACCTGATGAGGTCAAACAGGAAATTACCCCAAAGTAATGCGCAAACGGTCAATATCATTACCAACAGGTGACAAGAGGGTTTTTTAGTCGTTACTCTACACTCGTGGTAAGCCCGACACACCCATGTATTTTGACGACCATCTGTGTAGTGCGTAAAAGCAGTTTTCCTTAATAAAATAAAAATAAAATACAAAATACATAAAAGTAAATGATTAAAATCCTGTATATAAATCAAGAATGTTGCAGGTTAGTAAGCTCTAGACAAGGTTGAAGAACTATGAAATTAGAAATGTTTTTTATTGTAAGACAAATTAAAAAAAATTTTTTTTATTAAATAAAAAAAATTTAATAATAAATTTTACATGAAATTGTACCAATAAAGCATGAAATGTACGGAATTTGGTACAATTGTACCAGAAATGCCAAAATTGGTACAGTGTGTGAGAGTTCGCTTAATTGTATGGGAACTCTGCACATTCATCGACCTGCAGTTTAAATGTACACAGAAAAAATATGTTCACCAATTAAAGGGTTTAATTGGTTTCAGATTAAATTGCTTAATTACGAATTTTTATGTTGTGTTTCATACAAATATATATTTGAATCAATTAAATCATTAATTGAACTTTAATTTAAAACTAATTAAAAGTTTTCATTGGTGCAAAAAAATATTTTTGTGCAGCTTTACGTGAACGTTAAAAACCCTGTGTGCGTGGACATATTTACAAGGAAAGGAACAAGAGGAAGGAATCTCAAGAAATTTACAGTTTTAAAATTTTTTCAAAAAAGTTTAAATAATTCTCTGACAATAAGATGGTACTCCAAAGTACGCATGTGCAAAGATTCAATTATTTTGTACCATTTTTCAAGAAGTTTCAATGTCTAATTGCATTTGGAAAAAAGCTTAAGAAAATACAAGCTATTTTTCCAAATCTTTAAAACTTCTTTCACAACTTATTAATTGCAACAACTGCGTACTTTTGGTAGATAATATATATTTTCAAAACATACGTTTAACTCTTATATGTGAAGTTTAAAAATAAGCTATTTAAACAAAAAAATTTTTAAAGTTTAAAATTGCTTTCCTTCAAAACTCAAAAATCAGACTTAAGCACTTTTTCCTTTTTGCTACAGAATTATAAATTAAAAGGAATGTATATACTTTAAGTTTACCTAGTAATCTTTAAAAAAAAATTTTTTTGCATAAGTTCGTATGTTACATAGATTATTAAATTTAGTTAAATTTGTATATTATAATTAAACTTGTATATTATTATTTTGCATAAAACTTCAAAGAACTATTATTCATAATAATATGAAACGTAAAAAACCTATTAAAAACTATAAATACCCCATTTGAAAATCACTAGAACTAAATTTCAGTATAATTATTAGGTTACTAAGTCATTAAGAATTTGACAGCCTTTATTTAATTGGCCCTTCAATTGTATAATTTTTGTTTGCAGTGACAATAAGTTTCACAAAACTTTTTTTTGCACTTTAAATTGATTCTGGGGTTGAATCTGATCAAATTTAGTAATAAACTTTATTATTTTTAAAGGCTTTGCCTTTAACTTTTTAATTTACAGTTGTATTCGGATGCGAACAATTTTTTTTAACTAAAAATGTTTAACTATTATCTATATATATAATAAAATAGTAATTCATTTACGTCAGTCTGTCTGCTTTTCTTTTGTGTTCGCAAAAGAAAATATAGGATACTTTTTTCGCAAATATTGGTTATTACATTTACAAGAGAAAGTGGTGCAGATAAAGTACGTAATTTCCAGTTTAAAAGCAATGATATTTCCGGTTTAAAACTGCAATAATTTAAATAATTGATTAGTATTATTACTTTGTGGAATTACATTGTTATTAAAATATATAAACACCTTTTACAGGGTACATTTTAGAATTCTCCCCAAGGCTGGGTACCTTTATATAAAGAAAATGCTTATCAGGATGAATTTTAACAAAATTTTAAGATAAAAAGGAGTAAAAGTACGCCAACTTATTTTTTTTACCGATTTTTAGGTACTCTAATAAGGCATCTTTTATTTTTAAACGCGCTTGCGAAACGGTTGGTGTTGTTTTAAAATAATGACAAAATATTAATTGCTTACTGTGAAATAACCAATTGAATAAAATGTGTATTTGATTTGTATTTTTACTTTGTGGAATTACATTGCCATAAAAACATTTTAAACACCTTTTACAGAGCTTTACAATAATTTTTTATAAATTTTAATATTTTTTCCAGGGTCCATCCCTTTTTATAAAGTAAGTATATAAACCATAACTGAAGCACTATATAAGTGAAAGTCTTACAATTGGTGCGGAATAATTTGAAAGCAAAATTGAGGAAAATATTGTCAGGACGCCCATAACATGGCGTCTACGACAACTTAAATGAAGCGCACAATGCTTAAGAGAAAGAAATAAAAAAACTAAAATACTCCGTATACTAGATTCATATATCTACTTTTTTATCATACTGTTACTAGTCTGTTTTTAATTAAATAGAATTAACTATTAGTATGTGTTCCAGTTAACTTAATAGATCTAAATTCTAATTCGACATATTTTTATTGTGATTTATTAAACCTTATAAATAATTTCGATAGTTTCTAACCCAGAATTTTGTAGAATTGATTTTTGACGTTTGTAATGATTATCTCGGTATCATACGGAATAACAAAAACGAAAGACCTACTTTTTTGAAAAGTTTAAAATAAAACCAACACATTTGTGGAGTGTTGGCTCTAGAATTCGTTATTTAAAAATACTTGTATACTTGTATATGCTAACACACACATGCATTTGTTTATTTGTGTGTGTTTGTAAGGTATTTTGCCATTGATAAACTATTTAGGTTATTGAGTAAAATTTCGCAAAGGCAGCCAAAGTCCAGAATTTTATTTATACAATATCAATGGTGTTAGTGTATGGTTTGTTGAAAAAGATTTTGTTTTCGTGTATTTTTTTTTTTTTTCTTGTGTGAGTCGGTTTTCAACTTCAATACAAATTGCATATTTAATCATTTGATTCTTAGGTTTACAGTGGTATTTGTATGACTTAATTATTAGTACGAAATTTGTTTATAAATATTGTAAATACCACTACTAGAAAAAAGAGCTAATATAAATTAATTCAAATAATCTTTACATATAATCAAATAGTAACTTATCTCCGTCTGTCTGTCTGCTTGTCATTTGTGTTCGCATCACGTAAAAAATACTATAAGGATTTTAACAAAATTTTATGAGGAGGTACCTTAGCATCCTGATTCCAATATAGAATACTCTTTTACACAAAAATATCTGATTTCCAAGAGAAAGTGGAGAAAAAGCAGTGAAAAATACAATTTCCGGTTTAAAGGTACTGAAATTTTCTGTTTAAAACTGGGATATTTTAAACACTATTGCGTAAAATTAAAATTTGTATATGATTTGTATTTTACTTTGTGGAATTACAACGTTACTAAAATATATTTTTATTCCAGGGATAAATACCTTTATATAAAGTAAATACATAAACCATAACTAAAGCACTATAGAAGTAAGAGTCTTACAATTGATGTGAAATACTTTCAAAACAAAATCGAGCAAAATATTGTCAGGAAGCCCATGGCGCACAGTGAGACAACGCCGGCATTAAATACAAGTAGTCATTATAGATCTCTGAAGTTGCACAGATTATTTTTGAGACAATTCAAGTTAAAAAAAAAAAAATTAAGAAAATTTGCCCACTTTTACGCTCACCTCCCATACAATCGAAATTTGTAAAATGCCGTATTGTCCATAATACTTAAGGTATAACTTTCAATTTTGGTATACTTAAATGTTATAGTGTTACAAACATTATCGGAAAAAAATTTTGAAATTTGGCCCACTTTTACCCCCACCATCAACCTCAACATAAAAAAGTCATATTTTCTAAAATATTCTAGGTACAACCTTCAAATTTGTTATTCTGTAATTTATATCATTTAAAATGTTTCATGCAAAAATTATAATAACACGCCCACTACTACGCCCACCTCCCATTGAAATGCAATAAAAAAGAACAAATTTTTTTCATTCTATCAATAATTTTTTAACATCATGGTGTTCTAATTTTTTCAATTTCATTCTCATTCTAAATGAATTAATATAAGGATCTGATGATATTTGCAAATAGTGCATTACATCTTCATTCGTAGAAATACATGAATATTTACGAGAATGGAATAGCCTACAGTTTCTATACTCCTCATTCATTGCTTCTTGCGCTTCCTCGGATAACAATGTAATATTATTTTATAGTTTGTTTTTAAAAAGTTTGTGAGGAGAAAATAAAATATCAAATATTTTAGAGAAATGCTAATCTCTTATCAAAAGAGATCATTACAAGAACACTCATTATTAGCTAACCAAATAAATAATGCAACAACTAAATTCAATATATAACAATTAAACTAACCACATTAGAAAGTGAGAATAACACAACTTAGATAAGAACAACAGCTTGCACTATCAATTTAAATTAAAAATTATGCAACTATCTAACCCAAAATCAATGACCTTCAAAAAAATTATCAATCAAATGAATAATGTAAATAAAATAATAATAAACAATAAGTGAATAGTTGTAAACTATTAAAAAAATAAAAGTAAAAAGTTGTAAACATGTTATTTCATGCTAACATACGTATAGAGACATAATGTGCGCGTTGCGTACATATTTTTTGTAGTTTTTTGTATGTTTAAAGTACTTTTGCAAATTTTTACTATATGTCCTTTACTTCAAATGAAAGCTGAGACTTCAATCTTTCATTTGATATAAGTCTGCACCTAGGGCGAGGGACTGCTCTATATTTCCTAGTCCATTGAAAATGCAAAATGTTCAATTTTTGTGTTTTGTTTTTATTTATTTTTTCATCTGCTCATTCTACAACATCTAATTTAATTAAAAAAATACTTTAAAGTTATATTTATTATGTATTTTTTTATTAATAAGCTTTTGAATATTACATATTGAACTAACATATTCCAAGCGCGTTGACATACCTCAAATTTGACCTGTTATAGACCAAAAAGTAATGAAGTTATGAGGCTGAAATTTTAGAATTGTTACTCATATATCTGTTAATATACTGTGAAAATTTAACCCAATTTGGACGACACGCCAAAAACCTTTTTTTTCGCGGTTACTATAGGGCTGTCTCACTGTGTGACGTAGCGGTCTTTTACAAAACTTTGTGTTGTTGAAAAAGCTGCTTAAAATACCCAGGTTACAAAATTTGGTTTATAAACATTTATCGTTTAAATGATAAAGTTTACGATCCAATTTGGTTTAATACATACCGTTGGTAGAAAACTCTTGAGAATTGCGTCAAAATCTTCACTCTCAGCTCCAAAATTTAAGTTTTAAGCTGGTATCTAGTCAAGTAGAGTCTAGAGGCATTGTAGGCAGCAACTTACAATGAACCTCAACATAATTGAAAATATTTGGATTTGGCTTTAGCGCAAGGTTAATGAAGGTAAAGACAATTCAGGGAATTACTAAGTGAAGCTATTGCAGACTCCTGGAATGATATTTTTATGGATTATAATAACATACATATGCACCTAAAAAATTCTTATGAAAGTCATAAAAAATGTCGAAAATGAATTTATTTCTTGTTGTGGATACCTTTTTAATCTTGAGAAAGTGCTCTTTCCTATGATAACAAAATTCGGGAAAAATATGGGCTAATAAAAACAAAATTTTAAGTTTAATTCTTGTGATCAAGAGTGTCTATAAAAAGTAGGTAATAAGAATGTAGCGATTCACATCTGGTTACAACTAGTAGTAAATAAAATTAACCTGTATTGCTATTATTACTATGTTCGGTTTTAATTGAACAAACTTAGAACTTAATATATTTAGAAAGGTATTCCATTCATTTCTGTCAGTACCTGTATTAGAATCATTGTTGGTTTGATATTTATATTTTTTTTCGCGATGTTGTCGATGGTCTGATATATTTTTAGGGTATTGCTGTCCAGTTATTAGCAATAATTTTTTGTTGGAAATAGTACATGGACATTTATGGATGCCATGGCTTTAACGTGTTGCTTATTTTCTCGTTTTATCATCTGTTGTTAAAACACTGCCAAGGTATTCAAATCAGTGCATATCGTCTATTTATTGATTATTTATATAAAAGTTTGCCGCATTATTTTTGCGTCTAGTTACTTACGTATTCTCCAGGCGGGTTAATGTCTAGGAATTAAAACCTTATATCTAGGACAACAAACCTATATTCATAAACACTTAAAAAAATCTTTCAACATAAAAACAATTCCTGTTTTGAAAACACTTGCTATTATATAAAGAGTGTTTAAAAATTTAATTGATTTTGTAATTTTTTTATTTTTTCCCACTGTTCTTTTCTACCTACATATATGTACGTGCACATAAAAGTAAGTATAAACAAGTTTGTTAGTCCATTGCAATAACAACATTTTATACGAATATCATCCCTTAAATAAATAGACCAAAAACTTTAACCCAACAGAAACTTATAGAACAGACAATATTACAAGAAAAGAAAATGTTAAATAAGTGCGTCATTATTGAGAATCAGTGCGGTTTTAGTTATTCATTGTATTCGTATCATGGATAAAAAAAGTGAGGTCAGTAAGGTAGACTTAATTTTTGTGGTATCAAGTCAGTGATAAATTTCATCTGTTATACAGTAATTCCGCATATTTATATTTCTTCCTGAATTTTGATACTAATATAAACATAAATAAATAATTTGTGTAAGTAAGGATTCGTACCATCTCGAAGGTATAAATTCTTTCCAGACACAAATATTTTTATACAAATTAATTAATTTAAATCCCAAGAAGAAAGACCAATACAAAACACAGAGAAGACAAACTAAGTAACTTTATTCAAATGTTTTTAACCAAGAATTTATCTAAAGCTGAAAGTATAAAATAATCTGTTAAGAGCGAGGCAGACTCACACACACATTTACTTACATCTTTTATGGGGCCTTTTAATTTTGAATTTTTTGTTGTCATTACTTGATTTATTTGCTTGTTGTGTCACAATCACGTGTTCTTTGAAAATATCCCTTCAATTATTTAAGTTTTTATACGTGCTATTATCGCGTCTATTATCGTGTCTATAAATTTTAAAAGATAAGGCCAAATTCGTCGAAATATTGACTTCTAATTTTAATTTTCATACCTAATGAACTAGTAGATATTTCAAAACGTACTCTATGTAAGTTTAAAGTGTCTGTCTCTTATGGTTCACAAATAAGGTTATGTGTAAAATCACGCTAACATTGGGTCATCCTTTAATTTTATTTTTATACTTTTTAAAACAGTGAACATGGTTTAAAATACGTTGTCTTATTTTAGTTTTCAGCCTATTATCGTTTCATTTCCATGCAAACCACATCACTATTGAAAAAACCTTTAATATTTAGTATTTGTTATTATAGCGCCCACAAAAACTTCTTTGAAAATTTCAAGAATCTGCCGATTAAGGTTCCATCAATAGAAGACTCTCATATTCACTGAGGTACCGAGGTAAATTTGTTTGTTTTAATAAAAGTCTATTTAAACCGAATTTCAAGGAAAATAATGAAAATTTTCTTTCAGTCTTGATCACTAACATTAACAGAACGACAATTAATTTAGATCATTTTCTTCTACATAGCGTTTTCACTAGCGACAAGTAGATGTTAGGAATAAATCATAAACAACTTATTGCCATATACATACGCAAGATGCCACTGGGTTTAAAGGGTATAATGACATAATAATTAAAATGGTTTGTATCTCAAGAGGGAGGGCAACGTTAATTGGACACCCAAAAGCATTTATTAATTTCACATTAAAAATTTGATTATCTATATCTATATTTATACACAATAAAATAGTAACTCATTTCCGTCTGTCTGTCTGTCTGTCTGTCTGTCTGTCTGCCTGTGTGTCTGTTTGTCTCTCTGCTTTTCATTTATGTTCACATCACGATAAAACTACTGGATGGGTTTTACCAAAATTTTAAGGAGGTACCTAAGCATCCTGATTGCAATATAGGAACCTTTTTTCCGCAAAAAATATCTCATTTTCAAGAGAAGTTTATTTTTAAAAGTGTGAAATACTTTTAAAGCAAAATCGAGCAAACTAATGTCAGGACGTCCAGGCCGTGGCGAGCACAACTAGTCTACTTATATATTTACTTATAATACCATATCAGCTTAAAGGATAAATATTTTTACTACTAGCTATTCCCGGTGCGCTTCGCTACATCCATGCACAAAAAATGCAATACACAAAAAATACAATAAACACAAAAAAATACAATGAAAACTATGAAGAAAAGTATGGCTAACCTTTAACTCGAAAACGCACTCTATTATCACTACAAAACTGTTTCAGTTTATATGCAAGGTACGACGCCCACCGTTCTCATAACAAAAGCTCTACCTATTACATTTTTTTAGCTACTTAAAAATGGGCGTGGTCATTTTTTTCCGTAAAAACCTATGTTGGGTTATGATGAAGATTTAAAACAAAACTTTCCAAATCGGTGCAGCCGTTTTTAAGTGACATTTGAACGTAATTTGATTTTATTTATATAGATTTTTTCTTGTGACTTTCACATCCACATATTTAAAAAACATATGCATGAATGTAAATGTTACTCTTTCAGGTGGAGTGGAATATATTCAAAAAACTCGAAAATAAAAATATATTATTCCCATATATGACATAGATGTTAGCAATTTATTTTCTTAACAGAAAAATTAAAATATTTAGTAACTTTTATATTTGAAACATCTTAGGGAGAAAACCGAAGAAGACCAATAATACTATGGCTCCCTTATCGTTGTTTGTAGGTAAGTTACATACCTATTGTATTGTTGATTTAAAATAAAAAATTTCCTTAAGTCCTGTCAATGGAAAGTCCGTTCAGCAAATCTTGACAATATTTCTGAATAGACGGCAAATAAAAAATATAAAAAAACTTTTTTTTAGCCGTATTTTTTAACGGACAAGAAAGTTGAAACGCAAAGTACAAAAGTTAAGCAACTTTTAACTTTCGACGTACGTTAAGCAGTTTGATGGCTTTCAGTTGGTATTTCTTTGTTTTGTATAAATTTTTATGTACAATTCTTTTGAAGTGTTTCCTTTCCTGATTTAATATCCGTTAACAAGTACTCATTGTGTCAGCCTCTTCCGTCATTACTTTGCGCTCAGTTGAGTATGTCAAATTAGAACGTGTAACAGATTCAATGTGCCCCGTCCTTTCAATTTTATTTATTTGTTTAGGGGTACCAACACTTCCTTGTTATAGATTTTATAAAGTATTTAAAATTTTTTTAACAATAACTTCAAAATATATTGACTGATAAATTACAATTGTAGAGCAAAACACAAAAACTGTAGAAAAAAGAAAAAACAAGAAAAAAAGTGAATTTATAATAATCAAAATTTTCACACTTAAATTTCCAAGTACTCGCAGATACACAACAAGCGTATTAAAAATGTTGAATAGTTTATTTCAAATGGTGGCCATTTAAAGTGAAAATACCTAACTCCTGTATCGTTGCCACAAACGAATATCCATTTTCGTAATAAATTTAATTAAATAAATCTGCCCTTCCCTCTTGGAAAACACATTTAAATGGCCATTTAAAATTTTTGGCTACAAATCTGAATTTTTCATATCGTTTTTCATTATTAATGACTCCTTTGTTTTGTGTTCATTTCATTTCTTTCATTGTCTTTCATTTGTGCAAAAATACTTTCTTCCAAAAGAAGATGTGTTTTAGGAATATACATAATTTATTTTTGACAAGTGTTGAATCTCCAGCAATGTTCAAAAATGAACATAATTGTCAGTTGTTGACATTACTATTGGAACCCATTTATGCAGATGAATCCATTTCTCTTATATACTATATAGAAAAATGTAAAATAAATAAATTAACCAATGCAAAATACTTGTTTATTCATTATCCTTCTGAATTTTGATTTGGTTATAAGCATAATATACATACATATGTATGTACATGAAACTAGTAATTATAAATATTATTGTTTTCGATAACGTTTTTGTTCTAATATGAAAACAATATTTTATTCATTTAGACATGACTAAACTTTTTGTAATGTTTTCAGGCAGACTCATTCACATCTGATGACTATTCAACTGAAGCAAAACGTTGAAGAAATTTTTGAACAAACGTCCACGGAAAAGAAATAATTAAAGACTGAAGACTTCCTGGCACCCCATCGCTTATGTAGATGATTTTGTACACATTGACGTTGACTACAAGCCTTTTTTTGCATATTATTTTAGATAACTTTTTAAGCCACTATTTCCTCTACCTTGTCGCCGACAACTTTTATTTACCTTGTTGTCGTGAACCATTTAAAGAAATACTTCCTCCGCCCTCTGAGGGAAAAACAACGTCGTTCGACAAAATCGACAACGGATGTGGTCACTTTGACACCTATTTATTGTCAGTTTTGTTTGACAACGGGTATTGTCAACTTGTAAACGAACGTGTCTTCAACCTGTCGACGAAAGTGCTCGAATTAGCAACGCACGTTGTCAACGAACGTTTCTAAAAACGCAATGTTGTCAAACTCGACGAGTTCTACTAAAATTGTGCACGTATACACAGCTTTGTGTGTGTTAGTATTTTCTTTGTTTATTTCAGTTTGCCTGTGTGAATGTGTTAGTTTTGTTCTGCTTGTGCGGGGTTGAAGCTGGTTGAAAAATTGTGCCAACCAAAAAACACTCTCTTCACCGAAAAAGCCAACAAACTGCGATTTTATGCCAGCACAATTAGTCTAGTGTGAAAACCCCCATAGATTCATTCATTTTATGCAGACGCATTCTTTTAAATACCAAAATGGAGCGATCTACAATTGGAGATTGACTGCAAATGACTATAGACGTTGTGATTGCCAAAGCTTTGTACTTGATAGCCAATGATGAAAGTGACGATGAAAAATTAGAAGATATTTCTTAGAAACTATCAACTTCAACCACTTAGAAGTTTACCAGTTAAAAAGAACATAGTGTAATACGTTGTTTTTCTAGCTGCACAAATAACTTTTAAGAGTTCGCGGTTTTGAAAGAGACAGATTTGTAATGGTAGCAAGCACTGCCATCTTTAGAAAGGAGTTTAGACAAATTTTTTTCTGGAAAAAAACAGAAGTAATATGGTGTTGTAATTGTAATAATCAGCGTTAAATACTTTTTGTTATGTTTATAAGTATAAATTCATGGTTCGGAATTGATGGTTACATAATGTCTGAGACATTCAAGGTTTAGATGTCATAAAACCACCAACAATACATCTGCGGCAAATTACTCCAAAAACGGGGGAATATTATCCAAGGTAACGTAAATTCCAATGAGTTTTATATATAACATCTTAAACAATTTTTTTTGTAATGTAATTTAGGTTTTGAAGACGCTGTTAAGTAAAAAACTAAAGGTACAACAGCGCTTAAACATGCTAATAAAAAACAGATTTTGTAAATAAACTAAATTTTAAAAATGTACAATCTATCTCTTTTATTTTATGGTAAATTTGGAAAGGAAAAATCATTTACACTTCGACAACGGTATATTGTTATTTTGACAACGGTGTAGTTGTCAAAATGTACACATACGTTGTCAATTCAACAATCCTTTGTTATCAGTATTTCGTTGTCAATTTGACACCGTCCCACAGTCGTTGGAAAACGATTTATTTTGGCCATAATTCGGTATCTTATGAAGCACTGGCGATATCTTAATGAAATTTTACAGAGGTAAAGCATAGGTGTTCTTGAGTCCAGTATGAATACACATTTTTTCGAATTATGTCCAAAAGTAATCGTTTTCCAACCACTGTGCGATATTTTATATTTTATTATTGAACAGAAACAATTCACAAGCCCATGTTATCATGCTATAGGGTTTATCGTCAACTTATTTTGCAATAGTTTATGTTTGTTGTTGGTAATTTGCATTGAAAAATTTTTATATTTCATTTCATATGTTTTCAAAATATTGTATCGAGACCATACCTGGGACTAAGTTCTTTCTCGAATAAATTATGAAAATCGTCGTACTATGTAATCATCGGTGTCTTTATTTTATTTTATATTTGATGTTATATATTTATAGTGCTTTTACGCTGTAAATTTATTTAATCTACACCCAATTATGTTTTTACACGGACTTTTTTTACACGGTTTTCATTTAACACGGTTTGAAAATAAATAAATTATTTTCACGATTTTATTCCATTTAGAATCTTTTGAGCTTATATTTTATTTGTAAAATTTAAGTTTTTGAAATATTTTCAAACCAAATATTTAGAGGAATTCCCTTTTTATGCATACAAGCATTTTTAATTGTTAGAGCAATTGAAATGTGTTAATATTTTGTGAACTATCAATGCATCTCTACAAGAAGACGACGAAAACTACAAATAAAAAACTACAACGTAAAGCCATTTCTTTAGAAAACAAAATTGAAATTTTAGATCGCCTTCGAAATTAAGAATTCTTGTTCTTAAAAATACATTTTTCACTAATTTTAATAGGTTTTAGAGATAAGGAACCAATCACCTATTCTTGTATATGATCAATGTCTTTTTTTACACGGATTTTTCTGAAACCAATCTACCGTGTAAAAAGAGAATAAGGTGTAAATATATGTATAAAGAAATATTTTTATAATAACGTTCTCAGTAATGCATCTGAACTTCAATTAGTTAAAGTTTAATAAACGTATTACTTCAACAGCATGCGCTTATTCACAATCGCATTTACAACTTTAGTCTTTGCTTTGTATATTATATCCTCTGTTTCCATTCCATATGCTCTTAATATTGAAGAAATTAAGACGTTACTGGTAACAAGTTCATTTGAAAAACAATTACAGTGCGATGTAAAATACTATGATACAGACTTAAAAAATACAGACAACTTGTATTTGATGGATGTGGAAAAGACATTGACTCATAATGAATCCACATCTGCAAAACGTGTAGTTGGTGGGGTTGTTGCGGGTGGGGTTGAAAACTCCGTACTTCAAAGTACTCATGTGCAAAGTTTCAATTATTTTGTACTATTTTTCAGGAAGTTATAGCAAAAAAACTTTCTGCTTATCTTTTTTCAATGCCGAATCGTATTTAGAAAAAAGCTTAAGTAACTACAAGGTATTTTTCAAAATCATAGAAACTTCTTTTACAACTTATTAATTGCAACGCCTGCGTACTTTTGGTAGATATAAGATATTTTTCAAATTATACGTTTGACTCCCATAGCTAAACTTTAAAGATAAGTTATTTTTTAAACAAAATTAATTTAAAGTTTAAAATTGCTCTCCTTCAAAACTTAAAAATCAGACTTAAGCACTTTTTCCTTATTGCCACAGATATTATTGGGTATTAGTTACATCTATACTTATAACATAGAAAATACCTACACATACTCATTTGCAGTGAAATAAGTATGGATGTACTCAATACTTATAACAAACTTTATTTATACACAACGAACTTAAAAATGGTTACGTAATGCATGTATGAGTACAACTGTCATATCATTTATAACTATCTAATACTTACAAGTATGGGAAAGTAGATATAACTCTAAGTATACTTATAAGTAAAGCAACTACTTTTAGGAATTATGTGTATAAAAAGGTGTATGATGTTTGGCAATATTTTGTTTATAACCGAATATTGATTGAGTATGGAAAACCAAAATAATTTTTATATTAGGATGAAGGAATGAATGAACGTATTTTTAAATTGTGAAATAATTAATACATATAGTTACATATATTTATAAAATACTCTAAGAATACGTAGAGTATTTACATACTTGTACTTATTTCTACTCTATACTTACAAGTATGGGTATAGCCAATACTTTATCCAACTTATACTTATACTTAGTTGTATTGCGAAAAATAATGAACAAGTATGCGAACACTTATTCTCTGCCTATACTTGTAATTAGTTAAGTTGAAATTGATATGAGTATGTGTGTATGGTATGCTATACACATTTATACATGTTTGGCCTCAAATACTTAATAAGTACTAAAAATGATACTTTTGTCATTCTCTGATACCCATATTTATAAAAAATAAAATATATTTTAGAAGAAATTTTTCATACATAAGTTTTTCTCAAATACACTTCAAATAAGTTTAATTTATTACTAGCTATCCCCGGTGCGCTTCGCTACACCCACCCACAAAAAATACAATAAACACTTGGAAGAAAATATGGCCAACATGTTTTAGTTTATATGAAAGGTACTATTTTCATCCTTAAGCCGATAGCCTTTATTGCTAGTGCTTTATAATTGAAGATGTATTATAATTTTAATTGTAATAATATCTTAATAAATATTTTCGTTCAATCTGTTTTTTTTTCTAGACTATACGTATTAACACGATACAAATTTTTTACGTTTTATGGGAGGTACCCCTCCCACTCAGGACTCTACCTATTGTAGTTCTCCACGTACACGATGATAATTTTTCACCTAATATGGGACATACTATTGGTGCTACTCCTGCAAAGCTTCAAGGCTCTACCTATTGTAGTTTGCCAGGACGTGATAATAATTTTTCACCTTGTATGGGAGGCACGACGCTCACTATTCCAATTCAGCTTGTGTTTAGCTTGACTATATACATTAATGTTATGGTTACTGGTGCGAAATTCCAAGGTGCTACCTAATTCAGTTCTCTGGATACAGTATAATATTTTTCACTTTGTATGGGAGGTACCACGCCCAGCCTTCCAATACAGTTTTCTAAATTATGCATGTATGTTCACAGAGAGATTACGGTCGTAAATTTTCAAGGCGCTACCTATTACTGTTACCAAGATACACGATGATAAATATTTAGTTCGTATGGGAGGTGCCATGCCCACGTTATCAATGATTCCCGATGTTTGCATTTAAATAAACCTACTGTAATTTTATAGGTGGAAATGCTCATATTTGTAATGTAAAAATTTTAAATTTAAAAATAACTTACAAAAAAAAAACAATTTGCTTTTTTGTCTTATTTTTTCGGTAAAAAAACCCTTGAACTAAGTTACTTAAGCAGGCAGAGCTAGATGTATATCTATACATATGTATATGTATGTATAATAAAACTGCTTCAGGACTATTTCTTTACATGAAATGTTTTTGAAAATTTCGTTGCTGGTGCAGTTAGTAACCGAAATGGATTACAAAGCAGCAATTTTTGGAATTTTGTCTGTCCGTTTGTGTTCGTATGATTTAAAAACTACTAAATCAATTCTAATAAAATTTTGTGAGGTGATACCTTAGTATCTTGGTTAAAATAAATGCAGTAAAAATATCTCATTTTTAAGGGTATTTAGAGAAATAGTAGTAAAAGTACCAATACAATGGTACTTGTCACCAGGAAATTTTTAAAGAACTCTACAATAATTTTAGAATTTCATTAAAATTTTAGAACAAACAATTCTAAGGACGCCGACGAAGTGGCGGAAACAGCTAGTAAATTTATAAAAAAATATCAAGTTTTCCAGTATAAAGCACACATATCTCTTAAAAACATATTTATTTTTGGGTTATTGATATCCAATCAATTAATTTTGTCATTGATAAATATTGCTAATATAGTTGGTTTTACTGCTTTTAGCATGATGAAAATGATTAAAAACGTAAATATCTAAATAAATATATGCTGAATATTTTAAGTCCAACCTATTATTTTCTCAAAATTATTAATTCAATTATTTTTTATTTTTATTATAGCACAAAGTTCATACTGAACCCTAGTATTAAAAATTGTTTGTTTGTGTTCTAAAAATAAATAAAAATTTGAAGACAGTCAAGCACAACTGATTAATTCAACAAAAAGCAATTTATGAAAGTAAACATCAGCAGATAAATTTAACTTTTTTAATACAATGTATAAACAAGTTTGAGTGATTTGTAAATCCGTAAGACCATTCAGCATGTTTGCTACTCATAATAAAGTTTTGGTTTTGAAATTTAACAAATTTGTTGTGGAAACTAGATAAATTGTGTTACTTTGTGATTTCAAAACTTTTAGTAAACACTTTATTGACCTGAAACTACTAGTATATGGGGAACTTTAGAACAAATAAAAATAAAAATAATATAACCCTTTAAATTTCAAAATAATAATTTTTCCTTTTTTTTGATAATTGCAATGATAAATGCAATGCTAAGCATGCCATTTATATTTATTTTTTTTTTTTTAATTTTTCCGCAAGTATGATCAAAAACAATTCGAAATTTTAAAATAACAATTTATTAACTAAAACGATTAAAGTTCTATTTATTTTTACTTCAACCATAAATGTTAAAAATTGCTTTGTGCAAAGTTCATATAAAATGAATTTTACCAAATGACAAATCACTGCTGGAAACAGAATCAAATTAAATTTTTGCATATAAAGACACGTTTGTACCATAACATTTATCAGTACTAAATCTAAGTTTAAATCTCTTAAAACATAATAAAACCGCTTAATTTCAACAACATGCGCGTATTCACTACTTTCTTTACAACTTCAGTCTATTCTCTGTGTATTGTATTCTGTGTTCCAATTCGAAATGCTGTTGTTAACATGAAAGGAATTAAGTCGTCAGTGACAACAAGTTCATTTGAAAAACAATTACAGGGCGATGTAAAGCACCATGATACTGTGTTGAAGAATACAGGCGACTTGTACCTAAAGGTTAACGTGGAGGGACTTGTAGGAAAAGCTGCACTGACAGATTTAGCATTTACCTTCCCAAAACCTGAAGTTCGTCAGGTAGTTGCACCAGCATCACTTTCCTATGTTTACAATCCATATTCTTACTATCCAGTCGTGTATACAACTTCAAATGTTAATTACTATAGAGCGTTAACTTTTCCATTTTTATGAATTTAATTTATAAAACATCTAGAAAGGTATAAGATAAAATTATAATAAAAGAAATATTTTTGTTTTTGTTAAAAGTGTGTTAATTTAATTAATATCGTATTATACCTAAGAGGGAGAAAACTGACAAGAGTTAAACGTTGTTGTGCAATATTATAGCAGCATGCCAGTTTTAAGGTTTTCTTAAACCTCATACAAATTAGAGTATATTTGCTTGTAAAAAAATCGTATTTTATAAAGTTGTACAATATGTAATATTTCAAACTTGGTGTATTTTAATTTTTAATTAATATTTAAGAATTAATGATAATCAAGAATTACTTACAATAAATATATTTTTGGATTCTCTAAAATAAGAAAAAAGGTTTCCTGATGATCTGGCCTGAGCAATCAGTGAAATACCTATAGGAACTGGCTCTTTTCCTTCAACAAATAAATTTCATTTTTATTATAAAACGTTATGGGTAATTAGCATAATATTAAATAATTAATATTTAAATTCCCAAAAATTTTACATATTACTTACGAATCCATTAGTCAGAATTGTACTTCCATAGTTAGAAATGAGCTCGTAGATTCAATCTGGCATACATTTTATAAGTTTTACAAGAACTTCGTCGGCGACCGCAGCTTTGATATTTTCCACTGAATTCTGGTCGGGACTACAAGCTGTTCTTTCAGATTGATTTCTGTTGCTTGGATCTAGCTCCATACGAGCTTGGTTACTTTTATGAACTGCTTCAGTATCTTGAAAATGGTTTTCAGTTTTGTCTGGACACAAGTTGTGTATTCTGCCGCATTCATTTTTGTACCAGCAAAAGCCAACTCTAGCAAACCAGAGGTAACTGTGAGAGTATCATCATTATCTGTTGGAAAAATAACGTGGTTTCATCCGAACTGTTCTTTCTATTTCGACGAAAAATTTATATGCTACAAAAATTATTATTGAAGTATGTATGTATATGTTTACGTATTTGATAAAGATTGTGAAGGTATACGAGTACCTACGTACTTGGAAAGGAGTTATGGTAGCTTAATGAAATTTTTGGCACATGTCTCACTTCGCCTGCTATTTTAAAAAATGAATTAAGATTTTGCGAAATCCTTTTAATTTTCCAGTGCAGGGACAATTAAATACCCAAAATTTCCCCATTTCAGTTATTATTATTTTTTTGAATTTTAATATATCAAAACGACGATTTAGGGTTGCCGTATACCCTTTTTGGATATAACATTATTTCAAACTTTTTAGTATTTCTATTTTTTAAAGTTTTGAAAATACTCATAACCATTGGTATTGAGAACACTAAATATCTTAAATTAAATTCTTATTGAAGATAAAAAACATATTTATATAAAGATTACTAATAAAGTTACAAACAAATTCAAATAACATATTGTTATGTTATTTGAATTTGTTAGTAATAAAATATTGTTATGTTATTTTAATTTGTTTGTGTAAACAATTTCTTAATCACTAAAATAAGTTTCTGAGTCTGAATCAGTGATAATTGATTCATCTACTACTATGTAATTACTAATTTCTTGATTATTGTTGAAAGAGCTGCGTGTATTTATTGTATTTCTATTACATGAAATTAATGGATCAGAAGAAATAAGGAGTTTATTCATTAAATCTTGATTACAATTTTGTCTGCTATTTTTTCGAGTGCGTCCAACACTGTTCTCTCTTAATTGTTTTGTGAAGTCATTCTAAAGCATTCGCCCGTGCACTCACCTTGTATTAGTTCGCCCTGGTTGAAAGCGTAGAGTATGTATTATCATAGATTTTCAAATATTAAAAAAATCAACTAAAAATTTTAATAAAAATATCAAATATGGATGATTTTTAAAATCATTATATTTCAAAAGTTGGCATAGAAAACACCTAACTAAACCTTTTCATACATATTTTAGTATATATAACAGAAAATGAGATTATTGATGGATTTAAGTAGATTTTTGATGTGACTATTTATTTTTAAGTACATATTTTGGCTAAAAACTTCACAATTTTTTTTACAGTGTTGTTATAAGTATTTGAATTTTAGGATTTTTTCATTGGTTCTGCTACATTTCGGAATAAAACAAATATAAATGCATGCATTTTTATTGAAAAATGAATTTTTAATATTTATTTTTCCAAACCCATTTTTTGTTACTTAAAAATTGTGAAAAATGTATCAAAATAATTCGACTTTAAAGCCGTGTAACTTTTTGTAGGTGTAACGCACACGAAAAACCACCAAACCACCTCTGGAATAGTGGGAGCCTCAGCTTTCATCCAATATGTATTCGAAACACCACGTTCATTTGCTATTTTTTTTTAGCAGTTTTCGTAGATGGTTTGGACTACGGTCGGAACAAATCTATTTGGTTTCTCTATTTTTTTTTTGTTTGTTTTTAGATGGGATTTCAAAAAACCGCGGATCTTTTTCTTCCTGAAAAACAATGATCTTGCCTTCTTTGCCTTTTTTCGATATCGGACATATACTAACAGTGTTGTTATTTATCCATATACTCGCTGTACTTCATTACCCCCATCGTCAAGAGTAAAATGAACATTAGTAAGAAAAAGTATGGTCAAGTTTTAACTCAAAAACGCACGTTAATCTTAGAGTAGCATTTTCAAATTAAGAGAGTGTCGTAATAGGAGTTCTCTAGATATAGCATAATTAACAATTATTTTAATGGGAGTATTCGGCCCCTGTCCACGAGTGGTATAGCAAGCTTTAACTCTAATAAGCACATTATTCTGAAGGTACAACATTTCAAAACGCTTCCTGTTGTACTTGTACACAATTTCAAAACTTTACCATTTATAGTTCCCTAAGTTCCCTAGGAACAAACTACTCGGTTTGCTCATGTATGTGTAGCTTTAGCTGTCCGTTAAACATAAAGCATTTTGTGTTGTATTTGGAATGATAGATAATAATGAATCACAGTTAAAATAAACAATGGAAGAAAAACCCGTTTAGTCAGTTACATATGATTTCTACAATTGCCGCTATAATAACGCAACAACCTTAGTAATTGTTGTAACATTTGTGAAATACAAATTTATGCCGGTTTTGTTATTAACTTAGTAGTCCCTAATTTTTGAATTAAAAATTTTGTAAGAGTCTAAAATAGAAAACAATTTATAAAACTAACTTAAAAGGATCCTTTATTTACTGTTGCAAAAAAAAAAAAAAATTGATGTATCCTTTTTTTCGATCAATTTTCTACATTTGAAACATTGAACATCTTCGAACGCACTTCTATGCGTAAGCATTCAACATTGAGTCTTACCAGCATTAAATTCTACTCTATTCGCACGATATTTCTACTTTAAGGTCTTGTGCTCCTTCCTGAATTTCAGACCAGCTGTTCAGACTATATGCTAACTAAATTCCTATAAAATGCGCTTGGGTTTTTTAAATTTCTTTAAAATATACAATCAACAATCATACAGCAACAAAGTTTTAATTGTTTTCATAAAAACGGACACAAATGAAACATACTTTGAACTAAGATATGAGAATTGGATTCCTTGGTGTTTTTATAGTGCAGAAATAATATTTAAATGTTAAACAAGAGAAACATGTGTTTTATTCCAATTAATCAACTTGTGTGGTTATCAGAACCGAAGACAGTAGTAAATTGCAATGTACAATTTACATATGTTGTAAATGAACATTTAAGTTTAAATAAATTTAAATGAAAATTTAATTACAAATAACACGCGATTTGCTAAAGCGCCAACTATAAGAAATAACTTTCTTTTCTCCAAACCATTCCTCCTAAGGGGTTCAGCCAACCAACTCGCTATAGATGCTTTGTTATGTGGGTTTCTTTAAAATTGTGTTTGTGAAGGATTTTTTTTTTTTTTTTTGTTTTTGTATTAGAAATGCGAGAAAATTATTTCAAGCATAGCAATTTAAATATACGAACACTTTGAATTATTTTATGGTGAAATAAAAAAGGGAAAAATTGAAAAAATGAAACGGATAACAATGCTTAAATATTTAAAGGTATTTGAAAAATGAAAATTTACTGCTTTGAGGGCAGAGTTTAACATTACGACTACAAATACACAGCCATGTATTTCTTAAACTGTACAAACCAAATTTATACTTACTTCAGTAATAAGTGATGCCATATCAAACACAAATTTTTGGATATGTTTACTGACTCGAAAAAAAAATGGTTGTGGTATGGGCACAAGAACCACATTATATTCTTTGTAACAATATATGATAGCGATTAGCAAATTTTAGTAGTTTTTAACATTAATTTTATCACCATAAACAATTTTTGGTTAAGACTTTATCATTAAATGATGAATTAAACATGGCTAATTTTAACTATGCAATTTTAGCAAAACTTCAAACTATAAGCAAAGTTTTATAAATCTTCCAAAATAATACATTATTTTTAACCAAAATAATACATTATTTACACCCACTTGTAAGTTTAAGGTGGTTGGTAGCTGTGAAGAGAACCTCAATGGCTAGTTACTGGTTAAAGAGGACTAATCTTTAACAGCTCCCATAATCCATGGTGGAACAGCATACGCCAGGGATGCGTGGTCAAAAGGGTGCTTGACCTTTACTATGCGAACTCTTGATAGGGGTTGACCTCCAGTTTCAATGTGGACTTACCCTTTCACAAGGAGCTCTGAGTGGGTGGACAACATTTACTTCAATAATGACCTAGGAAAGAATTCAGAAGGGATGGACAGAAACGCCTCGCAAGGGGTGACTAATCTCTAAAGTTTCTCCTATGGCGTTGCACTGGGATATTTCGACAGCGATGGACAAGGAAGCCTCATTAGAGATTTATCCCTTTAGGAACACCGGCTGCAACTGGCCAAGGGAGGATATCGAAAGAGAATGACAAAGAAACCTCGCAAGGGGTGGACTGGTCAGTCTATGAAGACACTCCTGCGGCTATTGAGGTAAATGTGGATGAATTGGACGTACCTAGTCCTGTGGGCTTTTTCGAAAGCAGCCACCTCAAAACGTTCCTTCAACGTCGAATCGGAGTATCTACAGTTCATGGCTAAAAGTAAGAGGCAGAGGAGGAGACGGGAAATGGAAAGGGGCTAAGACGGCAACGCACATTGTCCAGCACTGGCTAGCATAAGAGCCTTGAGCCAATTTCGGTTGCCTGTAATCATAGAGGACGGAAGGGGGTCGAAAAGGGGCCCATTATGGAAGTGGTCTGCTTCGATATTCCCCCTACATTACTAATAACCATTATATATTAATAATAAACAAAATATATTAAATTTATTTATATGTAACCAAATACTGTTTGTTTTTATTCATCGGGTTTGAATTATTTTTGATTTTTTTCATTAATACAATAATTAGAAATAATTGAAATCATTAATAAAAATAATAAATAAAATTTTTTTTACAAAACATGCATCAAAGGCTTTTAATCGTACTATAATAGTTTAACTTAACAGTGATATGTTCATATTATATTTTTAATAATAATATGATTTAACTACAACCATATCATTTAATTATAATTGTAATGAACACACTTTGTTAAAGTAGACTGATGGTTCAGTAAAATAGCCACTGAGGGTCTCCTGGCGATGAATGCTCTGTTTAGAAAAGCGGAGAACACAAGGGAGCAATTGCTATCGCTAGCAGACACTCGGTTATGCAGATTCTTATTCGCAAACTTCTCGAATAGAAACTCGTATTACATAATATTATTGTGGACTCCCAAAGTACTAATAAGAGAAAATAGACCGGAAGTTAATATTTGCCTATAAAAAAAGATCTTAATTTATTACGTATATTATTCCTTATCATTACGTATAACGCCAGCTATCGGATTTTGGCATTGACGCCAATGAGGTGTATTACACCGGTTGTTTTGTAAGACGTTTCGTTACACTAAGAAATAAAATTTTTTTTTATTTGGGAAGGCATTAAGGAATAATTGCACACAAAATTTCATACAAAAAATTAATTTTCGATTTTTCCAATTTTCCGCATTTTCCGCAATTTTCCATGATTTACACTAAGAACTTTCTATTTTCTGATTTGGAAAGCCATTAAGAAATAATTTCACGCAAAATTTCATACAAAAACACGATTTTCGATTTTTCCACTTTTTTAACTTTTCCGA
>OX451215.1:43808636-43859459 GCA_949628195.1 Phasia obesa
ACGAACTTTTCTTTAATTAAATCACAATGTGTTTTTAGTTCTTCTAAATCTTTATTTATAATTTTTTTTTTAAAACTTGAGTGCAGTTCTTGAAATAATTTACTGCATAGCACTTCAATTAATTTTTCAACATTTGTTATTCCTTCGACAAGATTAAAAGTTCACAATTTTCTTAGATACTTGTTTAGAAAATGTTTATCTTGTAATACTACAGTAAATCATAACCTTTTTCCTTTGAAAATATACTCATAGCTTTTTCTTTACTTAAGGTTAACGTGCTATCAATAAAAATTTGTAAAGTCCTCTACTAATAATAATCTACCAAAACCTATTAAAAAGATATTGCTCGGTTGCTACTACACCAACGCTTAAATAAAATAAATAAAACAAAAACATAATAGAAGTCAATAAATTGTAAAAATAATCAAGAAGCGATTAAATTCCATGCCAACAAAATTTACTACTTCATCGCGTCGTTTTATAAATATACAAGAAACAGCAATATAATGGTAGGAACTTCTCCAGGAATTTTACAAACAAGTTTTTTATGTTCATATAAGGATAGTATGATGTATAAGGATTAGGGAGAAATACTACAAATAATTCAATACCACGACAAACCATTAAATAGACACAAGACACAAATATTTTTCAGAAATTCTTGTATGGAATAAAGTATTTTCGAACTTACTCGTATATACCCTAATCAAATAGTTATATGTGCACTGCTTCAACTTTAATTTGCATTAAAAGAAAAAATGGAAATTGGAAAAATATATTTTTTCGAGTTTATAGTTAAAGAAATAAAAATAAAATAAAAAAATTAATTATTAACCTATTTTTTTAACATGGATAACAATAGAAAATATTTATATGTGCAAAAATTTTATATGATAGATACACATGTTATTTTAGTTACAAAATAAAAGTTTTTTTAAGTTTATAAAAGGTTGTGTTAACCTTGTGTATCCTGACCAATTTGACACGACGGGCATTGACTTAGGAAAGTCATATTAATATTGGCCCTTTCAACCAATATAGCTTTTTTTAATTGTTTCCAGCAGTCTTTGGAAGATGCATATATTTTTGCAGAAGCTTTTCACCATATATCCTCGATAAGATTGAGATCTGAGCTTAAAGCAGTCCACTCGAGCAAATTACAAATAATCTTCTTCACCACGTGCATTATCCTGTTGGAAAGTTCATTTATTTCCTTGTAAATCACCACCAAAATCAAGGTTTTCACTTTGTAACAAATCTCTGCATACATTTTCTGCATTCAATTTTCTTAGCACAAAGCCATGGTTTAGGCACTCGGTTCTCATATTTAAGGTCTAAATATTGTCTTATTATTTGATGAGCACGTTGCTTAGTCAGATTTAGATTTAGACTCATATTGCAATAGTTCCTAACTGCAGAATGCGCAGTTTGCACCTATCATCATAGTGTATATCCTGTCGATACGTTTATTAATACCGTCCCAGCAAAAAATTACGTTTAATTGGAAGCAGGTTTCTAAGGGAGAGAGAAATAGACTCTCCCTTCCAACCTACTTCAGGAAGTCATGATTTTTCTATGCGATGTCCCACTTAAGTGGTAATTCTCTTTGCTTCACCAAATGCATTATAAAACCTTATGTGTTTACACACCTGCATCCGCAGGTGTCTTTATTTTAATAAAATTTATAAAGAAAACTTATTCGTTTACTTACCTGCATCCTCGTTAGCGAGAGAGGACGCAGTTTGTTATTATGTATTGTCTTACAATTACAACATTTTCGAATGCGTATCTAATGCGTTTATGAGAACCGCTTTTGAAAGACATGAGTTTTATTATACTGCTTACAAAACCCAATAATTTTTTGCTGGGGCAGTCATCTGGATTTTTCAAGAAATTTGTTTTCGTGTTACGATTACGATAGAGACAGCAATTTGGTCATCTTTTGTGAATTGATTCATTCCTCATCTGTTAATTCAGTTTCACGTGGCAATTTCCTAAAAATCGTTTTCTTTGCTTTATGTGCTGATATGTTGGTTTAGCACCAGTAAAAAAAACAAATATTCATTTTGCACATATAAGTATTTTACACAGGCTTTTCGACATATGTACATTATTTTTTAAAAACAACAACAAAAGATAAAGATTATAAGACGATGTGTATGCCAAAAACAACAATTGTACCAATAGTACGGTGACCATTACTTTCATGAAAAAATAATGTTCACATATACATAAATATTAAAAAAAACGATATTTTACAAAGCAAGAATGATAGAAGACAAGATTACGCCATGTTTTCCCGTTAGATGTCGTTGTTCGCCCAAATCTTCAATCAACAATGCTTCAAATAACTCTAAGTAATAGGCAAAAATTGGCAACATTGCAAATAAACTCTCAACATTTTTATTAAAAACTCTCATAATTTATACTTATTCCATCAGTCAGAATTCTTAGCCAATAGGACGACATGAGCAGAAAATTTCAATTTTATTGTCGAGATGGCGGAACATTGTCTTCTATCATCGTTGTTACAAAGGGTATTAAAAATACGAAGCTTTTAATCTATACATAGAATAAAATAGTAACTCATTTCCGTCCGACTGTCTGTTCTTTTGCGTTCGCATCACGTAAAAACTTCTGGATGGATTTTAACAAAATTTTGTGAGAAGACACCCTAGTAGGATACCTTTTTTCCGAAAAATTATCTTATTTCCCAGAGAAAGTGGAGAAACAGCAGTGAAAGTACGCAATCGAACTAACCGGATATGCATACTTTATTTTTTATAAAGTAAAAAAATACATATATTTTTTATAAAGTAGCATATCTTAAGGCGGTTCTAAGAACGTAAGGGTCTTTAGTGTCGATTGATTTCAAAGCAAAATCGAACAAAATATTGCAAGGACGCTGACGAAGTGGCGGGAACGGCTAGTATTTACATAAGTTAATACATACATATTTATTTCAGGGTATATCATTTCCCCATTGAAGTCTTTATTTATTATAAAGATCAGACTTATTCATTAAAAATGTTTTTAATTTGGAAAACTTAATTTCAAAATTCCATCTTATGACTAAGAAAACTGTTAAAGTTATACATACATATATTTAAGAATTTAAAATAACCAAAAACAAACTTAAAGGGCAGGCGCCAAATTACGGCATTCGATAAGGATCGAAATTTCCATTTAATTTTTATTCAAATTTCGATCAATACGAATGCCGCAATTTGGCCCCAGGACTATATTTACATATAAACACTCAAGTAGTTTTTTTCCTATAATAACGAAATGTACAGTTTTGTGCAGAATTTTATGCAATTTTAGCTCTTATTGAGTTTTGAACTAAAGGGGCATGTATTAAGAAAAGTGTACAAATGGTGTACGCAAAAAAGTAGTATACAAGAGTCTTAAAGAGTGTACTGTTCACTGTAATAGTGTACGGTTGGTCACCGTAAAATAAGGTCCAGAGTAAAGCATTTTTGCACATATAATTATTTGACTCAGAGTACATAGATCAGTGTTGGGATCTGACAATGTTTAAATTGTACCACCCAATGATAAAATTGTACCAAATCATAATCAATTGTACCAAAATTTGGCATTAGGTAAAAAAAACGTTTCTAGCCAACGACAAATGGCATTTCATTCGCATTAACCTACAGCAGATCAATCATCTACTTGGCTGGAACAACAACTGATTAACGAAACTAAAACAAAAGAGGTCAAATCAAAACTTCTATACGTAACGTAATGATTCCTTGAATTTCTTTTTCTGTGTTGCTAATTTATTAACAACTAGCAGTGCTCGCCACGTCGTGGGCGTCCTGACAATATTTTGCTCAATTTTATTTTGAAAGTATTCCACACTAATTGAAAGTCTCTTACTTTTATAGTGCTTCAGTTATGGTTTATGTATTAACTTTATATAAAGGTACCCATCCCTGGATAAAATTCTAAAATTTATAAAGAAAATCTTTAATTCAAACAATTATTGTAAATCTCTATAAGAGGTGTTTAAAATATTTTAATAACAATGTAATTCCACAAAGTAAAAATAAAAATAAAATACAAATTTTATTCAACTGCCGCCATCTGTTGCGCAGTAGTTTCTTAAAGTATTCCGCTTTTAAAAACAAAAAGGTGAGTTGAAAAAATAACCGTGTTGAAAATTCAACCGTCTTGAAAGATATTAGTTTTTAACCGAAAATAACAGTACCTTTGAACCGGAAATTGCGTTTTTCACTGCTTATTCTCCACTTTCTCTTGGAAATAAGATATTTTTGCGGAAAAAAAGTATTCTATATTGGAATCAGGATACTAAGATACCTCCTCACAAAATTATGTAAAAATCCATCTAGTAGTTTTACGTGATGCGAACACAAATGAAAAGCAGACAGACAGACGGAAATAAGTTACTATTTTATTATATGTATAGAAATAGATTATTTTGCAAAAAGGCTTACCTATTTCATAAGCAAAAGGCTTATAATCTTGAGAGCTGGTTACACTATAATGTTCATAAAGTGCTTGAAACTCCACCAAAGTCATTGAATCTTAACTCGTTAGAGTACGCGAGAAGTTATAAGGAAGAATAATTAAGGAGTCATCTAATTACCAAAAAGATCTTACGATTATTTCTAGAAAGAATGGAAAAATATATTAGCCAAATACTGCCCAAAACTGATTGAAGCGATGAAAAAACGTTCAAACACGGTAGTTTAGCAAAAAAGCCTTGTAACGATATTACCTATTACTACATAATATTATTATCAAAGTAAATAAAAATACTAAACACAAATCAAAAATGTTGCAATTTAAGGCTAGTGCACATAGAATCCGTCATACACTATACTTTGACATATTCAAATGTGATTAATTTACCGACGGTAGAGGTAGACGCAATGAGTACTTTGTTCCTCATTTTACTTTATTTATTTTGTTTTGTTTTTGCTGCCACTCAACACGAAATTTTCATTAAAACAAAGAAAAACCAATTGATAGCTATCAAACTGTTTAACGTACGTAAAAAGTTATATGTTGTCCAGCTTTCGTACTTTGCGGTGACGGAGACGTAAAGATTGTGACAACGCTCATAAGAAAACCTGGATTTCAACTTTCTTGTACGTTGAAAAAGACGTATTCTATGTGCCCCGGCCTTTAATTAGTTCTAGCCAGGGTTGGAGAACTATGAAATTAGAACTGTTTAATAGTGTAAGAAAAATTATTAAATTAAAAAATTTATTAAATAAATATTATATGAAATTTTACCAAAAAAGCATAAAATCAACCAGTTCACCACTAATGTGTCGATTGTACTAAATTTAGTACAAACGTACTACAAATCCCAACACTGACATACAATGGGAAGCGAAAGTAAAACTGTGCAAACGAGAACTTCATATTAGCGGAGTTCAGTGTTCCATGCAAACGGTTTTGCAAAAATGCATTATTCTATATTAGTTATGGGCTGCTGATCACGAAAAAATTTTTTGTTTTATTTCCGATTGGTGATTCTGAATGTAATATTGTTCAAAATAAAAATGCTCTAATAAAAAAAAGAACTATCAAATCGATCAAAGAAATCACAATAGCATGTGTCTATATAATGAAGGATATTAAAGAAAAAACAAATGCTTGTATTTTCTTTTTTATTACAACGATTTTATTTGCTATCGTCCCATTGTGTCTTAAATTATTTTAAACCAAATATGAAAATTATAAAAACATCTTGTAAAATATCATCAATTTTTAAAAATAAACAGTCATTTTCAAAAAGAGTATAATTATTAATTTCTTCTTCTGGCCCTATGTTTTTATATAATATACAAAATACGTATGGTGGTAAATCAAAACTTGAAATGCAGCTATTACATCTTTGCAAGCAATATTTTATATGAAATAAATTGACAACAAAGATCAATGAATAAAGGCTAAAAAGGGAAAATTTTTTGAACAAAGCATAAAGTGACAAACGCGCTGTTCATAAAAATTAACAGAGCTATGTGAGCTTTTTTTTTTAAATGCTACAGAGCTAAATTTTGCGTCAGATGTAATCAAAAAGGGCTAAAAATAGCCCGAAAAGAGCTAAGTTGACATCACTGTTGATAGATTAGTACACTTATGTCTTAACTTCTTATAAATGTTTTTAAAGATGATTGATTTTTTGATCAGTATTACTACTAAAAAATATTACTAAAAATATCTACGACAGAAGCCGTAGATATTTTTTCCATTTAAAAATTAAATTATTTAATGGTAATTTTTCCTAAACTAATATAATTAAAGACATTTTTGCTCAACACATTTGAAAACCCAATAACTTAATTTTCTGTTAAGTTGTAATGAAAAAAATACAAACATGCGCCTTACATACGCCGACGTTTAAAAATTTTACTAAGAGTACTCAAACAATAAGTTACAACCGGATACGGATGTACAACAAGCAAAACATGTTATCAAAAGTATACGCTAGGAGTTTTATTCATTTTAAAGTTTATCTAGCAACATATTAGACAGCCAGTCAGTCATTCTACCAGACAAATACGAGTAGTACAAGGACAAGAAAAGGTAATATGTGTGTGTTGTGTTAGCGGTATAATTATGGTTAACTAAATACTCCTACGAGTGTGTTTGTGTATTTGTTGTTCCTATTGATAAAGGATATTGTTTGGTTGGTTGTTTCCTGGTTGTTTATGTTAAAAATGCTAAACAAGAGTAAGGGAGTAAAAGTTCATGTTGTAGTTGTCAACAGGGGAATAATTTATATTTTATTTAGTCGTTATGTTATTCATTGAAAATTGTTTACATCACGTTCTCAATCAGACCCGTAACTTAATATGCGTGCGTGTCAGTAGGTGGTGCAGGTATGTGTGTGAAAGATTGTTTATGAGTCTGTTATTGTTGGTTATTTAGAGAGCTAGTGCGTTTACGTGTAAATTTAATCTTATAGTACGCAATAAGAGTATTCTCTTAGGAAAGAAACATAATTTGTTTATTTGTAAGCTTATTGATACTTTTTTATCTGGTTATATTTCCTACGCTTGAAATTGACAGGGTTTAGTACAGACATCTTGCATTATGATATATTATATAAAATAATGATATATTATACTTTGTGTGACACTCTAACACTCTTGTCATTTTTAGGGTTCCGTACCCAAAGGGCAAAAACGAAACATTATTGTTTTCGCTACAATGTCTGTCCGTCTGGCCGTCTGTCCGTCTGTCCATCTGTCCGTCTGTCAGCGCCTTTTATCTCTGGAACCGTAATAGGTAGACTCTTGAAATTTTCACAGATAATGTATAGCTGTTGCCGCTATAGCAACAAATACTAAAACTTATAGGGCGTTCAGATAGAGAGGTGTTATTCACGAATATGTGTTTATTTCTTGAACTGTAGGAGGCACAGATTAAAGATAAACAAACAATAATTAGAACTTAGTTCGCTATATAAACAAGTACCAAAAATAAATCTAAGAATTAAAGGGTGTTCCGAGAGTGGTGTGATTTGCATATATAAGGCCTAAGTTTTGAACCATAATAGGTAGACGCTTAAAATTTTCACAGAAGGTGTATAACTGTGGCCGCTATAGTAAAAAATACTAAAACTTATAGGGTGTTCCGATAGAGAGGTGTTATTCACGAATATTAGCTTATTTCTTGAACTGTAGGAGGAATACACTAAAAATTATGCAAGTCTAAAAATTAAACCTAAAAATTAAACGGTGTTCCGATAGTGGTGTGATTTGCATGTATAAGGACTAAGTTTTGAACCCTAATAGGTAGGCTCTTGAAATTTTCACAGAAGGTGTACAACTGTGGTCACTAAAGCAAAAAATACTAAAACTTATAGGGTGTGCCGAAAGTGACATGTTATTTGCCTTTATGTCTTTATTTATTGAGCTATAGGAGGCAACCACTTAAAATTTTCAGACAGTAATTAACTCTATGATCGATTTCTAAGCAAGTATATAAAATTAAACCTACAAATTAAAGGGTGTTCCGAGAGTGACGTGCTTTGCGGGTATATGGCCTAAGTTTTGAACGATAAAAGGTAGACTCTTGAAGTTTTTACAGGAGGTTTATTACTATGGCCACTATAACAAATAATAAAAATTAAAGCGTGTTCCGAAAGTGACGTGGTTCTCATGTATAACGCCTTATTTCTTGAACCGTAATAGGTAGACTCTTAAAATATTGTACAGAATATATGTTGCCACGGCCGATATGACATTTACTAAAAATTAAGGGTGTTCCAAAAATGTCATATTTTTCACGTATAGTGACTTATTTTCGTAGTCGTAATAGGTAGACTCTTGATATATTCATACAAATAGAATTTCCATGGCCGTTATAACAAATACCAAAATTAAAGGGTGTTCCGACAGAGACATTATTTTTTATTAAATAGCCTTATTTTTGAACCGTAGTAGGTAGACTCTTGAATTGTTTACAGTAGATGTTGTACTTCGGCCGCTGTAACAATTATTAATTACTAAAGGGTGTTCCATTAGTGTCATGTTTTTATTTTATGTATATTACCTTATTTTTTAAACGCAATAGGTAGGCGCCTGATATTTTCATAGAAAGTGTATTTCCATGGCCGTTATAACAACAACTCCTAAAATTTAAAGGATGTTCTAATAGCGATGCATTTTTTTGAGAATACGATTTTGAATTGATTTTCAAAATAAAGGGTGCCCCATAAGACATGAAAAAATCAACAACTGGAATTTTTAAAGTCGTCATCTCATATACTTTGGAACTGTTTGCTGTGAAACTTGGCTCTGGAACTGGGTCATCAAAATTGAATTTGGAATTAAAAGGTTTGGAATTCTGCGTTACTGTTACCGAAATTTGTGGTTTTCTGGAAAATTGTATGTATACATGAAATTTTGTATTTTTTTTAATACGGTAAAATTGAAAAAGTGTTTCGAACAAAATGGCGGATATTTCTGATCTTATTGAAATACAAAAAGAATTATTCATGAAGTTAAAGCGCACTGCTAGGTTATATAATTCAAAAGATAATATAACGCATGGTTTTGCACAGTCAGTTCTAGAAGAAATAGAATCAAATTTTTTGCAATTTAAAGAAGGAAATAATCAATTATGTTCTGCAGTCCGTGATCATACTATTAATATAGAAAATATTTCGTATTTCCAAGAAGATTTTTATTATAAATTTCAAGATGAATTTTTTGCCCTTAAAAGCCAATTGCTAGACTTCATGGAATCTTGTAGTCCCCCTTCTTCTGTAATTCAATCCAGTACATTTGCCGGTCCCTCTCATACTAGAAATGAAACCTTTTCGGTTCAAGCTCGTTTACCGAAAATTGGTTTGCCAGTTTTCTGTGGTGATTATTTAACTTGGATGTCTTATCAAGATATGTTCGTGTCTCTAGTACATAATAATACGGGACTCACTGATGTCCAAAAATTTTGTTTTTTGAAAAGCTCATGTAAAGGAACTCCATTGGATATTGTTAACGAATATCCAGCAACGGATTCAAGCTATGCGTTAGCATGGACCGCTCTTAAGGATAGATACCACAATAAAAGAAAAATAGTTGATACTGTTTTTAAAAAATTATTTTCTATTCCCACTTCTAATGGCTCTTCAAAAAGCATTCAAACGATTTTAGATATGACCCGAACTAGTATTTCTCTACTGAAAACTTTAGAAATTAATACAGAAGGTGAACATGCTATGCTTATTTATATGACTGTAAATAAGCTAGATGTACAGACTCGTAAGGAATGGGAACAGTCGCTCAAAGCCTTAACTAAGATCCCTAAAATTGAAGATTTGTTTAAATTTTTGGAATCAACTTTTCGCACCTTAGAAACAATTTCTGATCAGTCTGATTCAAGCCCTAATGTATCTTCTTCGAAACCAAAAGCCCCACAATATCAAAATAAGGATAAAACTAACCGACGCTACGTAAATGCTGTCTCAACAAATGCAGACACAAACTGCCCCTGCTGCAACAAGCGTCACCTTCTTTTCAAGTGTTTTAAGTTTTCTGCTCTAGCATCTGCTCAAAAGAAAGAATTTTTGAATTCAAAGAGAATGTGTCGCAATTGCTTGGTCCCTGGCCACTTTAGTAACAAATGCCCTGTAGCCTCTCGTTGTCAAGTCTGTCAACAAAATCATCATACAATTATACATAATGAGTATTTTGTAAACCGTGCATCGGAAGCTCAAACCACTGAATCTACTATGGCTCCTCAAAGACCCTCGCCTACTCAAGTAAATGAAAACGTTACCGCTCATGTTGTTGACAATAGTGGAATATTTAGTAGTAGAAAATTGCCCCAAGTTCTCCTCGCTACTATGCGTGTTGTATTAAAAACCTCTCAAGGAGATTTTGTTTTGCGTGCTCTTCTTGATCAATGTGCCCAAGCTTCATTTATAACTAAAAAGGCTGCAGATGCCTTAAACTTACCGCTCAAGAAGAACTTTGTTGAAATTAGCGGTGTGGCTGGAAATCAACCAACGATTTCGAGAAAAAATGTTAGCCTTTCTGTTTTCTCAAGAATAGAGACCAATTTTAAAATCGATTGCGAGGCTTTGGTTCTACCAAAAATTACAGGTTATCAACCTATGGCAATAAATGAAGCATTATTGCCTGATTTAAAGAAGTTTTCTCTAGCTGATCCTAATTTTTCGAAACCTGGTGAAATTGACCTACTGTTAGGAGGAGATGTATACGGAGATATCGTATTGCCTCAACAGCATAAATTTGATAATGGTTTGTTCATGCAACTTACACATTTCGGCTGGATAGTGTCTGGCCCCACTCCTGGTAATTATTATCAACACTCTATTACGGTTAATGTTTGTTCTTTAGACAAACAGTTACAGTCCTTTTGGGAACAGGAAGAACTTTTAGAGAAAAAGATTTTAACGGAAGAAGAAATTCTTTGTGAGCAACATTTCAAAAACACTATTTCTCGTGATTCAACTGGACGTTATACTGTCTCATTACCTTTTAAATCATTGCTTAAGGGTCTATCGCTTCCTGTTTTTGCACATACAGACTATGCGGCCCTGTCTCGTTTGAAAAACGTTAAATCAAAGTGTAGATCAAATAAGAATTATGGAAAACTTTACACGGATTTTATGGAAGAATATGAACGCCTTGGACATATGGAAAGGGTGGGCATTTATCCACGTGATTTGGGAAGAAATGGATTCTTTTTGCCACATCATGGTGTTCTAAGAGAAAGTAGCTCTACTACAAAATTGAGGGTTGTTTTCGACGGTAGCTGTAAGCGGTCTGCTCAATCTTCGTTGAATGAGGAACTTGCACCTGGCCCTGCATTACAAAATGATTTGCCTACAATTATAAATCGATGGAGACGACATAAAATTAGTTTTCGCGCAGATTTAGAGAAAATGTTCCGACAAATACTTGTAGTTCCGGAACAACGAGATTTTCAAAAGATTTTATGGAGAAATACTGGCTCTGAAGATATTTCGATCTATAAGCTTTCAACGGTTACTTATGGTACGACACCCGTTCCTTTTCTTTCGATTAGGGTTTTACAACAACTTGCGTTAGATGAGAAAGAAAAATACCCGTTGGCTTGTAGCGTACTCAATTCAGACACTTACGGTGACGATGTGATTTCTGGGGCTGATAGTCTTTTAGAAGCTTACCAATTGCATATTCAATTATGTGCTTTGCTAAATGAAGGCAAGTTCAATTTGCGTAAATGGACAACAAACTCAAAAGAATTGCTAGATTTGATTTCTGTGGATTTTAGAGAAAATTCAAAAACTTTTGAACTAAATCAACCTAATACTGTTAAGGCTCTAGGTCTCGAATGGAACACGGTAGATGACTGTTTCTCATTTAAAATTAATTTTGAAAATACATCCCTAGTTACAAAAAGAAGTTTGCTCTCAGATTCAGCAAAACTTTATGATCCTCTCGGCTGGCTATCCCCTACTACAGTTCTTGCAAAAATCGAATTTCAAAATTTGTGGCTAATTGGTATTGATTGGAATGACCGATTGCCTGACTCTATGGAAGAGAAGTGGTTAAAGTATCGCAGAAATTTAAAATCTCTTGAAAAACTTAAAATTCCGCGTTGGATTGGTACATCCAGAGGCACTAAAATCGAAATTCATGGCTTTTCAGACTCTTCTAAATTGGCTTTGGCGGCTGCTGTCTATGCTAAAACTACATCAGAGTTGGGTACAAAAGTTTATTTAAT
Organism: Phasia obesa; assembly: GCA_949628195.1. NCBI lineage: Eukaryota > Metazoa > Arthropoda > Insecta > Diptera > Tachinidae > Phasia > Phasia obesa. The sequence continues at coordinate 43,820,862 of OX451215.1, forward strand.
TCAAGCGAAAACTAAAGTGGGTCCTATAAAGCGCTTAACAATACCTCGCATGGAATTATGTGGGGCAACTTTATTGGCTAAACTAGTAGATCGAATAACCTCTTCACTTGATCAAGAAATTTCAAATGTTTATTATTGGACTGATAGCACAACTGTGCTTTCGTGGATACGAGGTCAGTCGTCGAGGTGGCCCGTATATGTTGGAAATAGAGTCGCAGAAATCCAACGCAGATCTCACTCTTCTCAATGGCGGTACATATCTACACGTGAAAATCCTGCAGACTGCGCTTCCCGTGGTATATCGTCAAATGAATTGGTTCAACATGATTTATGGTGGCATGGCCCTAAATGGCTGACTGAATCTCCAGAAAATTGGCCAAAACAACCAAAACTTAATCTAAATGAAATTGTTGAAATTTCTACTGAACCAACTTTAAACATACACTCTACGGTAGCAGATGTTAAAGAATATCCAGAACTGCTAACTAGATTTTCTTCCCTGTGCAAATTGATACGCGTTACTGCATACATACTTCGCTTTAAACACAATGCCCTAAATTATAAAAAATCACAAATTGTAGGTAACGGTAAGATGACAGGGTTCCTTTCAACCGAAGAGCTAAAATTGGCTCGTTTGAAACTGGTAAAACTTTCACAAGAGGTGGATTTTGCAAATTAAATTTTAGAACTTCAAAAGAAAGGTCATATTATAAAAAATATTGCGCTGGCACAACTATGTGCATTTTTTGATTCCTCTGGAATACTCAGAGTCGGTGGTAGAATTCAAAATTCTGACCTTGGTTATTGTTCCAAACACCCAATTTTACTTAGGAAACAAAATCCTTTGACTAATTTATTATTTCTAGATGCACACATCAAAACTCTACATGGCGGTTTGGCTCAAATGCAAGCTTATCTCTTCCGTGAATATTGGATAATTTCAAGCAGAAGCATTGCTAAGCGAACCTTGCGAAAATGTGTAACGTGTTTCAAATATAACGCAAAGGCAGCCCAGCAGATGATGGGAAACCTCCCTAGTGTTCGTCTCAAACCGGCTCGTCCATTCAAACATTCTGGTGTCGATTATGCGGGTCCACTTACTATTAAACAATCAACAGCAAGGAACTCAGTGACTACAAAAGGTTACATTTGCCTGTTCGTATGTATGGTTACGAAAGCTCTACACTTGGAAGCAGTAACAAGCTTGTCAACTGATGCGTTCTTGGCTGCTTTTCGACGCTTCGTATCCCGCCTTGGTTTTTGTACTGATCTGTACTCAGACTGTGGCACGAATTTTGTTGGAGCTAATAATGAGTTGAAAATTCTTTATAATCGCAGCAAATCGTCAATGTCGAATGAAATAACTGACAGACTGTCCGCAAATGGTACAAAATGGCACTTTATACCTCCAGCCTCTCCAAACTTTGGTGGCCTTTGGGAGGCCGGCGTCAAGTCTACAAAACATCACTTAAAGAGAATGATGAAAAATCGTATTTTGACATATGAAGAGCTTTGCACACTTTTGGCCCAGATTGAAAGCTGTTTAAACTCCAGGCCGCTGTGCCCACTTAGCTCAGAACCATCTGACTGCAATGCGCTAACTCCTGCTCATTTTCTGATTGGGGAAACTACCCTATGTATACCGGAAGAAGACTTGCTCGATGTCAGTATTGACCGTTTATCCAGATGGAAGACTATAGGAAAGCTTAAGCAACACTTTTGGCAGCGATGGTCCAATGAATGGATGTGTCGACTTCAAGCTAGGCCCAAATGGCTAAAAATGAAACAAAACCCCAAAATTGGCGATTTAGTGGTCATCTTTGATGAAAGAGTTTCTCCTGGAGAATGGCCCCTTGCTCGTATCCAAGATATTCATCCCGGCAAAGATGGTTGCGTAAGAGTGGTCACTTTATTCTCAAATGGAAAAAACTTCAATCGTCCAATTTCCAAAATTGCCCTTCTACCCACAAATGATTGCTTTGATGACCTACAAAACAACACCAGCTCTAATCTTCATGATGATGATCCTTCCTCGGTTTAAGCACTGTCGTCCTTAGTGGGGGAGAATGTTGGTGAACAACTTTAATTATTATTTTTATTTAATATTTGTTTTATCAATTTTCATTATTTTATAATTTTTCTAATTTTAAATTTCTTATCAGTGTAAATAGTATCATAAAAGCTCCTATTTACTTTATACTTACAGTCCTTTTCAAACTTTCTTTGTGAATGCTCTCACAAAAGATCGTTTTACTAAAATGTACATAAATATGTATGTAATACCTATTTATATACTGTATGTAATATTTTTATTTATATACAATAACTAAATAGGTACTGTTAGCGAATTTTGGACTATTTTTAATATTAAAATATTTCGTATTAGTCACTTGTTTTATCTGCCTCGCTGCAACAGGAATAAAGTCGCTCTTGTAAACTTTAAATTAAAAAGAAGAATATTGTGCTCTTAAACTAAAAGAACTTTGAATTTATTTAAATAAAATTAAATAAGGGTTTACTAAGTAGCCTATATTTAAAGAAAATTAAAGTGTTCTTTTTATTAAAATTAAAAATTGTAAAAGTGGTTCTTATTTAACTTAAGTTTTAAGTTAAATCTCATACATGAGTCCCTACGCAGTGTGAAACTTATGTGCTGTGGCGAGCTTAAAAACTCTCCTTCTTTAGCAAAAACTTTCGATTCGTTAAATAATTTTTTAAGAGGTTATAAAAGTTTTCGGGCAATTTCAGATTTAACTTATATATTAGGCATTCGTGTCAAACCTTATCGAATGCTTGAGAAACGTCGATAAAAAGCGCAGAACAGATTTTTTTCTTCAAAGGTCTTTTTAATTACATTTACTAATCTGTGTGTTTGTTGGATCGTACTATGTTGTTTTCAGAAGCCGAATTGATCGGACCGAATTGTTCGGAATACATCCTTTCGCGCTTAGAATTGGTTATTAGTATTCTTTCAAATAACTTTGATATGCTTGATAAAAGGTTTATAGGTCTGTATGATTCTACTTTTGTGTGGTCTTTTCCTGGTTTAGGTATCATAGTAATCTGTGGGAAAGTACTCAAGACGTAACATGGCATTAAAAACAAAAAGAATAATTCTGCGACCTATACGGGGCAACTCAAATAACATCTTGTTACTTTTTTATCAACGCCAGGGGTTTTTTGGTGTTTAAATCTATTCTTGCCCTTTTTATATTGCTAAATTCAAATTTTAGAGGAACTACAATACTTATCTCTACTGGTGCCAACTCAGCTTTATCAGTACATACATTTGGGGTGAAAACCTTCAAGTGTCCCACAAATAAATTGCCTTTTTCGGAATCATTTCTTTCCCAGACTCCGCAAAAAGTTCGCAAGGGAGGCTTACGTACAACCGGTCTTTTAAGGTTCCTACATGCTCGCCATAATGAATAATCTGATTGTGCATTTGCTACTCTTCGAGATTCTAGTAGCTGTCTCAGCCATTTCGTGTAATCTTTAAGTCTAGATTTGACTTGAGGAGATCTGTGCGAATTTTTCTTTTTTCTCTGAAACCATCATGGCATCAATTTGTTGGTTCTTCAAGAAGTACACGAGTTCATTTTTGTATTGGCGTAAGCGTTTGCGTTCCAGAAACATATTTTTAAACAGTTCATGGTATATTAAGTACCGCTTGCAACATCATAGATTGCATGAGGACCATTTCTTGCATCATGCTGCTCATAGAGCTCATAAAACTGTTTAGTGAATGCACTAATGTCCCGATGCTTGCTCCGAGACGATTATACTTACCAGATGGTGTTTGTTCTTTAGGTTCTGGGTGCAAATTTGGAGTAGAATTGGTTGTCGGTTGGTTGAAATATGATTGGATTGTAACATATCCGCGTATGAAACATGTTGGGTTGTTGGTTGATCTAACTAAGGGTAATGAACATTTGCTTGATATTGTAGCTGCGTAGCAGAAGTATTTACTTTTCGAGTTGACTTCCTTACTATAGAAAAAACTGGGCAGCCTCTGTAGTTAACAGTGTGATTTCCACTAGAATTGCTACATTTTTTAACCTTCGAGTCATCCTTTGGTTTGACACATTGTGCGGAACAATGTAGCTCTCCACACACAATGAGCTCGCATTATACTATTACCAGCGCTACTCTGGGTTCTGGTTCAGAGAAATTTACAGCAGATTCCCTTTTGCCAGTTGGTCTGCTGCTTTATTCCCCCCTGTGACACATATCTTAAGTTTTAAAACACATTCCAGCACTGATTTGGAGTACGCATTTACCTGCATCATGCATTTTATAACCGACTGTTTGACAAGTGCAACGAGTACCTTACTTCCCTGCACCCGACAACGCATGCAGCAGCCCAAGCAATTCTGCTCGTTAAACGGACACGTACTAATCCAAAATCAGACTTCAATACAAGTTCAGCTAAGCTGAGTATACACCTGCTCCTGCTCTACTGTCCATAAGACAACCATCAGTAAAACTGCTGATGTCGTTTTCAGTAAACTCATTGTGTATAACGCCTTCCGCAATGAGTGTCCGTTGCAATCTTTCAACTACCTTCCGTCTACTTGTAGAGGCGCTTGAATCAACCATATTTAAATTAATTTTAAAAATATTTTTTTTAACAGTCAATACTTGATTATCTTGATACGAAATGTACTGTACATTTTAATAAGACGTCGTATAAGAGAAAACAGGTGCATAAAAGAAAAGAAAACATTCGCAGAATTAACACATGTTTTTCAAACTTTTGGCATGTTATTCCGGGTATAAATATCGCGAAATCCATGTAAAATTCTTTTGTTTTCCTGGTGGCCATTACTGATTTAAAACCATTACTGAGATAAAATTTAAATATTCTTTTCATCCTTGTAAAATTTCTTTTATATAAAATAAATTAAGTAATTGTAATTCAGTGGCAAAATTTATAATCAACGCATTAGAACAAATAAAATAAGAATTTTAATGCATAAAAAGGTAATAATACTGGTTTTATTTCTAATATCGTATTCTTTTGGTTCAAGACTTCACAAAAATTCTGACAAGTGGAGTCAACCTCTTTCTTGGGCACGGGAAACCCTCAGCAGAAACCCGCCAACTAAAAAATTCCTGAAAATTACCATTTCCTCACGTTAAGAAAATAACTAAAATCAGAATGTTTAAGTTATAGTGAAAAGTGGTTTAAGTGATATAAAATAAAACCAATTAAAAAAAATCATATTTTGATAAAGTTAAATTTTTCCTAAAATCTTTAAGATTAAATATATTAAAACTAATCATGCATTATTTGAATTCAGTATTCATGCATTATTTTATTCAGCATTATTTTAATTCTTGCAAGAGTTATAAAAAAAAGTAACAATAATATTAGTCGTTCATTAATAATTTGTTAAAGTACGAAAATCAATATGTAGGGAGAAAGAATTATTTAAAAAACAATTAGTATCGAAAGTAACATAAACGAAACAACGCGAAAAAAAGATATAAATTACTTTATAAAAATGATAATTATACATATAAACACAAAAAAAAGAAGTTCAATTAACGTAGTGCAAATATGTAAATTTTCTAATAATTAAATTCCTTTGCCAGCAACGATCAACAGCACGAAGCCCAGCGAAAGATCTTTCGACGAGGGATTCCATTTTAAGCTGTAAGTAACACACCAGATCTCGTCAACAAATTTAAAGACACTAAGACAACCGAAAAAACGTGACTCGTATCATTTGATATTAAGGACCTTTATACATCAATACCTACACGCGAAACCTTAATAATCCTACGAGACCCACTCGCCAATTTCTACGACATCCAATACGCCAATGAAATTATGTACATCGCAAAGACGATAATAAAACAAAACTATTTTAGATTTAATAACTCCTTCTACAAATTACCAGACGCACTTGGTATGGGAAACCCAACATCCGCAATCTTCATGGAAATCAACACACGTGAAAACACTAATGGAAAAACATAAAATAACTAGCTATCATAGATACGTTGACGACATCATATGCATTCTTGAATAGGACAATACCGAAGAAATCCTGACAGACTTGAACACTTTTCATAAAAACATTACCTTCACAATGGAAAAGGAAAAAGACAAATCTTGTAACGACACGTTTTCCGCTGGTTGCTGGGATAGCTGCAGCGGAGTCCAGGGTCGTTTATATTATGTTTTGTTACCTACCTCCTCTTATGGATGTAGAAATGAAACCGCTCTGGTTTCTTAAACGTTATAAATCTTACGTTCTGTTTTATTCTCCTTTTAAATTTAAATGCTACAACGTTGAACAAGTTGCGGTCGACGATCAAACATCGTGGTAATTCAGGTTAGCGGTCTTCGATAGGCTGTGGTGATGAATGTGTGCAGCAGCGCCCATAAATGTGGTACAGGGGCGATGGCATGCGGCAGTTGCGGTAATTGGTGGCGTTGGCAATAGGCAACGGCACTTAGTGGTGGTATAGAGCGGCAGTGACCAGTGTACATACCAGGCAGTGTGGCTGCTGTCTGTGGCTGTACAAGACGACGGTGGCAGTGGTACAATGCGGCAGTGGCGATGGCCAGCGGCGGACCAGGCGGCAGCGGCTCTTGGCAGCTTCGGTTCCAAACGACTGCGGCAGTGGTACAAAGTAGCAGTGGCGATGGCCAGCGGCGGCGGCTCTTGGCAGCGTCGGTTCCAAACGACGGCGGCACTTGGCAGCAGCGTCAGTGGTACATTGCGGCAATGGCGAAGGCCAGCGGCGGACCAGACGGCGTGGCTCTTGGAAGCGGCGGCGGGTACGGGCAGCGTTACGGGCTATAAATGGCTGCGGTACCTGGCAGTGATACAGGGCTGCGACGTCAACTGGCTGGGGTACAGGTCTGCGGCGGCAACTGGCAGCGGTACCTGGCAATGGTACAGGGCTGCGATGACAAAGGGCAGCGGTACCTGGCAGTGGTACAGGACTGCGACGACAACTGGCAGCGGTACAGGGCTGCGACAGCCACGGTGTAGTTGCGATAACTTGCAAATGTACAGGGCTGCGTAGACATCGGCGGTACCGGCACAGGTTACAGCGACGGTACAGGTGGCAGTGGCGGACAGGTTGCAGCGACGGTACCTCGCAGCGGTACAGGCGACAGTAAAAGTAGCACAATATACTTAGCAGTGGCAGCGATTGTTGAGAGTTCTAGGCCGTCTCAAATAATATGGCCGGAATATAAAATTCCACACCAGCACTAGTCACACGGTCGACCCAACACTGGTAGAAGATAAACTTCTGTGGTGTAGGTACTTCCTCCAATTGCAATTTTCCTGCAGATAAAAAGTAGTTGCGGAATATAAAATTCCTCCAAGAGACTTCTTACCTGCAGGCGCGCTGCTGGCAATCTTTCCAGTTTTTCAAAATGTTCGCCCTTTTATACCCATGCTTGTGCACACACATTCTCACACACACCTACATGACCGATCGTTTGTTGACATCGGTTGACAACCATCTCAGCTGTGATGTTACATCTGTTTTAACAGCTGACTGTTTTGATAGTTTGTTTGTTGCTGACTTATAGGTGGCGCTGAATTACCCGACCGTTAATCTAAAGTACGTTATAATTAATTCTTAACTTAAGAAACAATATTGAAGTTAACACATGATAATAGAACAAATAAAAGAAATAAATAATAAATGTTAAAAAATAATAAATGTTAAAAAAACAATAATGGTTGTAGGCGAAAACGAGTGAACGACTTTCGCCGTTACAATCCTATTACAATAACACGAGGAACTGACTCTTTAGCCTTTGACATTTATAGAAAACAAACCACAACAGACACTACTAGCCACGTCACATCAAACCAACCTATGCAACATAAACTCGCAGCATTTAGACATATGATACACAGACTTCAGATAATCCCACTCACTCCGGATAAGTACAACAAAGAACATAGCACAATTTACGCTATAGCTAAAAATAACGGTTACAAAAGCAGTACTATCGGCAAACTACTAAGACAATACAACACTAGGAACGGAGGAAGAAAAGACGAAGAGTCAACTAATACAACACCACGACGACACGTTTTTACCTACCAGGACCAGAAATATATAGGTTAACTAACCTCTTTCAGAAGGAGGGCCTATTTATAGCATTGAAAACCAGCAACACTCTACGACATAATCTCAAGACATCAACAGAAACAACCGACAAATTATATACATATATAGGATAAACGGGACGAACACTAAAAACAAGATATACATGCCCTCGTACAAACGAAAAAGAGAGGACTCCAATTTTGTACTACACCTTGAAACTCACGAGCATACACCAAGGAAAATAGATGAATGTATGACATTGCTGCATCCTAGCCAAAAATTGACGAAGACTAGACATTCTTGAAAACATGGTAATCTACAAAACGCGAACTTTTAACGGAGATATTATTAACGAACAGGTAAACTCAACCTCAGATACAATTTTCACACCACTAAAACTTCTAAAACATTCTAACAAACGAAAACCACCTGCAGACAGACACACTTACCTAGCTAACAATAAAAGACGAAAATACTAAATTATCAACTGACCTCTTATAAATATAACAGGTAGCAAGCAATCTACCTGTACAATACCATTTAAATAAACAACACCATAATGAACAATTACCTATACCCATTACTATTTATACTAAAACAGGTAATACTAACTCTGCAGTGTCATTTTAAACGCGGCTTGAAAATGATTTCTTCACATCGAAAGCGCTCGCCAAACATACCAAAACAACAGCCAGTGACGACAGTCTTCACCGAAATGTATGGAGTTCGATGCTTGTTCCCATTGAGTACTCTTACTAAATAGCGGATAGTTGTTACAAGCAGATCAACGTTTAAAAGTTCAAAACAATAACATATTCATTTTTGTAATCTCGGTATTTGTTCATATCGAACTCTCGCGTGTGCCAATTTACAAAACACTTGCAGGGATAGCAAGACAGATATGGCCCCGGGGGCCAAATCTCATAATCTAGATTTGAAAAAATCAAATATGAAGAGACAAAAAAGTCACTGACTCTTCCAATAGGTTTGTTATCTAACATACCTACAACATCAAAAAATCGATTTAGCGAACTTGCTAAACTTAATGATATGGACACGGATCCAGTATCCAACATAACTGAAGTGAAAACAGTGAAACCCCCACCATTGGTAGTCGATGCGAAAATTAACTTAAGTGATCTCCAAAAATTATTGGGTAAAGACGCAATTTACAAACGAACGTCTATCGGAACTAAAGTTTTTACTCAAAATACTGATGCTTACGAATCATGCAAACAAAATTTATTGGACAAAGAAATAGAATTCCATACATTCAACTCAAAAGAGAATCGGCTCTATACAGTTTTCCTGTATGGACTTCCAAAAATTAGTATTGATGATATCAAAAATGATATTCAAGGATACAATTTAACACCTTCGTCAATAACAGAAGTTAACACAAAGTTCAGTTCAGTAAATAATTCTGTATACAAGGTACAATTTTCAAGGAAAAATTTCAACCCAAAATCACTAAGCAATGTATCTTCAATATGTAATATAATAGTATCTTGGAAAAAATATAAACCAAGAAAAAACAACAACCCAACACAATGTTGGAATTGCCTTATGTATGGACATGGTGGTGATCATTGTAATCGCCTCCCGGCATGTATGTTATGTGCCAACCAACACCGCACTAATGATTGCCCATTTCAGAACCAAAATAAAATACCTGCTGCCTTTTCATGCTTCAATTGTAAAAAAAATGGTAAAGAGCGTACAGATCACTCTGCAAATGACATTAATTGCCCTTTTCGATCACTTTATTTAGAAACACGAGCTAAAGCAACAAGAAAAAATACTCGTAATTACAATAATAATAAAATACCACAGAACTTTAATAATGATCTCCCCATACACAAACCCAACAACAACAACGCTTATCGTAATACTTCCTCATACGCGGATTGTGTGAGAGGTAATATTGATCTCTTTAGTATAGATGAACTTTTTAATATTTTTTACAACAGCATTAAGTGATCTCCAAAAATGCACAAGTAAAATACAACAAATACAAATTGTAATGTCAATGGTTAAATATGCGTATGGTTTGTAATAATAACAATGGCTTAAGAATTCTTCATTGGAATGCGAACGGCATTTCTACCTTTTCACATTTTCTACAATTTGAGTCGATGATCGAAAGAGAAAATATTCATATTGCCTCTTTAAATGAAACACATTTAAATAAACAACACAAAACTTATTTAAAAAATTTTGTAATTTATCGTAACGACAGACAAGACTCAAGAGGGGGTGGCGTAGCACTAATTGTACGCAGATCGGTCCATCATAAAGTACTTCCGATTGTAAACACACTAGGAATAGAAAATTTAGCAATCGAAATAAAAATAAACAACAGGAAACTAATTATTTTTACAGCATATTCACCGAAATATAAAAATAGCTTTGCAAGTGGCATTATAAAACTAACTTCATTCAATGAAGATTTCATGATTCTAGGCGATTTTAATGCAAGACATTCTGCATGGCATTGTATAAATAATAACACTGCAGGAAACGTATTGTTCCGTGTTGAACAGTCAAATAACTTTTTCATACATTATCCCAACAGTCCAACTTTTTACCCATCTCAAAGAAATAGAAACGCTTCAATCATTGACTTGGTATTGAGCAATAGCTCATTAAATCTCAACATGGATGTGCTCGAATACGAAATTCCATCAGATCACAGACCTATAGTTTGTACAATTGCAAATTCAACAGTTAGTGAAATAGATATGAGGCACTATAACTACAAACTCACAGACTGGATAGCGTTTAGAAATATAATTAATAATAAAATCGCCATTAACACGTCCAATTATAATTCAAAAACTTTAATTGACCTCGAGATAAAGAAATTTGTTGAAATTGTACTAGAAGCTCGTAATGATTGCACGCCACTATTGGAACCTTATGGCAAGACAGTTTTGCCAGCATATATTGTAAATCTAATAAAAACTAGAAAAACATTTAAAAGAAGAAGCCAGAGAGTATCGAATCCATCGGATGTAAACTTCTATGAACAATGTGTCAAACTGCTGACTAATATTATCAACAAAGATATTAATTCTTATCGTAACCAAAAATGGACAAACTTTCTATCAAAATTGAAGCCTGGTGACAAAACATTTTGGAGAATTAGTCGATCTTTAAGGGGTAAACAAGGGAGACAAATTCCTCATCTTGTAGAAGGCAACATGAAAATTAACATTGATGAAGAAAAGGCAGACTTATTATCGAACATATTTTCCGCATCTAACAGCCTTACGGCCACTTATAAACATTATATTGACAAAACCGTCAACTCCCAGGTCAATAAATTTAAAGCAATAGATAAATATTCTGAAAATTTAACCTTGATATCGCTAAATGAAATAAATTGCTTAATTTCTACTCTTAAATCGTCAAAATCTCCTGGACTAGATGATGTATCCAACATTTTAATAAAAAATTTACTTCCCAAGGCAGTGAAATTATTATTAATAATTTACAACAGCTGCTTAAAACTCAACTATTTTCCGAAACACTTTAAAAAAGCAAAAATCATGGCTATTTGCAAACCAAGTAAACCCAAGAGTAATCCTCATAGTTATAGGCCGATAAGCTTATTGAGTAACCTTGGAAAATTATATGAGAAAGTTATTCAAAATCGTTTTTACAGTGTTATTGAAAACACATCAATTATAGCAAGTGAACAATTTGGGTTTAAAAAACAACATAGTGCAGTTCACCAAATAAACCGTATTACAAATATAATAAAGTCCAACAAACGAATTAAACAATCTACAGGCTTAATAATTCTGGACATAGAAAAGGCATTTGATACCGTTTGGCACAACGGTCTTATCTATAAATTGCTCCAAGCTAATATACCAAAATATTTGTGCAGGATTGTTGCTGATTTCTTAATGGACAGAACGTTTGTAGTTGCCATTAACGTTCTCGTCTCCAAAACAAATTACTGCAGGTCTACCACAAGGTTCAATATTGTCACCATTATTATATTCAATCTACACATCGGATTTCTCTGCCCCCTCGTACATGAAAGTCGCTTACTACGCTGATGATACCGCCCTCATAACTTCCAGTAAACTTACTAAAGCATTGATAAAGAAAATGGAAAAAGGATTGTCTGCATGTAACAAATACTTTTATAAGTGGAAAATAAAAATAAATCCTATTAAAACGCAAGCTATTATATTTCCCTATAACAAATCCCCCAAACGCTTACCAAATCGGCAGTTAAACTTCCAAAATGAGAGTGTCACGATTAAAAATGAGGTCAAATATCTTGGAGTTTTCATCGACAAAAAACTAACTTTTGCAAAACACATAGACGAAATCTCTAAAAAATCACGAAACACTATAAGAGCTTTGTGGCCAGTTCTTAACAAACGTTCAACACTTAATTCTAAAAACAAAAATTTGTTATTCAAGAGTGTGATTAGACCAACGTTGACCTATGCAAGTCCCATTTGGTATAATGCAGCAAAAACTCATTTAAAAAAATTACAAATAATACAAAATAAATGTTTAAAAATTATAAACAATAAAAATTGGAGATATCCCACTGAACTTCTTCATAATGAAACTGGATATGAGCGAATTGTCGACTTCATGAAAAAACTCAACAATAAATACTATGAATCAATTCAAAATTCTTCTTATCAACTGATACGGGAATGCATACAATCGGCATAATAGCAGCTCTAAAAATAAAATTTATTAAATTGAAAATGACGTGTGTACGTTTGTTATCTCTAGATAATTTTACTGTAAACATGTATATTTTCTAACTATATTTAAAGTTTTTTTTTTCTTAGCAAATAAAGGATTTTCCTATTTTCCCTTTAAAAATATTATAATTAAAAAAATAAAAATCAAGATCTGTGAGTATAAGTATAATTCGTTGCAATATCTATAGATAAAATCTCGAAAATTGTAATTTTGTATTTAAAAATAAGATGTAAATAAAGATGTATATATAAATGAAAAAAAAAAATGAAATAAATCACCGAAAGGTATGACAACAGTTTATTTATATTAAGAAATTTGCATAAATAAATCGTCATCGTTTATATTTCTTAAATTATGATTTTATAGTAACAATTGATGATGATCTGCTATTCCAAATTTTAGAGGTGCAAAAAATTAAATACCAGAAAACTATCAAAATCGAAAAATGATGATTGCTTACAATACAAAGATCAGTACAATGATGATATATTTATCTTTAATATTACAGAAGTTACCAGGATTTTTACTTTTCATGGTTTCTTTTTGTTTCAATTCTGATATTTGTAACAAAGTGATCTAGACAAGAAATTCTATAGTTATTCAAAATGCGTCGATGGCGTAGTGTGTATGACGGTATATCGCAAACCGAAGGTCGTGAGTTCAATGCTTGGTCGGGTTAACTTTTTTATTATTTTTTATTTATTTTTTTATAGTGCTTTGAAAAAAAAAGAAATAGGAAAAAACCCAAGGATTAAATTTTACTTAGTACGTTTTTATTATTTTTTTTATTTAATTTTTTTTGCTATTTTATTTATTTTGCTCTAATTAAAAAAAATTAAGGTAATAAAAAAATTTGTATAACATAACGGAATGAAATATTTTACATTTACTTTATATGTATGTTAACAAGTTTTAATACCGTGTTAATGGCTTAAAACAGCATAATTAAGTAAATCAGCCGTGAAAGCCTCCAGTACGAACCATTGTTTGTTCGAAACCTGGTTCGGTTGAGTTCATTTTTTTATTTTAACAAGAAATAAATTAGTATAAATTTTTATTTCTTTATTTTTTTATTTATAAATATAAATAATTAAAAAAAACATGTACCGATGATTTGTATTAAATTTTTTTTTAATTTTATATAAAATATTATATAGTATCCGAACTGTATATACTTTATTTTTCAGAAATATACAGAATTAATTTTAATTTTCAGAAATATACAACATTGATCTTTGTACTACGTGTTAAATTAGTCATTTATTTAAATTAATAGTTTTTTGCACTGATTCAAGTTTCTAATTGTAATTTTTCTGTTAGTTGAAAAATAACGTAAGACAAACATTAATAAAAATTTGGGTTGGTATCGATGGCTTCTAAACGCCTGTCTTCACTAAAAAGGAACCACAAGCATTAGGCAAGGCACAAGAAGTCTCGCAATAAAAAAGAGAAACACAAGAAGTTTAGTTTTTTCAATCAAAGATAAAAAGGAGAAGTCACAATTTAACTTTCCTTTGATTTATTAAAATCCACAATAAATTAAAATAAATTCCAATAAATGACAATTTAAAGATTATTAAATTACAAAATCTTAATGGCGCGAACAACCACGATCTGAAAGCAATCAAAAAACGATCTTGAATCAAATAGAAAGAGTTATAGTAAAGTTAATCAAATTCGGCCAACGATATGGCGCAAATTATTATTCGAAAAATACAATTTAATTAATTCTAAAGGCGCGACTTCCACTACGATAAAAAAGTATATAAGGCCAAAGGATGATGAATAAGCGGCAATTGATGATAGACGTCAAAAAACTTCTACTAGCTTTGGCATCACTCAACCATGAACCAGGGATGGAAATTCATAATTGTTCAGACGTGAACATTAAAATTTGAAGTAATTTTATTTTAATAAACATTGTGAATTTTATTTTAAAAATGAAATCCTAAATGTTTTTCGTTTGATTTCCGCCTAGTTGTTCGAATAGTTTGCTTGACAATTAGTATTTCCGCTTCCTTTCTATACAATTTGTACTACCCTTTCTATGATAGCACGCATAAATAAAATAAAACAATCTGAAGTCGTGCTAATAAATTACTGGCAATAAGTTGCTCCGAATAGTACCGATAGCCGACGAGTCAGAAGCCGGAACCATTTGGCATGCAAATAAAAAATAACGCTACAATAAGTCAGTTCTAACACCTTTTTAGCTTAATTTTACCTACGATAATTGCTACATACTAATGCGTTCCATCGGCGTTTGAGCATTTGAGCTCCTTACTAACTACGTCCAGGATGCTCCTATGTCCGATGTTCGGCTGAAAGCTATCTCAAATGGCATCGCTCTTCATACGCAAAGCTGACATTGCAGCCGTTGACCTAATAAATAAGTCCAACGGGAGCAATCCAAAGATTGCCTAAATTGTTTGTGTTGGAGCAGTGCGCATTGCGCCATATACACTCATAAAAGCAGTCCTTTTAATCCCATCTTACCTACTTTTAATTATGATCTGAGAGGCTTTTGGCCACCATACCACAGTTGCATAAGTTATTATACCATCATTGTGTAAATCTAGAAATGCAGCCATGGGCAAGATTCCCCACTTACGGGCACATACTCGTTTATATTGATGCACGATCCTTTTTGGTTTGCGTATCTACATTTCAATTTGTTCGTTTCAGTTAAGTTCTATATCCAGAGTAACGTCTATATAATTCACATTGCTTAACCAACTGACTTCCGATCAGAAAAGCATTAAGGATCCAAGCTCTACACCCTTCCTCCCTCGAATGAAGAGCATAGCATACATCCTTGGATGTCGCATACATCCTTGGATGGTATCTATGAACTTTCCACCAAATATAAGTGCCAGATCGTCGGCATACGCAACCGTATGGACGTTTATTGCGTACAGTTTACAAAGAAGGCTATCAGCGGTGATGTTCCACAAAGAGGTGACAAAACTCCTCCCTGCGAGAAACCCCTGACTACCCTACTCCGGATTCTGAAACGACCATTTTTGAGATTTATAGCTCTTGACCTAAGCAAAGTGTTGATCCATTTTATACCAATGAGTTTAACCCCACGCTCAGCAATGGCATTTCTTAACTTCGAGAAAGAGATTTTATCAAAGGCACACTTAATATCTACAAAGACGAAAAATTCTGCAGCACCACTATTATTTCTCTTTCTGCGACTCTGATAATTTTCTGCAGAGCGGTTGCAGTAGATCTGCCTCCTCTATAAGCATGTTGATGTCTACTCAATAATTTTTAAGCCATTCTGTTGTTTGTTTACTGTTTGTTTTTATTTATTTATTGATCACAACTTAATACAAAGATTAAATCTTATATTAAAAATTTGGATTATATGACTTGGTATTCAAAACTTATTCGATATCGAAAAAAATATTTAAAAATTAAATTATAAATTTAATGTCTATCAATTAAAATTATTTTTTTAATTGTTTAATAAGACTTTCAATATTTACATACTCCTACTATTTCAACAAATTAACTTAATTTCTTTATGAACTGATTTTACCCGATAACTAACAATTGCAATATGAAAGATGACAAGCTTAAGCCAACTTTTTCGATGCTGCTGAAAAAAAAAAAAAAAATGAGAAATATCATTTTGCAGTAGGTATTTGAAGGGGATAGTAATGAAGGCAAGGAAAATCATTAGTTGCCTGGTAGAGGAACTTACAATTATGGTGTGGAAGTTGTAATAAATTATGAAAGTAATTGTAATGCTAATGACGAATCGAGTAATAAAAATCGAAGTGGTCGTGTGTGAATAATTCGTACTACGAGACTAAAGATACTGTAAAATAATACAAAAAGGCGTGAAATAAAGACGAATCAATCAATGTTATTTGCGAAAACCTTTCCGCACAAGTCCTGCCATGATCCCCTTACAGAACTGCGAAAGAAAAAATCATACCCACTGTGCTACAATGTGCGCGTAAAAGATCTGCAGAGATTTTACAATGCACTCACCTAAGTAAAATAGTTAAAATTTTATGATCAACATTTTTGTACAACATGTTATCCCCGCCCTTGTCGTTTAGAATAAACCCACTTTCTTTAAATGAAAAACAATAGATACATTGACAAATTTTAATATATTATGCTTCATGTTTTAGGGTTTTTTCGTAAATCTTTCATGGAATTCTTTACTTTTAAGGCGTTTTACATTCCTGTCGGAGGCGTTTCCGAACAAATCAATTTTAGTTTCATCACTTCATAAGTTGTTTCTCTATTTTCTTTCACCTTAACGTCCTGACTGATTTTTATGTAACTTTTTGCAAATTGTAACCTTATCGCCAATTTTGTTTTTCTTGAACTTTTCTAGTTATCCCTCCTGGGAGATTAGCCTTCTATAAGCGTCGCCGAACTGTTGGAGCGCTAACAGAATTTCCAATTTCGGTAGAAACCTGTCTTGATGACATGAATGGGTCTCTTGTTTGAAATTGAGACAATATAACGATCAAATGTCGCATTGGGTTTTGGAGGCCTACCGCGTCTATCGATTGGTATATTGTTTCTTAACGCATTTTGAACAAAATAAAGTGATCAGTTGAGATACTTAGCAATTTCTCTTAAAGATTTTTCATTTTTACGCAATTCAAAAACAACTCTCTGTTCTTCTGTAGTAAAGTGTATATTTCTACCATCTATACAATAATCTAAGGATACATTCAAATAATTTTCTTTCTAATAGGGATTACTTACCACGTTCTTTAATAATAATTGTACAAAAATTTTGTTTTGATTATGAATTTGCGTTTAAATTTCACGTGTTTCTATTATTTTGATCAAACAAATTTTGACTTTGAACAATAAAAATATTTTTTTTATAACGATACGTAATTTTTATTTGGGCTTGCCTGATTTAGTATTGGCGGACATATTTTTAAAATGTTAAGAAAATGTAGTAAGCTTAAGTTACCAGAAGGATAAAAATCATAGCTTAAAAATAGTACCCTCTAGCGTATCTACAGACACACAAACATTTATTTTAATAAATAATTTTACAAACCCATGCATAACCTTGACACTATTTAAGCCCTTTAAAAGAATAACGATTATTTAACTCTATACATTTAATAGACACAAAGAAGACTTATGAAGATAAATGAACACAGCTTATGCTGGAGATTAATGGCAGAGAATAATGTTTCTATTTTTATATTTCTTGATTTCGCTATTGCATTGTATTTTGTTTACTCATACCCGTATATTTCTACTTCTATCAGTTTGTTCTTGTACATATGTATATTACCAGCAAAAAATAAAGTTTTACCCCAGAAACAATTGCCACATAATAACTAACTTCTGTGATTGCCAAATATTACTGGATTAAAAAACACATTATGTACATTAAACTTAAACTAAATTAATTAATAAAGAATCTAGTTTTTATAGTATAAAAAAGAATGCCTTGTAAATATTTACAAAATGTGTCATTATTAAGAAGAAATTTTATAAATTTAAAATTAAATCGAAACAAAAGCATATGAATTACAATTTATTGCATTGTGTTATATTATAATCAATTATTTTATTTTCATATTTTATTTATTGAATCTTTAATATATTTGAACAAGTTAAAATCATTTGCGAGTCATCCCTCTAATGTATGGCCAAGAAAAGTAATATCCCTTTGTTTTTAGTCAAATGTAACCAGTTGCATTAAGAATGTTACGCGCCAAAGGATTTGGATGAGTTTCAAGCTTCTATAAATACGTTACCGTATGTTTCGCTATTTCTGGGAGGTTATTATGTAATTCGATTCGAATCGAAAAAAATACGAATTCGTAAAAATGTATATATCAAGGCGAATTGAATACTAGGTAAAACTGATAGCCCAGGTGAACATCTTCTTTTATATGTGTTTTATACCCTCTTATGTCAATGTTTTTTACTTTTTCTTTGCTATACATTTTATGAAATAAAATTTGATTATATTTGATAAAATTTTTATTTTTCACTTTTTACTTTAAATATTTTAATATTTTTTGCAAAAACTAACAAATTTTTTGTGTTTTGTCTAAAAAATGTCCTTTTTTATTTTCTTTTGAATTTTTCTTTGGGTTTTTGACAACTGTGGGTGTTTTTACACAAACAAAATTGCCTGTGGTTGTTTTTGTTGCTTCATTGCGATTACCTAGTGTTCAATTAGCCTTGGTCTATATATTACGATTTTAGGAAATTTATTGTCGAACGCTCGTAAAATATTTTATTTATTAGATTTTATTTACCCACTTTAGAAAACCTAAAAAACCTATAACTCCTGGTATGGCACATTTATTATAAAGAAATCTTTTTGCCTTTATTTTCTTCTCCTCACTCATTGGGAAAACTATATGTTTGGGGCAAAGAATTTTTTATTGCCTCACATACCTCCGATAAACAAATAGGACTGAGACATTCCCACTTCGTGCATAAAGTTTTAAGGTGGCTGTCAACTTTAATACATTGGATGGCACTAGATTTTTGGGGTACTTTCAAATCATCTTTGATAAAGTTCAGTACATACATACATAAATGAGTTTTATAAAGCCGAAAATTGTTTATAAAAATGTGGGGTGGTGTCGATGGCTTCTAAACGGCTGTCTTCACCAAAAAGGGACCACAAGCATTAGGCAATACACGAGAAGTCTCGCAATAAAAAAAAGAAACGCAAAAAGTTTAGTTTTTTCAATCAAAAGATAACGGAAAAGTTACAAATTAACTTTCCTTTAGTTTATTAAAATCCACAATAAGGCAAATAAAAATTCCAATAAATTACAATTTAATTTAAAGTTTATAAAATTAAATGCGCGAACAACAACGATCCGAAAGCAATCAAAAAACGATCTTAATGATTACAATTTAAAACTAATGCCAACGATATGGCGCAAAGAAATATAAAAAAGTTATTCAAATTCGGCCAACGATATGGCGCAAGAAAATTATTAATCAAAAAAACAATTTAATTAATTATAAAGGTCTACTACGATAAAAAAATACATACAAAACCAAGGATGAAGAATAAGCGGCAATTGAAGATAGACGTCAAAAAACTTCTACTAGATTTGGCATCACTCAACCATGAACCAGGGATGGAAAATCATCATTGTTCAGACGTGAACAGTTTATGAATCTGCAAGTAATATTTCAGTATTTAATGAAACCTTAGAAATAAAATAATTTACTTACGAATTTTTATTGAGATTCATAATATTCATTGTGTCCAGTATAAACCATAGATAACACATAGATAGTCAACTGAAATGTCAAAAACATTTATTGTTAGACAAATTTGTATAAGTATTGGTTTTTAAAAATATTTCCCAACAGCAACTAAAGTGCAAATAGTTGTATAAAATGTTTTGTAAGAAAAATGTGTTTTTTTTACAATAAACTTTTGATGTTAAAATTAAATATTTCTCTTGTTTTTAAATAAGAATATGAATTTTGTAT
Organism: Phasia obesa; assembly: GCA_949628195.1. NCBI lineage: Eukaryota > Metazoa > Arthropoda > Insecta > Diptera > Tachinidae > Phasia > Phasia obesa. The sequence continues at coordinate 43,841,169 of OX451215.1, forward strand.
ATTTGCTCATATATTTATGTGCCAAAAACGTTGGATTGAATACTAATTTTAATTTAATTAAAAAATACAATACTGTGAAGAAATAAATCTCACCTAACAAATGTCAACAAAATTAAATTTATTTTTTGTTAATAACTTGAAAATATTTTAAATTGTTAATGAATTTCGTGGGAAAAAATTTTAAATTTTTACATACTTAAGTAATTTAACATAGTGTCTTAATGTAAGTAAAAATGTTACTCCCCTATGTGTGTTAAATTCACAGCGAACCCGTATGTGCGAAGACATTTATAGCCACGTTTTTGACATTTGGAAAGTGTTGACTATCTACATATGTAATCTATGGTATAAACTTTCTTTGAACTCTCTCGGGAATATGATCTTCTTCAATACTTTCCCACAACAAAACGTAATCCATTTTTTAATTTTAAATTATTCTTTTTATTTCAATATGTTCATATAATTTAAATTTTATCCTAAATTTTTGCAAAACATTTTTGACATTTCTACAAAATAATGCATAGTTCTGCCAAGTTTTTACATATGAAAATTGGCATTACTTACTTTTTCCCGCCGTGCCAGTGGCGCGCTTACATAAGTACTTAAAAAAACTGTGTCATCGGCAAATGTCGATGTGAGCACTTGATTGCTAGTTGGTATATCGGATGTGTACAGCAAGAATACTTAAAAAATTGATCCCAAAATACTACCTTTTGGTACTGCGGCTTTAATGAGCTGAGGCGAGCTTAAGAAATCTCCTTCTTTTAGTATGAACTAACTTTCAGTTAAATAATTTTTTTAGTTTTCAGGCAAGTTCAGCTTTAACTTATATATTAGGCCTTCGTGTCATAGCTTGTCGAATGCTTGAGAAACGTCTATAAAAAGCGCGAAACCGTATTTTCTTTCTTCAAACGTCTTTTTAATTACATTTACTAATCTGTGTGTTTGTTGGATCGTAGTATATTGTTTTCTAAAGCCAAATTGATGGAATACATTTTTTCTCGTTCAGAATTGGATTCAACTTAATTATTAGATAATATACTCTTAAACATCTTTAATATTTTTTATAAAGGATTTATAGGTCTGTATGATTCTACCTTGGTGTGGTCTTTTGTAGGTTTAGGTATCATAGTAATCAAAGAAATTGTCCACTCTGTAGGAAAGTACTCAAAACGTAAAATGGCAGAAAGAATATTTTTTTTGGGCTATACTGGCTTTACAACTTCCAGGAGCTTTCTTAGTATTTACATCAGTTATTGCACTTTTAATATATCAAAACTCATACCATACCTTAGGGTAACTGCACGAAGTAATCAATTTATGAGACCAGATTATTTTAGTCTTACGCCTTGTTAAAATTATTACGATGGCAATCCAAACTAGATAACCGTTTTTAAAATTGTTGCTGGGTTTTTGTACGAAGCCGCAATAAAAACTTATATTTAAAAGAAAAGCTTTATTTAAATGAAAAAATATACCATAAAAAACAAATATATAGTATAGTCTACTTTTAAAATAATCTTTTATTTCAGTTTGTCTAAAGGAATATTTTTCACTTTGAGTAAATAAAGAAAATATTGAGATTCCTCTACAATAACTTTTTTCAACATTTGAAACTGAATTAAAAAAATTCGAAAAAGATTTCAAATTAAAATAAATAACTTAACTCTTACATGGGGCAGCTCCAAGAGCATATTGTAAGGGATATAATTAATACTTCTTTGTTTATCGGAGCTTAAGTCCCCTTTCATAATAGGACAGAGACAGGGCTGACAGACGAGATTTGTGGGTATGGGGTTGAAGAAGTGGAGTGTGTATTTCATGACTATTGTACTAGACATTTTTTCGTTTCTCTTTTCTGCTTTTCGCTTTTTTCTGTGTTGCTTCACATTATATTTTTCAAGTTGGCGCTTACTTGCTTAAAATTTCTCAACAAAGTACATATAACACATATTTTCAAACACAGACACATGTAAAGTAAATAAATCCGAAAATAGAATGTGCAACAATCTGTCTGTCTTGTTTATGTTCATTGTAAAAGTTTTAAGACAGAGCAAAAGGGAATTCAAAAATTTCTATCCTGTTTCTGTCTATTGTAAAAGCAGTCTAAGTAAGCATTTTTCTTTCATTATTTAAAAAGTGATTAATGGTTAATACATTTTTCAAATGGTTAAATGGTGTCTAGATTGCCTTCTGTAATTCATTTCTTGCTAAAACTTAAAATAGAATTGCAGTGTTTAGAGTTCGGGTAGAAATCTGATTATGTATTTCTTCAGAAGACCTTCGGTAAAACTGTAAAAGCAGTATTAGGAAAACCTAATACCAAGAAGAAATCACTAAATTTAGAAGCAAATGTTACAAATGCGGCTCTTATTATTAGTAGTATCCAAAATACCTTTACTGCAAACAGTTTTTGATAGACAAAAACAACCTATATGATCTAATTTAAATAATATCGTTTGCCATAGTTACATATCTATAAAAACAAGATGTCATTGGTGCTCTTCGATGCCCCCATCACTGTTGCCAATTTGGAGATTTTGCAACTAAATCTAGCGAGTTGAGAGTTGAAAATTATTTTCATGATTTTGAGGTTCTCACATCTTTCATGCGAGAACCATGACTTCTCAGTTTAGTGCCGTTTTTTTAAGTAAAATAAGATATAAGTGTTAAATAACTAGCTCTCGATTAATATTTTACTCAGAATAAATCGATTGTTACGTTGACTATCTGGTATTTATTAAAACATTTACATATTGTATCGAATACCGTAAGTAACAGCACAAAAATAATCTTTTTTTTTTCAAAAATATATGGGACGAATTATTCCACCAGAATGAGATGTAAAGAAAACAACAACTTTATCTGAATGTGCTCCGATAGGCAAGTAATTGTTATTGTCTTTTTTTGGGGGTTGCATTTGTGTCACTTCAGCAAAGGCAATTAGTTACTATTCGTGTAAAATTAAGTTACACTTTTGAATTTTATTGCAACTGTATTGTATCAAAAAAGCCTGAGGGCAATAGGTTCTTAAATACTTTGTGATGATTTTCGACATTCCAAGTTCTGTTTGTTTACATAACCATTTAGAATGGGCTTTATTAATAAACGTTGAAAATAGAACTGTATTAAAAATGAACAAAATTTCTTAAAAATTTTAGGAGTTTTTGTTTGAGAAACATTTAATTGTCAGAAACTAATAAATCTTTCCTATATCAGATAAAATTTACTTTCAAGTTTATATAGAATGCGACAAACTGTCGATTACCTGAATAATTTTCTTTAATTTTTATTAAATTTCCCTTAGTCATGATACAATCGAATAATATCCATAATTAAATTGCATAACCTACTGAACAGAAATGGCTTTAAAATTTAAATTAATTTGAATATACGGGAATTTAAATTTAACTTTTATATTTTTAGTTATTTTTTAACGTTAATTACCGCTAAATAAAAAACTTAGTAATTTCTGGCGGTTTTCAGTACAAATTTGGTGGGAAATCGTAAGAAAAATTTGGCAACAGTGGCCCCCATCCACAAAAAATAAAATGAAAGCTTGGAAGCAAAAGTATGGCCAAGCTTAAACATAAAAACGCACGTGTTTCACTTCAATTTTACTAAGAGAAAAACATGTACATATGTATATGTACATATATTTTTATTGGTGTTAGTAAGAATTTGATAGTCGTATTACTCCTAAAGTACCGAACCGATTAAAATATAATTCTTGCAAAAAAAACCGACTTCAAAACAAATAGAAGGGCACCAATTCTAAACTAAAAATGTAAGAAGTAATCTGTAAGAATTAGATTTAAACCAAATAAAAGATGCGCCAAAATTAGAGGGAAAAAATAAACACTATTGAATGTCAAGCCTCTCCCTATTACTGTTTAAAAGTTAAGTTATTTTCACCAGCATCCGTCTTGTATGGGGACACCATTCAAGCCTCTGTCTATAACGGTTTCAAAGATAGGGGCACACAGATCAAATAACATCACCTATTCGGACACCCTTTAATTTACAATGTTAAATTAAAGACCTGTTGTTATAAAGGACTTGGTCACAAAGATTCTTTGTAAATTTCAACTACCTGTCTATAACGGTTAAAAAGTTTAACCATATATATCAAATTACATGAACTATTGGGACACCCTTTACATTATAATTCCAAATATATATATTTGTTATCATACCAGAGAAAGTAGTGGACATTCTGCCTAATTTTCAAGTGTTTGTGTTTAACGGTTCAAAAGATAGGGTCATATAGATCAAATTACGTAATTTATGGGGACACCCTTTAATTTCTAACTTCAAAGTGTATACTTGCTATAGTGGACTTTGCAATACAGGTTCCTTGTAAATTTCAGCTGTCTGTCTCTAACAGTTCAAAAGTTTGGCCACATACATAGAATTACATTAACTATTGGGGCACCCTTTTAGTTCCAAATTCAAAATTTTATACTTTTTGTTATAACTGACTTAGCACTACAGGTTCTTTGTAAATTTCAGCGGTCTGTGTACAACTATTCAAAAGTATGGCCATATACATCAAATTAAATGAACTATAGGAGCACCCTTTAATTTAAAATTTTGAGTATTTATACATTTTATTATAACGGTCATAGTAATCGACATTCTGTCAAATTTTCAATTTCACGCAATTTTTTAAAATTTTAATTTGCTGCCCTTTACGGTTCTTAATACACGTAAAAAACATGTATGTTGTATGGGGACACCCTTTAATTTTTAATATAGTGAACTGTTTTTAAAATGGGACCAACATTGAAGCATAACCTTTCAAATAAAGCAAAAAATTTTAAAATCGGTTCAGAAATGGCTGAGTTCTGCGGTTACATACATAAAAAAAAAAGCAACATTCAGACGAATAGATAACCTCCTTCTTTTTTGAAGTCGGTTAAAAATTAAGATTGTTCACATCTGTAAAAAAGCTTTAAACGCATATAAATCTTTCCAAAATCGGTGCAGTATTACAGACGTAAAAGGGATTGCTAAAAATGTGTTTGCCTATTAATTATATAGATTATATTTAATACTCACATACACTCTCAAAATCAATCTAGCGTGTATAATTCAATAAGTTCTGTATAAGGAATTCAACCAAAATTAATTAGTAAGCAATAACGTAAGATAAGGATAAAAGTCAACATGATAATTTTTTAATTTTTGGTCTGTTTCTGACGACATTTATAATAACTGCCTGTCAAAAGTTTATTAAATTAGGATAAAACTTAAGAAGTATTTGACAATCATTTAGCTACAATTTTTTTATTTTTTTCACTATAATTTTATTAAATCTAAATGTGTGTCTACTCATTACAATTTCAAACTTCTATATTTTGAGATATCCTTTCAAACTGCTTGAAACTTTTGTTTGCCAATACTTAAATAATGTTATGTTAAACAAAGTTCATACTTTCTACAAGTCAAATAAAAACACAACAATATCTCGTATCAAAACAGCAAGTGATGGAAAAGTTAAATTGATTTTTATTGTTCACTATTCAACCAGAAATATTTTCTAAACATCTGCTGCTATCACATTTATATTTACACAACATCAAAAGTATGCATAGGTGTGTTTGAAATGTCCAAAATAAGTTTTGTGATTCTATGGTGATAAAATAGCAGAGTAGAGGATTTTACGTAAAAGACCTTTTCTCTAAATATAAAAAACTAAAATTTTAAAATTTGTTGTTCTTAAAGATGACTTTCTATAATTTAGATAATACAAAATTAAACTGACTTGAAGTCTATTTTTATTTTACCCAAAGTTGTATATTCACTTGAAATAAAATACTTTTATCATACCTTTTTTTGAAAACCGTCATTACTGGCTATTGGTTTAGTACGGTGGGTGGTCCCCTTCGATACGAAGACATCTTATCTAAAAAGTGGCTTGATAATGATGTCTTCGAAAGCGGTCGCCAACAGTACCAAACCAACATCCAGTGACGACGATCTTCACTGAAAGGTGTGACAACATTATCAAAAATTGTTTAATATAATTGTTTTTAACTATTTATGAATCTGAATTCTATAACATATTATTGTCATCCAAATATACACATATATTTAATACCAGCTGTGTCCACACAAGTTGTGTGCGTTCTGACAATATTTTGTTTGATTTTGCACTAAATTTTAAGACTCTTACGTATTTACTTTATATAAACGTACCCATCCCTGGATAAAATTCTAAAAACTTGTAAAGTTCTGTAAAAGATAGACAGAAAATGAGTTACACATTATTTTAAAACAGCGCCATCTGTTACGCAATATTGTTTAAAATATAACGCTTTAAAATCGGTAAAAAATCGGAGTACTTTTTAAGGTTTTTTTTCACTTTCTCTTAGAAATAAGACATTTTTATGGAAGATGAAGTATCCTATATTGGTATAAGGATACTAAGGTACATCCTTACAAAATTTTGTTAAAATCCATCCAGTAGTTTTTACGTGATGCGAACACAACGAAAAAAAACAGACAGACAGGAAATGAGTTACTGTTCTATTATATGTATTTTTTTTTTTTTTTGGATTCTGTCCAAAAAGAAATTGGTAAATGGCAAAGGTACGAAACCAAAGCGCCAGGGTATGATTGCCTTAGCTTCCTCCAAAATCTGCAGAGCGACCTATACCTTCGTATAGGTAGTGAGACCCCAAATTCAGCTAGGTAAAATTAATGAGAGTTTAATGGTGCTCCTCCAGTGAAAATCTTGAGTTTATTGGTACTCCTCCAGTTAAAAATTGAGTTTAATGGTGCTCCTCCAGTTAACAGTTGAGTTTTTTAAAATGGTGCTCCACCAATGTCCGACTTATTGAAATTAAAATTTATAGGTTATAAACGATAACCAAACGATTACACGTGGCTGATTAAACAACCACCAATAACAGTACCGTAGTACAGCTATTCGAGGACGCCAATCAGCCAGTGTGAGAACGAGACGCAAACCACTCGAAGGCCGAGCAACAAGGACGGCCTGATTGACTTTAAGCGATAATGACAATGACGCACGCACGTGTTCCCCGACCCAGAGCTACTTTACGACTGTTCTATTATATGTATAGATACCTCAAATCATCGTTTACAGTGATGGTAACTAGAACTGCCATTATACTTGAGATACTAACTTATTTACCGCAACCAGCCCAAATATGGTTGCTTGTGAAACCAATGAAAAGGAAAAGAATATATTTTATAGATTTTATTATTTAAGCGAAATTTTCTAAAGTGCTTTACTTAACACAAATTTTGTAAGAAAACTTTTCTACAATGTTCCTGAAACAAAAGTTTTGTTAATTTTATTATATTATTATTTAAAACCAGCTATTATATATGTAATATATATGTAGTGAATTATAAAGGCAAGTAAAAATCTAACTTGAAGCGTTGTTTCAACTGTGAAGATATTGCCTCATTACCAACTTCTAGCGACTTTAGTGACATCAGCGACGTAAGTGATAAAGAGAAGTTGTTCCGCTGGTACGAATTTGTGCCCCACTGCAACAGATAACAACTACATTGAAAAAAAAATTGGCAAAAGCTTAGAATATAGAACTCCAGCGTGTAACAAAAATTAAAAGAAAGTATGAAAAAAATTGTTTACATCGTCCCGGCTTTCGATTTTGTTTTGAAAGCAATCCACACCAAAGACCCCTACGTTTTTAGTTTTTGTTTTTTTTTAGGAGAAGTAACACTCAGGCAATTAATGCCTATATTAACTGTGTTACTTCCTTTAGAAAGGGATAGTAGTAGATAAGACAGATGGTTAGTTTGATATTAAGACTTCGCGTATGGCAACACATCGTTGTGATTATTTTTAGAACACATCGTTGTGATTATTTTTAGAACAGTGTTGCAAGCGCCTCTGGTGTTATTTAGGCGAATTATTTTAAAGCTAGCATAGCTAATTTATAATTTTTTTTTTTTGCTTTGTGGTAATACCGGCGAATTCGTTTTTAGTTCCACCTTAAACTATGCTGCATATCAGATTAGGTATTTTTTACTTTTTAAAAAATAAAATATGCATAGCCAGTTAGTTTAACTGCGTACTTTCACTGCTTTTTCTCGACTTTCTCTTGGAAATAAGATAGTTTTGCAGAAAAAATATATATTGGGACCAGGATACTTAGGTATCTCCTCACAAAATTTTGTTAAAATCCATCCAGTAGTTTTTACGTGATGCGAACGTAACAGAAAAGCAGAGAGACGGAAATGAGTAACTACTTTATTATATGTATAGATATATAGATATTATATGTAAGTTAAGCCCTTTCTTTTTACATAAAGAAATTGTATAAAATGTATATAAATCTAAACAACACCACGAATCAACAAATAATCACTTTAGCATTTCCTCTTTATTTTTTTTTTCGTTATACCTGCCGAGAGATTTGCCGTAGTTGATGATAGAACTAAAGAAACTCCCACTTATTTGCCAAGCAATATACTGACATTCTCTTACGAACGTACGTCCGCAAAAGCACACAATTGATTTATGGATTAACCACAAGGCAACAATTCATGTTAAATATATTGCATTTAATAAGAGAGTCGAACATGCGCAATTGCCCAATACGAACGGATGCAATCAAGACTACAATTTTACAGACAGAACAACACACACAAACGACACTTGAATATTTATAGTATCGCAATAAACACAGGCACTAGACATAAACTTTTCAAATTTGTAAGTGTTTTTAACATTGTTAATCATTTTATAAACAATTCTAGAGAAGTGTGGTTGGTACGGATACATACGTACATATATCTACAATAGTGTGTAGGGTATGTGCACGATGATGTCTATGGAAACATTTGTTTTTGCAACACTGAAAACGTAACAGATAGATGGCGCCTTTTGGCCTGGCATTTACAAGAGCAACTGTTTCTTTGTTTGATATCAATAACAACATATTTTATGCATTTGCTTGCATCTTCAAATTCAAGTTACGTGTGTGTGTAAAAGTTTAGTTACATGAACATCGCTGTAGATGTTTAATTTTTGTACATCTGCCTCTCAACAGTTGCCCAAACTAACATGCGATTCAACCTAAGAAAAGCAACAGCAGCCATAACACTTGGTCAAAAGGTGGAAACATATCGATTCATTTAAGCATTTAATAATAATCGATACTTAAAGTAGGCGTACCTGTTTTGAATCGCATAAAATATAAAAAAAAGTTTAGCTGCAACTTATTTATGGATATTATCATTTTACATAGAATTTTTATTTTATGTTGTAAACGATAATTGCACATGGGCTGCGTAATTTGATATGTCTGAAAGGTTAACAAATATTTATTGATTTCGCTAATGCATTTGACACAGTTTAATATAATTTAAAATATTTCAAATCTATTTTTAATCAAGCACAAGGTCTTTTTTATATAAAAATCTTTAAACAATTTTTATTTACAATATTTCGCTACACCATTGGGTAGCATCTTCAGGAAATAAAAATAATAAAAGTTTTAAAAAATTTAAATGATTCAATCAATTTAAATGATTGATAAAAATTCAATCATTTAAATTTTTTAAAACTTTTATTATTTTTATTTCCTGAAGATGCTACCCAATGGTGTAGCGAAATATTGTAAATAAAAATTGTTTAAAGATTTTTATATAAAAAAGACCTTGTGCTTGATTAAAAATAGATTTGAAATATAAAAAAAGGTCAAAAACTACAATAACTATTTTATAATTTAAAATATGTATGTTCAAAAAGAAACGAAATGAACGCTTTAACTTAAACAGTTAGGACCCATACAAACTTATCTTTTAGAATATTTACGTTTCCAGTTAAACCCATTTTATTTTATTCTACCCATCTCAAAACTGAATAGTAAAATTGGTTAAAAATTTTGGGTGCATTAAACTTTAGATAATTTTTAATTCAAAACTTACGGTTAAAACTTTTAAATCTATCTATATTCTATGTTTATATACATGTGACCGCGCAAAGAGAAGAGGGCCTAAGAGTAAAAAAATACATGTTACTCGGTTTGGCCAAGCATCAAGTAGCGTTGATGCTTTTAACGTTTTGTTCTATTTTAGATATGATAAAATATAATTATTCGGTTATGCTTTTATAATATTTGTTTCAAAATCCATAATTTTAAAATATTTAAATTGAATAAAAATTTTTCTTTCACTAAAATATATGCAGTTACATGAATTTTTTAATGACGTCAACATCGCTGGTTTTTTCCTTAAATTTTTTTTCATTTATGTTATTTTTCAAATAAATTTATATTTATTTATTTTTTTTTGCTTGGGATTTTTAAGCGTTTTTAAACCAGATTTTAATAAAAAATGTTTTTGTATTTTCCACATTAACAATCCGATTCTATTCAAATTTTGGTAAATATATTTATATCTTATAGTTATCAATTTACATACCACAATTACATACAATTTTTGTATGTAAAGTGTTTTTAAGAAAAACAATATATGGCATGACCTTAAGTTCTGATTCGGATTTGAATAAAAATTAACACACATTTTGCTAGGTATATGTGTATCAGTATGGTATCAGTATGACTATAGAAGCTAAAATAAAATTTTTAGTTGTAGGACATATGGAAGGTAGGTGCGTCCTTGCACCGATTTTTTAAAATAATTTATATTCTTCTTAACTAAGCCATTTTATGCCAGTGTACTAAAATAAATCGTAGAAAATTTAACCATAAAGTAAAAATGTTAAACAAGAGGGAAGCCTTAGGTAGTGGTAGACTTCGTTCTCACCAACTAACGATTGATGATTGAATACAGTTTTTCTCGTATTCCTGAGTTTGGTTGGTTAAATCGATGATGTTTACATCTTAACACTACCCAAAATTGATAGATAAGAACAGTGCTGATGAGGGCCGTAGCTGCCTATAAAATAAATTCCATTCTGCTAGTATCTAAAATTAAACTTTTCCAATTTTGCTTTAATATTAATCACCTAATTTGTAATTTAAATTATTTTTCCTTAACGAACTTCAGCTTGACTTCAAACTGTAAAATATGTATGTAATGTAAAATATTCAAAATTATATTTATTTATTTTTTATTTATTTATTTATTTTGTCAATTCCTATACAACAAGATTTAATCTTATATTTAAAGTATAGGAAAGTGGAGTTTATAAATTATATTTTGGGATTACACATTAATACAAGTACATACACTTAAGCTATATTAACTATGAAAATTTATACCATAACAAATACATTACAATTAAAAGAATTACAATTCACTGTTGTGCAAAAAAAAACAAACAAAAAATGTTTAAAGCTATTTGCGTTGCTATTGAGTTGTTGAGTGTGGGGAAGAATATTCCAAAGGCGCGCCGCGTGTATAAAGAAGTGCCATTCAGATACATGAAGACGGTGTAAAGGAATTATAATCTTTCTTCCTCTGAGTGATCTGGCAAGCCTAATCTTGTCTGTAAGATATTGTGGAGCTTCTGAATAAATAATCTTGTGCAAAAATAATAGGACGCGTATGTTAAGAAGATTATCAAACGAAACACCGAAAAGTTGAGCGGAAAAATTAGATACACGGTCATATCTTCTTAAGCCATACACATATCTAATTATGTTATTATATAAAACGTTTAATTTCCTTTTACTAATTGAGTCACAGTTTGCGAAAAGCTCACAGCCGTAAATTAAACCTGGAAGAAGATAGGATTTTGCAAGAAGTTTCCTTATCCCTAAGGGAGTATAATATTGTGTCGGCCAAAGGCACCTTAGCTTAACATAACTTTGGCCTACGAGGGTGTTAACATGATTTGTCCAAGTAAGTGTATTATTAAACATTAATCCAAGGTTTTTTGCAGCATTAACGATGTTGATCCTTTCCCCATTTATTAGAATGTTAACATCGATAACAGAATCGAGCGATCCCTTTCGAATTATTAAGCACTTTGATTTATGGGAATTTAAACAAAGTCCATTCGCTGTTGCCCAACGAAAAATTCTACCCAAATCATCATTAACCCTAACAATATTTTCATCAATAGATCGTACTGGACTGCCTAAGTATAACTGTACATCATCTGCATACATGTGAACTTTGCAATGCAAAAGCTGTTTTGGCAAATCGTTGGCATAAATGGAAAAAAGTAGTGAACCCAGAATGGACCCTTGTGGCACACCTCTTGTTAAAGGTTGTAAAGATGATTGAAAATTTTTAGAAGACACAAATTGCAAACGATTCGAAAGATATGAAGACAAAAGAAGTGTTGAATTGTTAGAGAACTTAAAGAAATGCCGAAGCTTATTGCAAAGTGTGCTATGGTCAACAGAGTCGAAGGCTTTTGAGGCTATATTTTAATGTTACTACAAATATACAAAAGTATTTGAAAACTAAATTTCCAGCCAGGTTTTAAGAAAATTAATTAGTTTTTGCATAAAATTATCTGAGTTTAACGGCAGCAGCAATCAGAAAAAATATTTTTGCTAACATTTATTAGAGATGCCTTATTATTATCTTTCAAAAAACTTGTATTTATTAACAATTCGAGACAATTTCTTTTATTTATTGTCCTTGGGTTGAAACATAGTGGGTCTTGGTTAAATACCCCCATATAAAGTAAGAATACTTTTTCTAGATAAGTACAAAAGTAACACTCTTTAAATTTAAGTAACACTCTTTAAATTTGCCACAGGTTAATCTAAGAATAACATACTCCTACATATTGCGAGTTAACTCTTAGCCATACTTATAAATGTTTGTTTTATTTTTTTAAGATGGTAGCTAAGCAAACCAGGGATACCTAGTAAGAAATAAATAAAGGGTCGTTTTTACATAAGAAAAAATTATTAAATTTCATGCTCGAACCATAAGGTTTAAACCGAATGTATGTATTTTATATACTTACGAAAACGCAATATATGTATGTTGAAATCATCACCGCTATCAATTAAACTATAAATACAAAAATTCATTATTAAACAGGATATTAGAAGGAAATAAAATGGGTGTCAGCGACATGTAGTTTCAACAGAAATAAACTAAATTATTTACTGGTAATTCCTCTCATAAAATCTACTCGTGTCTATTGGTAATTAGGTAATTATTACTTATTTAAATACTTATTGTCCAAAAATATTTAAGTACAAAAAGTGACTGTTTGGTGCGGTTTATGGGCTGGCGGAATCATGGGCCGTATTTTTCCAAAATGAGGACGGTCAGGAAGTTACTGTTAATGGTGTTCGGTATTGTGAGATGATTACGATCTTTTTATGGCTCAATTTGAAAAATATGGATGTGGACGATATGTAGATTCAACAAGACGGTGCCACTTGACACACAGCTAACGAAACAATGGCTCTTTTGCGCAACGAATTCAATCGCCGTGTTATCTCACGTGGTGGCGATGTCAATTGGCCCCCAAGATCATCTGATTTGTCACCGTTGGACTATTTTTTGGGATTATTTGAAAAAAGCTGTACGTCGATAAGCCAGCAAGAATTCAAGACCTAAAGGATGAGATAATTCGGCACTTTAACGGCATAGAAAAATCGAAATTATTTTGTAAAAATTTTTTTAAAAATTAGTTGTAAAAATTTAATGGAATTTTGTTTATAAAAATTTTATCGAAAATTTGTTGTAAAAATTTTACGAAATTTTCTGACTATATTATTTGTATTACATTTTTATTTAAAGATTGCTGCTATCTGCTTATTGATGTTCAGCGGTAACAACAACATGCAAACACTCAGAGGACCGATATTATGAGACTTTAGGTAGAAAACTAGAAAAACTATTATTTTTTAGGGTAAAGTAATGTTTAATGCGTAATGCAAAACGCATTTATTTGCTTCGTTTCTTGAAGCATGTTTTATTAAAAAAAAAAAATATATATATATATATTTTTTTTTTTTTTCTATTTTAAGATTTTTTATTAATGTATGCACATGATTATTTCTTATTCTTCAAAGGAAATATTTTATAATTTTTTGTTTGTTTTCTTGGTATGAAACGTGACTTTTTTGCTGCATTATAAGTGTGATCAAGAAAGGAGATGAATGAATAGATGAGTGTAGAAATGGTTTCATACCATTTATTGCACTTCTCATTAAAAACAACCTGCCACATAAGATTTTTTAGTGACTTTTTGTCTGAATAAAATATATGCTTAGGGCACGTTTCAGCAATTAAGCAAGAAAAAAGATATATGTTTTTTTATATTTTTAGAAACAAAAAAATGTTAATATTTTGTATAAAAAAATACTTGGTATGATGTTTCGTTATAAAGAATTAAAAAAAAACACATATACTAATGTTTGGATACAAAGTATTTAACATCGCAACAACCGTTTAAGCATAAGGAATTAATTTTTAAGCAGTGTGAATGGTTAATAATCAAAATTTTTAATAGCAATTAAAATGAATTTTAATTTGATTATATTTAAGAAAGTTGGGATTTTATGTCATACATTATTCAAAAATAAATAAATAAATAAATTAAAATAAATACAAGGGCTATTAGTTGAAAAACAAAAAGATCAAAAGCAATAAATTCTAAAAACTCTAACAACAAATAATCAATTATTTTTCTCCTTTTCATTTCTTTACATTTTTTTTTTAAAGAAATGTGAAATAAAAGCAAAACAAAGAATAGGACAATTAAACAAAATGAAATTCATTGTATATAGAACAATTTAAGCAAAAAGTTTTTTTCTTGAGTATTTTCCCTATGTTTTTGTTCTATATGCACAAGTTTTTGAGTATGGAACATAATAACTTACGAACAGTATCAGTAAAATGCTGTATAGGCTAAAGTCGATGTCTCGTATTTCGAAAACTATAAGTGATATCAGACAATCGATTGCACAGATCGGTAGATCTCCAAAAGTATATAGCGAATCCGCCCTTATCTCATTTTTTCAATTTTGCGTTATAGAACACAATAATTTACGAACGACGATATATATATCACTCATAATCATGATTTATTATTAACAACTCTAAGGTACGCATGAGGTCTGTAAAGCATGAGTGATTTTTTTCAAATTGGATGGTGCTGTAGCTCAAGTGGTTACCACTTTGGCTTCTAAAGCATGCTCACGAGTTAAATACTCAGCCGTAGCCACATAAATTTTTGTGATATGTATTAATTCTCTTTATAATAATGTATTACCACATAACACTAAATCGCCTAACACTAATAGCTTCAAACTTATATGCCTACATTACACCAGAGGCGCTGCAACACTGTTTTAAAAATAATCATAACGTGCAATTGCAGTATTGCCATAAGTGAAGCTTTACTATCACACTAACATTTGTTTGCCTTATCTACTCCTATCCCTTTCCAAAGGAAGTAACACAGTTAATATAGGCATTAATTGCCTGAGAGTTACTTTTCTTAAAAAAAAAAGAAAAAAAGTCCTGCGTTAATGAAGCGTTTATCACAAAATACGCTTTAGGCAATTCCACGAACTACTAAAACTTTCCGAAAGTGGTCTAGTGCAAAGTCACATAATTTTCTCGTTTTCAGACTTTTCAGGTTACTCACGGACTAACTGTGTACCAATTTCATATTTCTAGCTATAATAGAAGTTTCAGCACTAAAACTATGACCTAGTACGTTACCCTATATAAAAATGTCTTGTTTTCAGATTTTCGTGATTACTTACTGGAACCTATATGTGTACCATATTTCACCTTTCTAGCTAGAAGTGCGAGGGATAAAAATGTAGCCTGATGCGCTACCCTAGATAAAAAATTCTCGTTTACTGCATCATAACTCAACAAGCTTTTACTGTAAAGCCTTTTCCACAGGGGTGGTGTCTTTGTATTTTTATATGCAGACTTGCCTTCAGTTTAGTAAAAATTTTCCTAAAAACGTGATTATTTCCGTAATGTTTATGTTGGTTTTGTCTGTGAGTACATAAGTTCTTTTGTATGTGTGTGGGGTAAATATAATATTAAAGTAGAGTCGAATTCTCATTGTTAAAGAATACTACCACGGTTAATTTCCAGCCTTTACTCTTGTGAATTCAAGTAAAAAAAAAACGAAAATGTGTATACAGAGAACACTGTATACACACAGAGAAGAAAATTGAAATATATATTCATATAAAAAGTGTTTGGTACCAAGTACCTGGGTCTATAGTTCATTATTCACCCGTGTAGAATATATTCAGTAGTGGAATTTGTATTAACATGAAAGTTAAATTTGCTGAATTTTATCTTTATATTTATATGTGATAGTTAGTGGTTTATGACTACTAAAGCTCTTTTCGGGAGGTGACTTTATTTGAGATCTTCAGCAAAATATTAACCGGTTTTCTGCAAACTATAATAGACATACATACGTGAACATTAAAAAAATATTTCCGATCCTTAGCCGATATATACTCATATGCTTATCACCAGTTTTTAAAGTTTATACATATATTTATCTGCAAAAAACAATGAATATCTTTATTTGAAATAACAAAGTAAAATATTTTAATTTATGTAACTTTGCTTTTTTTGTAAAACATTTATTAGAAAATTAAACAACAGTTGTTGAAGTGCCAGCCAGCCTGTTCATTACAAGAATTTCAACAGCTAAGTAAGTACACGCTTAAACGAGTGCTGTTTCTCTAGAAAAATAACTTTTCATAGTGGCCATAAACTGGAAGGATTTAATTGTATACTGCTCTCGTTTGTAGTGTTAGTTGTGGGTCTTTTGCTCTTCCGCTCAACGAGCAAAAAATATATTTATATTCAACACACATTATTCACAGTATTTGTTATTGTGATGCCACATTTAAATTTTTCTTGCAATATTTAATGGGAACCCGATGGTTATTGACGTTTAAACAATTTTAAATGAAATCTTTTATGTAAATAATTTTTGTTTTATTTTAATAAACATATTTTTCAAATTACATAAAAATTTAATTTTATTTTAACTAATTTTTTAAAAAAATTAAATATTATTCAGGGTAAGTTCTTTATTATAAATAGATAAAAAAATTAGAGGCCTCATCCGGCTTCAGCATTCTTAGTATCTATTTATAAGGTGGTTTTAATTGTAATAATTTTTCTATTTAAACAAGTTAAGAAGATATATAAGGAAAAAAAGTTTGCCTGTTAGTAGAATAAATAAAGCAATATGCCGTTATGCAAAAGAAATAAAGACAAAATTTTCATATAAAATTTGTTATTAAGTAGACTTTATTTCTTTTGCATAACAGCAATTGTATTTAAAAGTATAAAATAACTTTAAAATAGTTACACAACCTAAAAATATAATAAACATTAAATTTCTCGTATTCTGTTTCTCACTTTAAGTTGAAGAGTACAATCTACTTTAAACTAAGTACTTGATACTACTCAACGCAATTTAATTGGGTAATTCAATAATATTCACTACTTTCGTTTACCTATAGCAGCGCAATTTTAGCGCTGAGTGATTTGAACTACAATCTGAAATCAACAAAATCTGACATTAATATACATATAGTACGGTCGGTTGACAACTGTATACTAACATTTTTATATTTGTATATGTTTTTAAGTTTTTTTTTTTCATAATTTATTTATTGTATCTTCAATATTTTTGAACTAACAATAATTACTCGTATCTTAAGTCTAAAATAAAATATTCTTTTTAAGTCCAGCCAATGCTAGACAAAAATAATGTTTGTTTCACGGATTTTGCAATCATTTGTGGGTCATCCCTCTAATGTACGGCCAAGTCGAATGTAACCAGGTTCATTCAACATGTTACGCGCCAAAGGGTTTGGATGAGATTCAAGCCTCTTTAGATGTGTGACTGCATGTTTCGCTATTTCTGCTTTAACTGATGGCATGTTTAGGTCTTTGTGGATGTTCGAATTTTTTATATACCAGGGAGCAGATGTAATCATACGTATTACCTTATTTTGGTGCCTTTGAATTTTTTCTACATTGCTAGCTGAGGCAGTGCCCAATAACTGAATCCCATAACACCAAATTGGTTTGAGGATCGACTTGTACAGTAGAAGTTCACAATCTAAGCTCAGGGTGGAGTTTCTGCCAATAAGCCAATTTAGTTGTACTGCTTTTAGTTTCATTTGTGTTAACTTGAAATCTATGCGACTTTTCCAAGTAAGGCGACGGTCAAGATGTATACCCAGGTATTTGACGTCTGGAGGCTGCGGTATCGTTTTGTTATTTATATAAATAGGAGGGCATGAGTCCCTACACAGTGTGAAAGTTATGTGAGTACATTTTTGTTCATTCACTTTTATTCTCCATTTTTATAACCATTTTTCATAATTGAGTATGTGG
>OX451215.1:43859659-43928362 GCA_949628195.1 Phasia obesa
GAAAAATGGTTATAAAAATGGAGAATAAAAGTGAATGAACAAAAATGTACTCACATAACTTTCACACTGTGTAGGGACTCATGCCCTCCTATTTATATAAATAACAAAAACGATACCGCAGCCTCCAGACGTCAAATACCTGGGTATACATCTTGACCGTCGCCTTACTTGGAAAAGTCGCATAGATTTCAAGTTAACACAAATGAAACTAAAAGCAGTACAACTAAATTGGCTTATTGGCAGAAACTCCACCCTGAGCTTAGTTTGTGAACTTCTACTGTACAAGTCGATCCTCAAACCAATTTGGTGTTATGGGATTCAGTTATTGGGCACTGCCTCAGCTAGCAATGTAGAAAAAATTCAAAGGCACCAAAATAAGGTAATACGTATGATTACATCTGCTCCCTGGTATATAAAAAATTCGAACATCCACAAAGACCTAAACATGCCATCAGTTAAAGCAGAAATAGCGAAACATGCAGTCACACATCTAAAGAGGCTTGAATCTCATCCAAACCCTTTGGCGCGTAACATGTTGAATGAACCTGGTTACATTCGACTTGGCCGTACATTAGAGGGATGACCCACAAATGATTGCAAAATCCGTGAAACAAACATTATTTTTGTCTAGCATTGGCTGGACTTAAAAAGAATATTTATTTTAGACTTAAGATACGAGTAATTATTGTTAGTTCAAAAATATTGAAGATACAATAAATAAATTATGAAAAAAAAACTTAAAAACATATACAAATATAAAAATGTTAGTATACAGTTGTCAACCGACCGTCATATATGTATATTAATGTCAGATTTTGTTGATTTCAGATTGTAGTTCAAATCACTCAGCGCTAAAATTGCGCTGCTATAGGTAAACGAAAGTAGTGAATATTATTGAATTACCCAATTAAATTGCGTTGAGTAGTATCAAGTACTTAGTTTAAAGTAGATTGTACTCTTCAACTTAAAGTGAGAAACAGAATACGAGAAATTTAATGTTTATTATATTTTTAGGTTGTGTAACTATTTTGAAGTTATTTTATACTTTTAAATACAATTGCTGTTATGCAAAAGAAATAAAGTCTACTTAATAACAAATTTTATATGAAAATTTTGTCTTTATTTCTTTTGCATAACGGCATATTGCTTTATTTATTTCTACTAACAGGCAAACTTTTTTTCCTTATATATCTTCTTAACTTGTTTAAATAGAAAAATTATTACAATTAAAACCACCTTATAAATAGATACTAAGAATGCTGAAGCCGGATGAGGCCTCTAATTTTTTTATCTATTTATAATAAAGAACTTACCCTGAATAATATTTAATTTTTTTAAAAAATTAGTTAAAATAAAATTAAATTTTTATGTAATTTGAAAAATATGTTTATTAAAATAAAACAAAAATTATTTACATATAAGATTTCATTTAAAATTGTTTAAACGTCAATAACCATCGGGTTCCCATTAAATATTGCAAGAAAAATTTAAATGTGGCATCACAATAACAAATACTGTGAATAATGTGTGTTGAATATAAATATATTTTTTGCTCGTTGAGCGGAAGAGCAAAAGACCCACAACTAACACTACAAACGAGAGCAGTATACAATTAAATCCTTCCAGTTTATGGCCACTATGAAAAGTTATTTTTCTAGAGAAACAGCACTCGTTTAAGCGTGTACTTACTTAGCTGTTGAAATTCTTGTAATGAACAGGCTGGCTGGCACTTCAACAACTGTTGTTTAATTTTCTAATAAATGTTTTACAAAAAAAGCAAAGTTACATAAATTAAAATATTTTACTTTGTTATTTCAAATAAAGATATTCATTGTTTTTTGCAGATAAATATATGTATAAACTTTAAAAACTGGTGATAAGCATATGAGTATATATCGGCTAAGGATCGGAAATATTTTTTTAATGTTCACGTATGTATGTCTATTATAGTTTGCAGAAAACCGGTTAATATTTTGCTGAAGATCTCAAATAAAGTCACCTCCCGAAAAGAGCTTTAGTAGTCATAAACCACTAACTATCACATATAAATATAAAGATAAAATTCAGCAAATTTAACTTTCATGTTAATACAAATTCCACTACTGAATATATTCTACACGGGTGAATAATGAACTATAGACCCAGGTACTTGGTACCAAACACTTTTTATATGAATATATATTTCAATTTTCTTCTCTGTGTGTATACAGTGTTCTCTGTATACACATTTTCGTTTTTTTTTTTACTTGAATTCACAAGAGTAAAGGCTGGAAATTAACCGTGGTAGTATTCTTTAACAATGAGAATTCGACTCTACTTTAATATTATATTTACCCCACACATACAAAAGAACTTATGTACTCACAGACAAAAACCAACATAAACATTACGGAAATAATCACGTTTTTAGAAAATTTTTACTAAACTGAATGCAAGTCTGCATATAAAAATACAAAGACACCACCCCTGTGGAAAAGGCTTTACAGTAAAAGCTGTTGAGTTATGATGCAGTAAACGAGAATTTTTTATCTAGGGTAGCGCATCAGGCTACATTTTTATCCCTCGCACTTCTAGCTAGAAAGGTGAAATATGGTACACATATAGGTTCCAGTAAGTAATCACGAAAATCTGAAAACAAGACATTTTTATATAGGGTAACGTACTAGGTCATAGTTTTAGTGCTGAAACTTTTATTATAGCTAGAAATATGAAATTTGGTACACAGTTAGTCCGTGAGTAACCTGAAAAGTCTGAAAACGAGAAAATTATGTGACTTTGCACTAGACCACTTTCGGAAAGTTTTAGTAGTTCGTGGAATTGCCTAAAGCGTATTTTGTGATAAACACTTCATTAACGCAGGACTTTTTTTCTTTTTTTTTTTTAAGAAAAGTAACTCTCAGGCAATTAATGCCTATATTAACTGTGTTACTTCCTTTGGAAAGGATAGGAGTAGATAAGGCAAACAAATGTTAGTGTGATAGTAAAGCTTCACTTATGGCAATACTGCAATTGCACGTTATGATTATTTTTAAAACAGTGTTGCAGCGCCTCTGGTGTAATGTAGGCATATAAGTTTGAAGCTATTAGTGTTAGGCGATTTAGTGTTATGTGGTAATACATTATTATAAAGAGAATTAATACATATCACAAAAATTTATGTGGCTACGGCTGAGTATTTAACTCGTGAGCATGCTTTAGAAGCCAAAGTGGTAACCACTTGAGCTACAGCACCATCCAATTTGAAAAAAATCACTCATGCTTTACAGACCTCATGCGTACCTTAGAGTTGTTAATAATAAATCATGATTATGAGTGATATATATATCGTCGTTCGTAAATTATTGCGTTCTATAACGCAAAATTGAAAAAATGAGATAAGGGCGGATTCGCTATATACTTTTGGAGATCTACCGATCTGTGCAATCGATTGTCTGATATCACTTATAGTTTTCGAAATACGAGACATCGACTTTAGCCTATACAGCATTTTACTGATACTGTTCGTAAGTTATTATGTTCCATACTCAAAAACTTGTGCATATAGAACAAAAACATAGGGAAAATACTCAAGAAAAAAACTTTTTGCTTAAATTGTTCTATATACAATGAATTTCATTTTGTTTAAATGTCCTATTCTTTGTTTTGCTTTTATTTCACATTTCTTTAAAAAAAAATGTAAAGAAATGAAAAGGAGAAAAATAATTGATTATTTGTTGTTAGAGTTTTTAGAATTTATTGCTTTTGATCTTTTTGTTTTTCAACTAATAGCCCTGTATTTATTTTAATTAATTTATTTATTTATTTTTGAATAATGTAATGACATAAAATCCCAACTTTCTTAAATATAATCAAATTAAAATTCATTTTAATTGCTATTAAAAATTTTGATTATTAACCATTCACACTGCTTAAAAATTAATTCCTTATGCTTAAACGGTTGTTGCGATGTTAAATACTTTGTATCCAAACATTAGTATATGTATTTTTTTTAATTCTTTATAACGAAACATCATACCAAGTATTTTTTTATACAAAATATTAACATTTTTTTGTTTCTAAAAATATAAAAAAACATATATCTTTTTTCTTGCTTAATTGCTGAAACGTGCCCTAAGCATATATTTTATTCAGACAAAAAGTCACTAAAAAATCTTATGTGGCAGGTTGTTTTTAATGAGAAGTGCAATAAATGGTATGAAACCCATTCCTACACTCATCTATTCATTCATCTCCTTTCTTGATCACACTTATAATGCAGCAAAAAAGTCACGTTTCATACCAAGAAAACAAACAAAAAATTATAAAAATATTTCCTTTGAAGAATAAGAAATAATCATGTGCATACATTAATAAAAAATCTTAAAATAGAAAAAAAATATATATATATATATACATATATATAATATATATATATATATATATATATATATATATATATATTTTTTTTTTTTAATAAAACATGCTTCAAGAAACGAAGCAAATAAATGCGTTTTGCATTACGCATTAAACATTACTTTACCCTAAAAAATAAATAAAGCTTTAAATAAAAATGTAATACAAATAATATAGCCAGAAAATTTCGTAAAATTTTTAACAACAAATTTTCGATAAAATTTTATAAACAAAATTCCATTAAATTTTTACAACTAATTTTTAAAAAATTTTTACAAAATAATTTCGATAGAATTTTTTACAAAAAAAAATTTGGACAAGTGGACCTCTAGGGCCCACTTCCGTCCGACGCTCCAAATTTTCGATACCGCTGAAGCATAATTGAGATTCTATGCCGTTAAAGTGCCGAATTATCTCATCCTTTAGGTCTTGAATTCTTGCTGGCTTATCGACGTACAGCTTTTTTCAAATAATCCCAAAAAATAGTCCAACGGTGACAAATCAGATGATCTTGGGGGCCAATTGACATCGCCACCACGTGAGATAACACGGCGATTGAATTTGTTGCGCAAAAGAGCCATTGTTTCGTTAGCTGTGTGGCAAGTGGCAACCGTCTTGTTGAATCTACATATCGTCCACATCCATATTTTTCAAATTGAGCCATAAAAAGATCGTAATCATCTCACAATACCGAACACCATTAACAGTAACTTCCTGACCGTCCTCATTTTGGAAAAATACGGCCCATGATTCCGCCAGCCCATAAACCGCACTAAACAGTCACTTTTTGTACTTAAATATTTTTGGACAATAAGTATTTAAATAAGTAATAATTACCTAATTACCAATAGACACGAGTAGATTTTATGAGAGGAATTACCAGTAAATAATTTAGTTTATTTCTGTTGAAACTACATGTCGCTGACACCCATTTTATTCCTTCTAATATTCTGTTTTAATAATGAATTTTTGTATTTATAGTTTAATTGATAGCGGTGATGATTTCAACATACATATATTGCGTTTTCGTAAGTATATAAAATACATACATTCGGTTTAAACCTTATGGTTCGAGCATGAAATTTAATAATTTTTTCTTATGTAAAAACGACCCTTTATTTATTTCTTACTAGGTATCCCTAGTTTGCTTAGCTACCATCTTAAAAAAATAAAACAAACATTTATAAGTATGGCTAAGAGTTAACTCGCAATATGTAGGAGTATGTTATTCTTAGATTAACCTGTGGCAAATTTAAAGAGTGTTACTTAAATTTAAAGAGTGTTACTTTTGTACTTCTCTAGAAAAAAGTATTCTTACTTTATATGGGGGTATTTAACCAAGACCCACTATGTTTCGACCAAAGGACAATAAATAAAAGAAATTGTCTCGAATTGTTAATAAATACAAGTTTTTTGAAAGATAATAATAAGGCATCTCTAATAATGTTAGCAAAAATATTTTTTCTGATTGCTGCTGCCGTTAAACTCAGATAATTTTATGCAAAAACTAATTAATTTTCTTCAAACCTGGCTGGAAATTTAGTTTTCAAATACTTTTGTATATTTGTAGTAACATTAAAATATAGCCTCAAAAGCCTTCGACTCTGTTGACCATAGCACACTTTGCAATAAGCTTCGGCATTTCTTTAAGTTCTCTAACAATTCAACACTTCTTTTGTCTTCATATCTTTCGAATCGTTTGCAATTTGTGTCTTCTAAAAATTTTCAATCATCTTTACAACCTTTAACAAGAGGTGTGCCACAAGGGTCCATTCTGGGTTCACTACTTTTTTCCATTTATGCCAACGATTTGCCAAAACAGCCTTTGCATTGCAAAGTTCACATGTATGCAGATGATGTACAGTTATACTTAGGCAGTCCAGTACGATCTATTGATGAAAATATTGTTAGGGTTAATGATGATTTGGATAGAATTTTTCGTTGGGCAACAGCGAATGGACTTTGTTTAAATTCCCATAAATCAAAGTGCTTAATAATTCGAAGGGATCGCTCGATTCTGTTATCGATGTTAAAATTCTAATAAATGGGGAAAGGATCAACATCGTTAATGCTGCAAAAAACCTTGGATTAATGTTTAATAATACAGTTACTTGGACAAACCATGTTAACACCCTCGTAGGCCAAAGTTATGTTAAGCTAAGGTGCCTTTGGCCGACACAATATTATACTCCCTTAGGGATAAGGAAACTTCTTGCAAAATCCTATCTTCTTCCAGGTTTAATTTACGGCTGTGAGCTTTTCGCAAACTGTGACTCAATTAGTAAAAGGAAATTAAACGTTTTATATAATAACATAATTAGATATGTGTATGGCTTAAGAAGATATGACCGTGTATCTAATTTTTCCGCTCAACTTTTCGGTGTTTCGTTTGATAATCTTCTTAACATACGCGTCCTATTATTTTTGCACAAGATTATTTATTCAGAAGCTCCACAATATCTTACAGACAAGATTAGGCTTGCCAGATCACTCAGAGGAAGAAAGATTATAATTCCTTTACACCGTCTTCATGTATCTGAATGGCACTTCTTTATACACGCGGCGCGCCTTTGGAATATTCTTCCCCAAACTCAACAACTCAATAGCAACGCAAATAGCTTTAAACATTTTTTGTTTGTTTTTTTTTTTGCACAACAGTGAATTGTAATTCTTTTAATTGTAATGTATTTGTTATGGTATAAACTTTTCATAGTTAATATAGCTTAAGTGTATGTACTTGTATTAATGTGTAATCCCAAAATATAATTTATAAACTCCACTTTCCTATACTTTAAATATAAGATTAAATCTTGTTGTATAGGAATTGACAAAATAAATAAATAAATAAATAAAAAATAAATAAATATAATTTTGAATATTTTACATTACATACATATTTTACAGTTTGAAGTAAAGCTGAAGTTCATTTTATTCTCCTTAAGCAAAAATAATTTAAATTACAAATTAGGTGATTAAAATTAAAGCAAAATTGGAAAAGTTTAATTTTAGATACTAGCAGAATGGAATGTATTTTATAGGCAGCTACGGCCCTCATCAGCACAGTTCTTATCTATCAATTTTGGGTAGTGTTAAGATGTAAACATCATCGATTTAACCAACCAAACTCAGGAATACGAGAAAAACTGTATTTAATCATCAATCGTTAGTTGGTGAGAACGGAGTCTACCACTACCTAAGGCTTCCCTCTTGTTTAATATTTTTACTTTATGGTTAAATTTTCTACGATTTATTTTAGTACACTGGCATAAAATGGCTTAGTTAAGAAGAATATAAATTTTTTGAAAATATCGATGCAAGGACGCACCTACCTTCCATATGTCCGGCAACTAAAAATTTAATTTTAGCTTCTATAGTCATACTGATACCATACTGATACACATATACCTAGCAAAATGTGTGTTAATTTTTATTCAAATCCTAATGAGAACTTAAGGTCATGCCATATATCGTTTTTCTTAAAAACACTTTACATACAAAAATTGTATGTAAAGTGTGGTATGTAAATTGATAACTATGAGATATAAATATATTTACCAAAATTTGGATAGAATCGGATTATTAATGTGGAAAATACATAAACATTTTTGATTAAAAAATGGTTTAAAAGCGCTTAAAAATCCCAAGCAAAAAAAAAAAAAAATAAATAAATATAAATTTATATGAAAAATAACATAAATGAAAAAAAAAATTTAAGGAAAAAACCAGCGGTGTTGACGTCATTAAAAAATTCATGAAACTGCATATATGTATTTTAGTGAAAGAAAAATTT
This sequence comes from Phasia obesa, assembly GCA_949628195.1. NCBI lineage: Eukaryota > Metazoa > Arthropoda > Insecta > Diptera > Tachinidae > Phasia > Phasia obesa. The sequence goes on from OX451215.1 coordinate 43,867,842, forward strand.
TTATTCAATTTAAATATTTTAAAATTATGGATTTTGAAACAAATATTATAAAAGCATAACCGAATAATTATATTTTATCATATCTAAAATAGAACAAAACGTTAAAAGCATCAACGCTACTTGATGCTTGGCCAAACCGAGTAACATGTATTTTTTTACTCTAAGGCCTTTTTCTCTTTGCGCGGTCACATGTATATAAACATAGAATATAGATAGATTTGAAAGTTTTAACCGTAAGTTTTGAATTAAAAATTATCTAAAGTTTAATGCACCCAAAATTTTTAACCAATTTTACTATTCAGTTTTGATAAGGGAAGAATAAAATAAAATTGGTTTAACTGGAAACGTAAATATTCTAAAAGATAAGTTTCTCTGGGTCCTAACTGTATAACTTAAAGCTTCCATTTCGTTTCTTTTTGAACATACATATTTTAAATTATATTAAACTGTGTCAAAAGCATTAGCGAAATCAATAAATATTTGTTAACCTTTCAGACATATCAAATTACGCAGCCCATGTGCAATTATCGTTTACAACATAAAATAAAAATTCTATGTAAAATGATAATAACGATAAATAAATTGCAGCTAAACTTTTTTTATATTTTATGCGATTCAAAACAGGTACGCCTACTTTAAGTATCGATTATTATTAAATGCTTAAATGAATCGATATGTTTCCACCTTTTGACCAAGTGTTATGGCTGCTGTTGCTTTTCTTAGTTTGAATCGCATGTTAGTTTGGGCAACTGTTGAGAGGCAGATGTACAAAAATTGTACATCTACAGCGATGTTCATGTAACTAAACTTTTACACACACACGTAACTTGAATGCAAGCAAATGCATAAAATATGTTGTTATTGATATCAAACAAAGAAACAGTTGCTCTTGTAAATGCCAGGCCAAAAGGCGCCATCTATCTGTTACGAAGAAACGCGTTTTCAGTGTTGCAAAAACAAATGTTTCCATAGACATCATCGTGCACATACCCTACACACTATTGTAGATATATGTACGTATGTATCCGTACCAACCACACTTCTCTAGAATTGTTTATAAAATGATTAACAATGTTAAAAACACTTACAAATTTGAAAAGTTTATGTCTAGTGCCTGTGTTTATTGCGATACTATAAATATTCAAGTGTCGCTTGTGTGTGTTGTTCTGTCTGTAAAATTGTAGTCTTGATTGCATCCGTTCGTATTGGGCAATTGCGCATGTTCGACTCTCTTATTAAATGCAATATATTTAACATGAATTGTTGCCTTGTGGTTAATCCATAAATCAATTGTGTGCTTTTGCGGACGTACGTTCGTAAGAGAATGTCAGTATATTGCTTGGCAAATAAGTGGGAGTTTCTTTAGTTCTATCATCAACTACAGCAAATCTCTCGGCAGGTATAACGAAAAAAAATAAAGAGGAAATGCTAAAGTGATTATTTGTTGATTTGTGGTGTTGTTTAGATTTATAGACATTTTATACAATTTCTTTAGGTAAAAAGAATGGACTTAACTTACATTTAATATCTATATATCTATACATATAATAAAGTAGTTACTCATTTCCGTCTCTCTGCTTTTCTGTTACGTTCGCATCACGTAAAAACTACTGGATGGATTTTAACAAAATTTTGTGAGGAGATACCTAAGTATCCTGGTCCCAATATATATTTTTTCCGCAAAACTATCTTATTTCCAAGAGAAAGTCGAGAAAAAGCAGTGAAAGCACGCAGTTAAACTAACTGGATATGCATATTTTATTTTTTAAAAAGTAAAAAATACATAATCAGATATGCAGCATAGTTTAAGGCGGAACTAAAAACGACTTCGCCGGTATTACCACAAAGAAAGAAAAATAATTATAAAGTAGCTATGCTAGCATTAAACTAATTCACCTAAATAACACCAGAGGTGCTTGCAACACTGTTCTAAAAATAATCACAACGATGTGTTACCATACGCGAAGCCTTAATATCAAACTAACCATCTGTCTTATCTACTACTAACCCTTTCTAAAGGAATTAACACAGTTAATATAGGCATTAATTACCTGAGTGTTACTTCTCCTAAAAAAACACAAAAACTAAAAACGTAAGGGTCTTTGGTGTAGATTGCTTTCAAAACAAAATCGAAAGCCGGGACGATGTAAACAATTTTTTTCATATTTTCTTTTAATTTTTGTTACACGCTGGAGTTCTATATTCTAAGCTTCTGCCAATTATTTCTCAATGTAGTTGTTATCTGTTGCAGTGGAGCACCAATTCGTACCAGCGGAACAACTTCTCTTTATCACTAACGTCGCTGATGTCACTAAAGTCGCTAGAAGTTGGTAATGAGGGAATATCTTCACAGTTGAAACTACGCTTCAAATTAGTAAGATTTTTACTTGACTTTATCATTCACTACATATATATTACATATATAATAGCTGGTTTTAAATAATAATATAATAGCTGGTAGTAAAATTAACAAAACTTTTGTTTCAGGAACATTGTAGAAAAGTTTTCTTACAAAATTTGTGTTAAGTAAAGCACTTTAGAAAATTTCGCTTAAATAATAAAATCTATAAAATATATTTTTTTCCTTTTCATTGGTTTCACAAGCAACCATATTTGGGCTGGTTGCGGTAAATAAGTTAGTATCTCAAGTATAATGGCAGTTCTAGTTACCATCACCGTAAACGATGATGTGAGGTGTCTATACATATAATAGAACAGTAACTCATTTCCTGTCTGTCTGTTTTTTTTCTTTGTGTTCGCATCACGTAAAAACTACTGGATGGATTTTAACAAAATTTTGTAAGGAGGTACCTTAGTATCCTTATCAGAATATAGGATACTTCATCTTCCATCAAAATGTCTTATTTCCAAGAGAAAGTGAAAAAAAAACCTTAAAAATTACTCCGATTTTTTACCGATTTTAAAGCGTTATATTTTAAACAATATTGCGTAACAGATGGCGCTGTTTTAAAATAATGTGTAACTCATTTCCTGTCTGTCTTTTACAGAAGTTTACAAGTTTTTAGAATTTTATCCAGGGATGGGTACGTTTATATGAAGTAAATACGTAAGAGTCTTAAAATTTAGTGCAAAATCACACAAAATATTGTCAGAACGCACACAACTTGTGTGGACACAGCTGGTATTAAATATATGTGTAGATTTGGATGAAAATAATATGTTATAGAATTCAGATTCATAAATAGTTTAAAACAATTATATTAAACAATTTTTGATAATGTTGTCACACCTTTCAGTGAAGATCGTCGACACTGGATGTTGGTTTGGTACTGTTGGCGACCGCTTTCGAAGACATCATTATCAAGCCACTTTTTAGATATGATATCTTCGTATCGAAGTGGACCACCCACCGTACTAAACTAATAGCCAGTAACGACGGTTTTCAAAAAAAGGTATGATAAAAGTATTTTATTTCAAGTGAATATACAACTTTGTGTAAAATAAAAAAAGACTTCAAGTCAGTTTAATTTTGTATTATCTAAAATATAGAAAGTCATCTTTAAGAACAACAAATTTTAAAATTTTAGTTTTTTATATTTAGAGGAAAGGTCTTTTACGTAAAATCCTCTACTCTGCTATTTTATCACCATAGAATCACAAAACTTATTTTGGACATTTCAAACACACCTAAGCATACTTTTGATGTTGTGTAAATATAAATGTGATAGCAGCAGATGTTTAGAAAATATTTCTAGTTGAATAGTGAACAATAAAAATCAATTTAAGTTTTCCATCACTTGCTGTTTTGATACGAGATATTGTTTTGTGTTTTTATTTGACTTGTAGAAAGTATGAACTTTGTTTAACATAACATTATTTAAGTATTGGCAAACAAAAGTTTCAGGCAGTTTGAAAGGATATCTCAAAATATAGAAGTTTGAAATTGTAATGAGTAGACACACATTTAGATTTAATAAAATTATAGTGAAAAAAATAAAAGAATTGTAGCTAAATGATTGTCAAATACTTCTTAAGTTTTATCCTAATTTAATAAACTTTTGACAGGCAGTTATTATAAATGTCGTCAGAAACAGACAAAAAATTAAAAAATTATCATGTTGACTTTTATCCTTATCTTACGTTATTGCTTACTAATTAATTTTGGTTGAATTCCTTATACAGAACTTATTGAATTATACACGCTAGATTGATTTTGAGAGTGTATGTGAGTATTAAATATAATCTATATAATTAATAGGCAAACACATTTTTAGCAATCCCTTTTACGTCTGTAATACTGCACCGATTTTGGAAAGATTTATATGCGTTTAAAGCTTTTTTACAGATGTGAACAATCTTAATTTTTAACCGACTTCAAAAAAGAAGGAGGTTATCTATTCGTCTGAATGTTGCTTTTTTTTATGTATGTAACCGCAGAACTCAGCCATTTCTGAACCGATTTTAAAATTTTTTGCTTTATTTGAAAGGTTATGCTTCAATGTTGGTCCCATTTTAAAAACAGTTCACTATATTAAAAATTAAAGGGTGTCCCCATACAACATACATGTTTTTTACGTGTATTAAGAACCGTAAAGGGCAGCAAATTAAAATTTTAAAAAATTGCGTGAAATTGAAAATTTGACAGAATGTCGATTACTATGACCGTTATAATAAAATGTATAAATACTCAAAATTTTAAATTAAAGGGTGCTCCTATAGTTCATTTAATTTGATGTATATGGCCATACTTTTGAATAGTTGTACACAGACCGCTGAAATTTACAAAGAACCTGTAGTGCTAAGTCAGTTATAACAAAAAGTATAAAATTTTGAATTTGGAACTAAAAGGGTGCCCCAATAGTTAATGTAATTCTATGTATGTGGCCAAACTTTTGAACTGTTAGAGACAGACAGCTGAAATTTACAAGGAACCTGTATTGCAAAGTCCACTATAGCAAGTATACACTTTGAAGTTAGAAATTAAAGGTTGTCCCCATAAATTACGTAATTTGATCTATATGACCCTATCTTTTGAACCGTTAAACACAAACACTTGAAAATTAGGCAGAATGTCCACTACTTTCTCTGGTATGATAACAAATATATATATTTGGAATTATAATGTAAAGGGTGTCCCAATAGTTCATGTAATTTGATATATATGGTTAAACTTTTTAACCGTTATAGACAGGTAGTTGAAATTTACAAAGAATCTTTGTGACCAAGTCCTTTATAACAACAGGTCTTTAATTTAACATTGTAAATTAAAGGGTGTCCGAATAGGTGATGTTATTTGATCTGTGTGCCCCTATCTTTGAAACCGTTATAGACAGAGGCTTGAATGGTGTCCCCATACAAGACGGATGCTGGTGAAAATAACTTAACTTTTAAACAGTAATAGGGAGAGGCTTGACATTCAATAGTGTTTATTTTTTCCCTCTAATTTTGGCGCATCTTTTATTTGGTTTAAATCTAATTCTTACAGATTACTTCTTACATTTTTAGTTTAGAATTGGTGCCCTTCTATTTGTTTTGAAGTCGGTTTTTTTTGCAAGAATTATATTTTAATCGGTTCGGTACTTTAGGAGTAATACGACTATCAAATTCTTACTAACACCAATAAAAATATATGTACATATACATATGTACATGTTTTTCTCTTAGTAAAATTGAAGTGAAACACGTGCGTTTTTATGTTTAAGCTTGGCCATACTTTTGCTTCCAAGCTTTCATTTTATTTTTTGTGGATGGGGGCCACTGTTGCCAAATTTTTCTTACGATTTCCCACCAAATTTGTACTGAAAACCGCCAGAAATTACTAAGTTTTTTATTTAGCGGTAATTAACGTTAAAAAATAACTAAAAATATAAAAGTTAAATTTAAATTCCCGTATATTCAAATTAATTTAAATTTTAAAGCCATTTCTGTTCAGTAGGTTATGCAATTTAATTATGGATATTATTCGATTGTATCATGACTAAGGGAAATTTAATAAAAATTAAAGAAAATTATTCAGGTAATCGACAGTTTGTCGCATTCTATATAAACTTGAAAGTAAATTTTATCTGATATAGGAAAGATTTATTAGTTTCTGACAATTAAATGTTTCTCAAACAAAAACTCCTAAAATTTTTAAGAAATTTTGTTCATTTTTAATACAGTTCTATTTTCAACGTTTATTAATAAAGCCCATTCTAAATGGTTATGTAAACAAACAGAACTTGGAATGTCGAAAATCATCACAAAGTATTTAAGAACCTATTGCCCTCAGGCTTTTTTGATACAATACAGTTGCAATAAAATTCAAAAGTGTAACTTAATTTTACACGAATAGTAACTAATTGCCTTTGCTGAAGTGACACAAATGCAACCCCCAAAAAAAGACAATAACAATTACTTGCCTATCGGAGCACATTCAGATAAAGTTGTTGTTTTCTTTACATCTCATTCTGGTGGAATAATTCGTCCCATATATTTTTGAAAAAAAAAAGATTATTTTTGTGCTGTGACTTACGGTATTCGATACAATATGTAAATGTTTTAATAAATACCAGATAGTCAACGTAACAATCGATTTATTCTGAGTAAAATATTAATCGAGAGCTAGTTATTTAACACTTATATCTTATTTTACTTAAAAAAACGGCACTAAACTGAGAAGTCATGGTTCTCGCATGAAAGATGTGAGAACCTCAAAATCATGAAAATAATTTTCAACTCTCAACTCGCTAGATTTAGTTGCAAAATCTCCAAATTGGCAACAGTGATGGGGGCATCGAAGAGCACCAATGACATCTTGTTTTTATAGATATGTAACTATGGCAAACGATATTATTTAAATTAGATCATATAGGTTGTTTTTGTCTATCAAAAACTGTTTGCAGTAAAGGTATTTTGGATACTACTAATAATAAGAGCCGCATTTGTAACATTTGCTTCTAAATTTAGTGATTTCTTCTTGGTATTAGGTTTTCCTAATACTGCTTTTACAGTTTTACCGAAGGTCTTCTGAAGAAATACATAATCAGATTTCTACCCGAACTCTAAACACTGCAATTCTATTTTAAGTTTTAGCAAGAAATGAATTACAGAAGGCAATCTAGACACCATTTAACCATTTGAAAAATGTATTAACCATTAATCACTTTTTAAATAATGAAAGAAAAATGCTTACTTAGACTGCTTTTACAATAGACAGAAACAGGATAGAAATTTTTGAATTCCCTTTTGCTCTGTCTTAAAACTTTTACAATGAACATAAACAAGACAGACAGATTGTTGCACATTCTATTTTCGGATTTATTTACTTTACATGTGTCTGTGTTTGAAAATATGTGTTATATGTACTTTGTTGAGAAATTTTAAGCAAGTAAGCGCCAACTCGAAAAATATAATGTGAAGCAACACAGAAAAAAGCGAAAAGCAGAAAAGAGAACGAAAAAATGTCTAGTACAATAGTCATGAAATACACACTCCACTTCTTCAACCCCATACCCACAAATCTCGTCTGTCAGCCCTGTCTCTGTCCTATTATGAAAGGGGACTTAAGTTCCGATAAACAAAGAAGTATTAATTATATCCCTTACAATATGCTCTTGGAGCTGCCCCATGTAAGAGTTAAGTTATTTATTTTAATTTGAAATTTTTTCGAATTTTTTTAATTCAGTTTCAAATGTTGAAAAAAGTTATTGTAGAGGTAGCCAACCAAATCGCCAACTATTTTATAATTTTTCGAGATATAGGAATCTCAATATTTTCTTTATTTACTCAAAGTGAAAAATATTCCTTTAGACAAACTGAAATAAAAGATTATTTTAAAAGTAGACTATACTATATATTTGTTTTTTATGGTATATTTTTTCATTTAAATAAAGCTTTTCTTTTAAATATAAGTTTTTATTGCGGCTTCGTACAAAAACCCAGCAACAATTTTAAAAACGGTTATCTAGTTTGGATTGCCATCGTAATAATTTTAACAAGGCGTAAGACTAAAATAATCTGGTCTCATAAATTGATTACTTCGTGCAGTTACCCTAAGGTATGGTATGAGCTTTGATATATTAAAAGTGCAATAACTGATGTAAATACTAAGAAAGCTCCTGGAAGTTGTAAAGCCAGTATAGCCCAAAAAAATATTCTTTCTGCCATTTTACGTTTTGAGTACTTTCCTACAGAGTGGACAATTTCTTTGATTACTATGATACCTAAACCTACAAAAGACCACACCAAGGTAGAATCATACAGACCTATAAATCCTTTATAAAAAATATTAAAGATGTTTGAGAGTATATTATCTAATAATTAAGTTGAATCCAATTCTGAACGAGAAAAAATGTATTCCATCAATTTGGCTTTAGAAAACAATATACTACGATCCAACAAACACACAGATTAGTAAATGTAATTAAAAAGACGTTTGAAGAAAGAAAATACGGTTTCGCGCTTTTTATAGACGTTTCTCAAGCATTCGACAAGCTATGACACGAAGGCCTAATATATAAGTTAAAGCTGAACTTGCCTGAAAACTAAAAAATTATTTAACTGAAAGTTAGTTCATACTAAAAAAGGAGATTTCTTAAGCTCGCCTCAGCTCATTAAAGCCGCAGTACCAAAAGGTAGTATTTTGGGATCAATTTTATAAGTATTCTTGCTGTACACATCCGATATACCAACTAGCAATCAAGTGCTCACATCGACATTTGCCGATGACACAGTTTTTTTAAGTACTTATGTAAGCGCGCCACTGGCACGGCGGGAAAAAGTAAGTAATGCCAATTTTCATATGTAAAAACTTGGCAGAACTATGCATTATTTTGTAGAAATGTCAAAAATGTTTTGCAAAAATTTAGGATAAAATTTAAATTATATGAACATATTGAAATAAAAAGAATAATTTAAAATTAAAAAATGGATTACGTTTTGTTGTGGGAAAGTATTGAAGAAGATCATATTCCCGAGAGAGTTCAAAGAAAGTTTATACCATAGATTACATATGTAGATAGTCAACACTTTCCAAATGTCAAAAACGTGGCTATAAATGTCTTCGCACATACGGGTTCGCTCTGAATTTAACACACATAGGGGAGTAACATTTTTACTTACATTAAGACACTATGTTAAATTACTTAAGTATGTAAAAATTTAAAAATATTTTCAAGTTATTAACAAAAAATAAATTTAATTTTGTTGACATTTGTTAGGTGAGATTTATTTCTTCACAGCATTGTATTTTTTAATTAAATTAAAATTAGTATTCAATCCAACGTTTTTGGCACATAAATATATGAGCAAATATACAAAATTCATATTCTTATTTAAAAACAAGAGAAATATTTAATTTCAACATCAAAAGTTTATTGTAAAAAAAACACATTTTTCTTACAAAACATTTTATACAACTATTTGCACTTTAGTTGCTGTTGGGAGATATTTTTAAAAACCAATACTTATACAAATTTGTCTACCAATAGACTTAGGTTTTTGACATTTTAGTTGACTATCTATGTGTTATCTATGGTTTATACTGGACACAATGAATATTATGAATCTCAATAAAAATTCGTAAGTAAATTATTTTATTTCTAAGGTTTCATTAAATACTGAAATATTACTTGCAGATTCATAAACTGTTCACGTCTGAACAATGATGATTTTCCATCCCTGGTTCATGGTTGTGTGATGCCAAAACTAGTAGTAAAATTTATTTGACGTCTATCTTCAATTGCCGCTTATTCTTCATCCTTGGTTTTATACGTATTTTTTTCGTAGTAGACCTTTATAATTAATTAAATTGTTTTTTTGATTAATAATTTTCTTGCGCCATATCGTTGGCCGAATTTGAATAACTTTTTTATATTTCTTTGCGCCATATCGTTGGCATTAGTTTTAAATTGTAATCATTAAGATCGTTTTTTGATTGCTTTCGGATCGTTGTTGTTCGCGCATTTAATTTTATAATCTTTAAATTAAATTGTAATTTATTTGCCTTATTGTGGATTTTAATAAACTAAAGGAAAGTTAATTTGTAACTTTTCTTTTATCTGTTGATTGAAAAAACTAAACTTTTTGCGTTTCTTTTTTTTTTATTGCGAGACTTCTTGTGTATTGCCTAATGCTTGTGGTTCCTTTTTGGTGAAGACAGCCGTTTAGAAGCCATCGACACCACCCCACATTTTTATAAACAACTTTCGGCTTTATAAAACTCATTTATGTATGTATGTACTGAACTCCATCAAAGATGATTTGAAAGTACCCCAAAAATCTAGTGCCATCCAATATATTAAAGTTGACAGCCACCTTAAAATTTTATGCACGAAGTGGGAATGTCTCAGTCCTATTTGTTTATCGGAGGTATGTGAGGCAATAAAAAATTCTTTGCCCCAAACATATAGTTTTCCCAATGAGTGAGGAGAAGAAAATGAAGGCAAAAAGATTTCTTTATAATAAATGTGCCATACCAGGAGTTATAGGTTTTTTGGGTTTTCGAAAGTGGGTAAATAAAATCTAATAAATAAAATATTTTACGAACGTTCGACAATAAATTTCCTAAAATCGTACTATAAAGACCAAGGCTAATTGAATACTAGGTAATCGCAATGAAGCAACAAAAACAACCACAGGCAATTTTGTTTGTGTAAAAACACCCACAGTTGTTAAAAACCCAAAGAAAAATTCAAAAGAAAAAAAAAAGAAAAAAGGACATTTTTTAGACAAAACACAAAAAATTTGTTAGTTTTCGCAAAAAATATTAAAATATTTAAAGTAAAAAGTGAAAAAACGTGAAAAATAAAAATTTTATCAATTATAATCAAATTTTATTTCATAAAATGTATCGCAAAGAAAAAGTAAAAAAAAATTGACATAAGAGGGTATAAAACACATACATATAAAAGATGTTCACCTGGGCTATCAGTTTTACTTAGTATTCAATTCGCCTTGATATAGACATCTTTACGAATTCGTGTTTTTTTCGATTCGAATCGAATTACATAATAACCTCCCAGAAATAGCGAAACATGCGGTAACGTATTTATAAAAGCTTGAAACTCATCCAAATCCTTTGGCGCGTAACATTCTTAATGCAACTGGTTACATTTGACTAAAAACAAAGGAATATTACTTTTCTTGGCCATACATTAGAGGGATGACTCGCAAATGATTTTAACAATCGTGAAACATACATTATTTCTGTATAGCACTGGCTGGACTTATTAAGTATATTTTTTTTTTTATTTTAGACTTAAGATATTGTTAGTTCAAATATATTAAAGATTCAATAAATAAAATATGAAAAAAAAAATAATTGATTATAATATAACACAATGCAATAAATTATAATGCATATGCTTTTGTTTCGATTTAATTTTAAATTTATAAAATTTCTTCTAAATAATGACACATTTTGTAAATATTTACAAGGCATTCTTTTTTATACTATAAAAACTAGATTCTTTATTAATTAATTTAGTTTAAGTTTAATGTAATGTGTTTTTTAATCCAGTAATATTTGGCAAACACAGAAGTTAGTTATTATGTGGCAATTGTTTCTGGGGTAAAACTTTATTTTTTGCTGGGAATATACATATGTACAAGAACAAACTGATAGAAGTAGAAATATACGGGTATGAGTAAACAAAATACAATGCAATAGCGAAATCAAGAAATATAAAAATAGAAACATTATTCTCTGCCATTAATCTCCAGCATAAGCTCTGTTCATTTATCTTCATAAGTCTTCTTTGTGTCTATTAAATGTATAGAGTTAAATAATCGTTATTCGTTTAAAGGGCTTAAATAGTGTCAAGGTTATGCATGGGTTTGTAAAATTATTTATTAAAATAAATGTTTGTGTGTCTGTACGATATCTACTCACAAACGAAAATAAAATAGTGTAATCCAACAATTAGGAAGAAAATTTAACATTCCGAAAAATGCTACATTTTAGATAGACAGATCTACATACACACCTGATCAAAATAATAGATACGCTAGAGGGTACTATTTTTAAGCTATGATTTTTATCCTTCTGGTAACTTAAGCTTACTACATTTTCTTAACATTTTAGAAATATGTCCGCCAATACTAAATCAGGCAAGCGCAAATAAAAAATTACGTATCGTTATAAAAAAAATATTTTTATTGTTCAAAGTCAAAATTTGTTTGATCAAAATAATAGATACACGTGAAATTTAAACGCAAATTTATAATCAAAACAAAATTTTTGTACAATTATTATTAAAGAACGTGGTAAGTAATCCCTATTAGAAAGAAAATTATTTGATCCTTAGATTATTGTACAGATGGTAGAAATATACACTTTACTACAGAAGAACAGAGATTTTGTTTAAAATGCGTTAAGAAACAATATACCAATCGATAGACGCGGTAGGCCTCCAAAAACCAATGCGACATTTGATCGTTATATTGTCTCAATTTCAAACAATAGACCCATTCAAGTCATCAAGACAGGTTTGTGCCGAAATTGGGAATTCTGTTAGCGCTTCAACAGTTCGGCGACGCTTATAGAAGGCTAATCTCCGGACGTGAAGCTGAAAGAAAATAGAGAAACAACTTATGAAGTGATGAAACTAAGATTGATTTGTTCGGAAACGCCTCCGACAGGAATGTAAAACGCCTTAAAAGTGAAGAATTCCATGAAAGATTTACGAAAAAACCCTAAAACATGAAGCATAATATATTAAAATTTGTCAGTGTATCTATTGTTTTTCATTTAAAGAAAGTGGGTTTATTCTAAACGACAAGGCCGGGGATAACATGTTGTACAAAAATGTTGATCATAAAATTTTAACTATTTTACTTAGGTGAGTGCATTGTAAAATCTCTGCAGATCTTTTACGCGCACATTGTAGCACAGTGGGTATGATTTTTTCTTTCGCAGTTCTGTGAGGGGATCATGGCAAGACTTGTGCAGAAAGGTTTTCGCAAATAACATTGATTGATTCGTCTTTATTTCACGCCTTTTTGTATTATTTTACAGTATCTTTAGTCTCGTAGTACGAATTATTCACACACGACCACTTCGATTTTTAACCGACTTCAAAAAAAGAAGGAGGTTATCAATTCGTCTGTGTGTTGCTTTTTTTTTGTATGTTTGTGCCTTCAGAACTCGGTAATTTCTGAACCGATTTTAGAAATGTTTGCACTATTACATAGGTTATGGCTAAAGATTTTTCCCATTTTAAAAGAATTTCAAAATTTTAAAAATTAAAGGGTGTCCCCATACAACATACATGTTTTTTACGTGTATTATGAACTTTATAGGTCACCAATTTAAAATTAAAAAAAGTGCGTATCAATATAGCTCCCAATAACAAAAAGTAATTAAAAAATAAAATTAAAAATTAAAGGGTGACCCCATAGGTGACGTAATTTTACCTTTCTTCTCCTATCTTTTGAACCGTTATAGACAAACACTTGAAAGTTGCACAGAATGTTCGTTACTATGTCTGTTATAATAAGTATAAATATTTAAAATTAGAAATTAAAGGGTTTCCCATTAGTTGGTTTATTTTGATATATATATGGCCAAACTTTTGAACCATTATAGACAGACAGTTGAAACTTACAAAGAACTTGTATTGCTAAGTCCGCTAAAATAACAAGTGTAAAATATGAATTTGGAAATTAAAGGGTGTCCCAATAGTTAATGTAAAAGTAATATATATGGCCAAACTTTTCAACTGTTATAGACAGACAGTTGAAATTTACAAAGAACCTATATTGCTTACTCCGCTACTACAACAAATATAAAATTTGGATCTATAAATTAAAGGATGTCCCCATTATTGATGTAATTTGGCCATTCTGCCCTCATCTTTGGAACCGTTATAGACAAACACTTGAAAAATAGACAGAATGTTCACTACTATGGCTGGTATAATAACAAGTATAAATATTTAAAATTGGAAATTAAAGGGTGTCCCAATAGTTGATGTAATTTGATTTATATGGACAGGAAGTTAAAATTTAAAAAGAATCTATATGACAAAGTCCTCTTTAAAAAGTATTTATATTAAAATTTAAATTTATATTAAAATTTGATATATATGAACCTATCTTTTAAACAGTTATAAACACTTAACAATTAGACAGAATGTCCATTACTATATCTGTTATAATAAGTATAAATATTTAAAATTGTAAGTTACAGGGTGTCGCAATAGTTTATGATGTATATGACCAAACTTTTAAACCGTTACAGACAGACGGTTGTAATTTGCAATGAACCTGTATTGCTACGACCGCTATAACTAGTATAAAATTTGAATTCGGAAATTACAGGGTGTCGCAATAATTACCGTCTTAAAGAAACATGATTTTAAGTTTGTCTGTTTTGAAGTCGGTTTTTTTTTGCAAGAATTATTATTACTCGATTCGTTATTAGCATTACAATTACTTTCATAATTTACTACAACTTCCACAACATAACATAAATTTAACATAAATAACATAAATTTAAACATTTGATTTTTATTTGAAAAAAAAAAACAAATAGTAGCAGCCGAGTGATATTTCCCAATTTTTTCAGCGCTCATATCGAAATAGTTGGCATACACTTGTCAACTTTTTCATATTGCAACTAAATTAAGTTAATTTACTGAAATAGTATGGAAATATTGATAGTTTTATTAAAACAAATAAACACAGGAAAAAATGTTTTGAGCTCTTCGTAGAATAGGCTTCGGCAACATAAATTTAAACAATTAATTTTTCCTTGAAAAAAAAAATAGTAGCAATAAAACTTCAAATACCTACTGGAAAATGATATTTCTCATTTTTTTCAGCAGCATCGAAAAAGTTGGCTTAAGTTTGTGATATTGCAATTGTTACTTATCGGGTAAAATCAGTTCGTAAAGAAATTAAGTTAATTTGTTGAAATAGCAGGAGTATGTAAATATTGAAAGTCTTATTAAACAATTAAAAAAAAAATTAATTTTAATTGATACACATTAAATTTATAATTTAATTTTTAAATATTTTTTCGATATCGAATAAGTTTTGAATACCAAGTCATATAATCCAAATCTTGAATATAAGATTTAATCTTTGTATTAAGTTGTGATCAATAAATAAATAAAAACAACAGAATGGCTTAAAAATTATTGAGTAGACACCAACATGCTTATAGAGGAGGCAGATCTATTGCAACCGCTCTGCAGAAATTTATCAGAGTCGCAAAAAGAGAAATAATAGTGGTGCTGCAGCATTTTTCGTCTTTGTAGATATTAAGTATGCCTTTGATAAAATCTCTTTCTCGAAGTTAAGAAATGCCATTGCTGAGCGTGGGGTTAAACCCATTGGTATAAAATGGATCAAAACTTTGCTTAGGTCAAGAGCTATAAATCTCAAAAATGGTCGTTTCAGAATCCGGAGTAGGGTAGTCAGGGGTTTCTCGCAGGGAGGAGTTTTGTCACCTCTTTTGTGGAACATCACCGCTGATAGCCTTCTTTGTAAACTGTACGCAATAAGCGTCCATACGGTTGCGTATGCCGACGATCTGGCACTTATGTTTGGTGGAAAGTTCATCGATACCATCCAAGGATGTATGCGACAGGCTTTCATAACAACCGATATATGGTGCGATGAAGAGAGGCTAACCATAAATGCTATGTTCTTCATTCGAATGAGGAAGGGTGTAGAGCTTGGATCCTTAATGCTTTTCTGATCGGAAGTCAGTTAGTTAAGCAATGTGAATTATATAGGCGTTACTCTGGATATGGAACTTACCTTAAACGAACATATTTAAATGTAGATACGCAAACTAAAAAGGATCGTGCGTCAATATAACCGAGTATGTGCCCGTAAGTGAGGAATCTTGCCCATGGCTGCATTTCTAGATTTACACAATGATGGTATAATTTGAGATAGCTTTCAGCCGAACATCCGACATAGGAGCATCCTGGACCTAGTTAGTAAGGAGCTCAAACGCCAATGTAACGCATGAGTATGTAGCAATTATCGTATTTAAAATTAAGCTAAAAAGGTGTTAGAACTGACTTGTTGTAGCGTTATTTTTTATTTGCATGCCAAATGGTTCCGGCTTCTGACTCGTCGGATATAGGTAGGGTTCGAAGCAACTTATTGCCAGTTCAGACTTCAAATTGTTTTATTTTATTTATGCGTGCTATCATAGAAAGGGTAGTACAAATTGTATAGAAAAGAAGCGGAAATACTAATTATCAAGCAAAGTGTACGGATTCATGATTTTACTTAGCTGAATAATTTCGTGTGTAGGTGTTTGCACGTATTTTTCCCTACCCAAGCGTGATCATGATATTTATGCGTGCTATCATAGAAAGGGTAGTACAAATTGTATAGAAAAGAAGCGGAAATACTAATTATCAAGCAAAGTGTACGGATTCATGATTTTACTTAGCTGAATAATTTCGTGTGTAGGTGTTTGCACGTATTTTTCCCTACCCAAGCGTGATCATGAGGTAGAAAGCAGCAATGTCGTTCATGATCCTTTAAATAACTAAACTATTCGAACAACTAGACGGAAATCAAACGAAAAACATTTAGGATTTCATTTTTAAGATGAAATTCACAATGTTTATTAAAATAAAATTAGTTAACATTTTAATGTTCACGTCTGAACAATGATGAATTTCCATCCCTGGTTCATGGTTGAGTAATGCCAAAGCTAGTAGAAGTTTTTTGACGTCTATCATCAATTGCCGCTTATTCATCATCCTTTGGCCTTATATACTTTTTTATCGTAGTGGAAGTCGCGCCTTTAGAATTAATTAAATTGTATTTTTCGAATAATAATTTGCGCCATATCGTTGGCCGAATTTGATTAACTCTATTATAACTCTTTGTATTTGATTCAAGATCGTTTTTTGATTGCTTTCGTGGTTGTTCGCGCCATTAAGATTTTGTAATTTAATAATCTTTAAATTGTCATTTATTACAATTTATTATTAACTTTATTGTGGATTTTAATAAATCAAAGGAAAGTTAAATTATGACTTCTCCTTTTTATCTTTGATTGAAAAAACTAAACTTCTTGTGTTTCCTTTTTTTATTGCGAGACTTCTTGTGCCTTGCCTAGTGCTTGTGGTTCTTTTTTGGTGAAGACAAGCGTTTAGAAGCCTTCGACACCAACCCACATTTTTATTAATGTTTATCTTACGTTAGTTTTCAAATAAGAGAAAAATTACAATTAGAAACTTAATCATTGCAAAAAAAAAACTATTAATTTAAATCAGTGATGCACATTTAGTGAAACAATTGTTTGTAAGCTCCACCTCTTCTCTTTAGTTTAGTCTTTCAACAGACGTTGGTGAATGCACATGTTAGCGGATGCCTATATGAATCTTTTTTGCAATTAGTTTTTTCAGTTACAGTGGTCAATATAAGTAAACATGGAATTAAAAAATTATTTTATGATGAACAATGCTTTTGGAAATGTTCAATGTCTTTTATCTCATCAAACATTTAAAAGCTATAGAGAAAATGTAATTAAAAGGCATTATCATTCTTTTCATTCATAAACATAAAACATAAATAAATATAATTATGATGAGAAAAAAAGAGCTTTTTAATAGATCTAAAAAATTGTTTTTATAAAAATTAAGGCGATGGCTAGAATTGAAAGAAAACAATGAAAATGAAATGAATTTAAGAGGAAAAATTTCAAGCATGGGGGTTCTAGATATTGTCAGTCAAGGCAGACCTTTTACTGATGGAATTTTTATTAAAGAATTATTAAGTAAAAATTTTCTGCAACTTAATTGTACATTTATGCAATCAGTGCATTTGTCCCGAATGACTATTTCACGGAGAACGGCTCAATTGGGGTCATCAGTAGAGTTGGCTATTAAGGAAAAACTCAGCCAATGTGAATTTTATTCTCTTTGCTTGGATGAGAGCACGGACATAAACGATTTGTCTGAGCTTATAATTTGTGTTCGTTGTGTAGTTGAAGAATACAAAGTTTGCCAAACAATGTTTTCACTGAAAATTATTATTTGATGTTGTACACGATTAGCTTCTGTCGATTGTAGACACTGAAAAATTTGCTGGCGTATGTACTGATGGTGCACATGTTATGACTGGTAAACATGAAGGATTTATCGCCCAGTTGAGAAATCATGGTTTTGATGTTGATTCTTTTCGTTGTGTTATTCACTAGGCTGCTCTAGCCTCAAAATTTATTAGTGATTGTCCGACAACGATGATTGCGGAACGAATAAACAATAAAATTCGAGGGGGACAATATTAGATTACGTATAGAAAATTGGTATCCTTCCTAAAATCCAAAAATGCTTTATACCATGATTTAAAAATGTTTACCGAGGTTCGGTGGCTAAGTAGAGGACAATGTCTTCACAGACTTATGGAGATGGAAAAAATTTATAAATCCTTATCAGAGTATTTTAAAAACGATTTCTGATTTAGCATTTTTGTTAGATACCACTGGTTTACTTAATGATTTTAATTTAGAATTACAGAATTACAGGGCAAGGAAAATAATATATACGATTTTTTCATAAAAATTATCAATTTCAAAACTAAATTATATTTGTTGTTATCACAAATTAAGTTAGGCGATTTCAGAGAATTTCCGAAGACTTCCCTAATTATGAACCAG
This sequence comes from Phasia obesa, assembly GCA_949628195.1. NCBI lineage: Eukaryota > Metazoa > Arthropoda > Insecta > Diptera > Tachinidae > Phasia > Phasia obesa. Next base: position 43,886,419 of record OX451215.1, read on the forward strand.
CAGAGAAAGGTTAGAACCCTTGATTATATTATGATGAAACCCTTTTTTTAATTTTGAAGAAAAGTTTCAAGACATAAATAATATAAAACCACTTCTTGTTTTTTTTGGGAATCCATTTAATGTTGACATTAGTAAATATGAATACAAATACAAATAGAACTTATTATATTACGTAGCGAGTTAAAAGCTTTACCGGAAATAGACAGGGTATTATTTTGGAAAACTTTGGACAACTCGGCCGATCCTGAACTCAAAAAAAAAAATTCTTTAAAAATTTTTTAATTTTTCCCGTCCACATGATTATGTCAACAAATTTTTTCGGACTTAAAATTCATTTGTACTAAACAACGTAATAAAATTGGTTCTATGTCTTTGAAACATATATTGTTTTTACGAAACTGTCATAACAGCATTAACAATAGGCAATTTAGTTTGATTTAATTTTTCAACGAAAATCTTTGCGGTTACTTTTGCTTATCACGGTATTTTAAAATTGCTCTCAAATTCTCACCAATACTAGTACAAAATAAATTTGTGCATCACTGATTTAAATAAATGACTAATTTAACACGTAGTACAAAAATCAATGTTGTATATTTCTGAAAATAAACAAAATTAAAAGTACATCCAGTTCGGATACTATATAATATACACTTTTATATAAAATTAAAAAAAATGTAATACGAATCATCGGTATACTGTTTGCTACTCTCTTCCATAGGTATCTGCCAATACCCGTTCTTTAGGTCGATGCAACTAAAAAACTTAGACTCACGTAATCGATTTAAAATGCTGTCTATACGGGGAAGAGGATATGCATCGGGTACTGACCTGAGATTGAGTTGCCTAAAGTCCATACATGTTCGCCAGGAACCGTCCTTCTTCTTGACCAGCGTGATGGGGAAACAGTATGGGCTTCTTGATGGTTCAATGCAACCTTGTGTCATTAATTTGTTGACTTCTGCATCAATTATCTTCTGCATTGCAGGATTACGGGGAGCATACCGAATTTTAATAGGGCGTTCGTCTATCATGTTGATCTTATGGGTAGCAATGTTTGACAATCCATGTAAATTTTGAAACTTTGGCAGTTCAGCTTCTAAGAATTTATTGATGACTTCTTGTTCATCTAACGAAAGTGGCACTGTGTGTTTGCGTGTTACATTTACACTATATTCATTGTACCCTCTGGATGAATTAAAGTCAACCTCTTCTTGTCGTAAGCACGCCTCTGTGGTCTCTTCAGTTGTCAAACATTGGGTTTGTATTTTCGTGCAGTCGAGTTGTAACCCTGCCATTTGTATGGTGGTGTTAAATTTTCTTAGAAACTCTAATCCCAAGATTACATCTTCAGTTGTTTCGGGCATAACTATAAATTTACATAGCTGCGCAGTGTTTCCAAGTATGATTTCAAGTTCAACGGCCTGGGATACCTTTCGGATCGACCAATCGGCTAATATGACATCTGTGTTCTCTTGAAAATATTTTTCCTGGTTGTCAAGGGTGCGGATGAAACCTTTTCGAACAAAATTACGGCTGGCACCTGTATCGATCACAGCCTTCACCAACCTGCCGTTGATCAATATAGAAGCGGTTAAGCGAGACTCTTCACTTTGTAGTCTGGTGGGATTTGCTGAGGATTTTCTTTGTTTTTGGGGAGGCCCGACCTGGATGGTTCCGAACATTGAGATGCATAGTGGCCACTTTGTCCACAACGATAACAGCTCATCGACGAGGTATTTGCAGAAAAGTTTGCGGTGCGGGAGTTTTCTGAGACGGTACGTAATGGCTTAACGGGGATACCTTCCAAGTCTTCTGTTAATTGAACTAACTCTGTCAATGACGCAAAATCTTTTCTTTTTATGTACCACTGGTACTCGGGCTGAGAGTTCTGAAAAATACGTTGAACCTTTTGTTCCTCGGTGAGAATGGAATGTCGCATTAAATTTTGTAGTTCTAGCACATAAGTTCTGAATGGCTCTTTTGGACGTTGGGTTCTCATTCGAATCTCATCTTCTAATTTTTCGTGGAATTTGCCAATGACTATTGTTATTACGGAACCAGGAGAGAGCATTTTTACGCAAAAATTCAGGCATTACCCTTGGAATGAAATCAAGCGAAATATCATATAGTTCTGCTAATTCCTCTAATCTTTCAATGAACGCTAAGGGATCTGGTCCACCATTATACACAAGGTTCCATTTACGGACGTGGTCAATCACTGACGTAGTTGACAATATGTTTGATATGGGTACGTTTACCTGTGGACAGCTTGTGGTGTTCCTACTTTCATCCTTTACTGGTGAGGGTGTAGGTGTATTTCTTGACGAGGGTGCAGCTAATAAGCTGGAAGTTTCATATTTTTCTTGAAGTCCCAACAAACGAGCTGTAACATCGTTGGTGTCCAGGCTAAAATCAGTGAAGTGTTGCACTAATTCATCCTTCTTTAGGGAGTATGCCCAACTTGACTTCAAATTTTTTTTTTTTTTTTTTTTTTTGATTCATAAAAAGTTTTAAGATTACCGGAGAAAATTTTATTTAATTTTTTTTTCAATATTATTCATTTAGCCGTCGGTAATTATCTTATCTTTTTCAGTTTTTATTTTTTTAATATTTCTTATCCATACTTTTTTTATTTTTATTTGAAACAAAAGTTTTAGTCTTTAATGGCAATTTTTTCGCGTTTTTTCTTTACTTTTTCCCGTTTGAAGCACTCCGTTTGTTTTTATTAAAATTAAACAAAATGTCTTTTTTTTAATGTTACAAAATTATACACGACTATTTTTTTTTAGTCTTTACACGATTATTTTCCAGCGCCGAATATATTTTCTACGTTAATGTTTCTTTCGCGGTCCCTGCTCGGGCGCCACTGTAACGACGTTTCTTCGGCTGGGGTAAACTCACCGGTGTCAGAAGGTTCTGTCACAGAAAATTTATTTTCTTTAGACCGTATGGAAAGAAGCACCTATCGAAAACGTTTCGTAATGTCTTTATTTACAATTAGGCGTCTTAATAAATTCTAATTAGTGGCAGCAATTATTAATAACCCATCCACTATGAGCTCTCTCAGCTTTCTCACACGGAGTGCTAATAACTACTATGAACCTGCGGGTTACCACGGGAACACAGCATTAGCAAAAACTCGTCAACTGCGCCTTTACACAGTCTGCTTACGTAGCGAAGTGAACCTGCGGGTTACCACGGGAACACTTATACAACGCAAATCGGACAAAGGCAGCTCTTACACAGACTGGTTTGGTTGTTGAATGAACCTGCGGGTTACCACGGGAACACTTTGTCAACTTCGCTTACCAATCTACCCTCACGTATTATTAGTGGGAAACCTGCAGGTTACCACGGGAATACCACACTAATAAAGCCTGGTGAGTATTACTAAGCAGAAGAAACAGCAGGTTACCACCAATTTCTCTACTTAGTAATCAGCCAATAGGTAATAAATTATTACAGCGGGTTACCACCAATAATAATGGTCTTACCTTCGCAATCGCTGCGATGAAACTGACCTAAATTATATCACTTCCACTGGTTTTATACACAATCTACAGCCACCAAAACTTAGTTGTATGTTTTGGTACTAATTCTTCTTACTAAAAATATCAAAGTGGATGTGTTAATAATTTACGACCACTATGCGCCACTAGATGGCGCATATTCTAACGGAAATCTTAATTTCAAATATTTTAACTTGTTGCAATAATACAAGTAATAACAAATCGTAATAATAAACAAATAATAACATATTGATAATAACACTTTAAACAATATAAGAATATAACAGAAATAACATAAATAAATCACTTTAAAATAATATATGTATGTGTGGTGAAAACGAGGCTCCACCGACTTTCATCGTCACACACTTAAACCACTTTTCACTATAACTTATACATTCTGATTTTAATTATTTTCTTAACGTGACGAAATGTTAATTTTCAGGACTTTTTTAGTTGGCGGGTTTCTGCTGAGTGTTTCCCGTGCCCAAGAAAGAAGTTGACTCCACCGTATAGCTGAAACTGATCAGAATTTTTGTAAAGTCTTGAACCAAAAGAATACGATATTAGAAACAAAACCAGTATTATTACCTTTTTATGCATTAAAATTCTTATTTTATTTGTTCTGGTGCGTTGATTATAAATTTTGCCACTTAATTACAATTACTTAATTTATTTTATATAAAAGCAATTTTACAAAAATGAAAAGAATATTTAAATTTTATCTCAGTAATGGCCACCAGGAAAAGAAAAGAATTTTACATGGCTTTCGCGATATTTATACTCCGATTAACATGCCAAAAGTTTGAAAAACATGCGTTAATTCAGCGAATGTTTTCTTTTCTTTTATGCACCTATTTTCTCTTATACGGAGTTTTATTAAAATGTACAGTACATTTTCGTATCAACAAGATAATCAAGTATTGACTGTTAAAAAAATATTTTTAAAATTAATTCAAATATGGTTGATTCAAGCGCCTCTACAAGTAGACGGAAGGTAGTCGAAAGAGACGGAAGGCGTTATACACAATGAGTTTATTGAGAACGACATCAGCAGTTTTACTGATGGTTGTCTTATGAACAGTAGAGCAGGTGTATACTCAGCTTAGCTGAACTTGTATTGAAGTCTGAGTTTGGATTAGTACGTCTCCGTTTAACGAGCAGAATTGCTTGGGCTGCTGCATATGTTGTCGGGTGCAGGGAAGAAAGGTACTCGTTGCACTTGTCAAACAGTCGGTTATAAAATGCATGATGCAGGTAAATGCGTACTCGAAATCAGTGCTGGAATGTGTTTTAAAACTTAAGATATGTGTCACAGGTGGGAATAAAGCAGCAGACCAACTGGCAAAAGGGAATCTGCTGTAAATTTCCCTGAACCAGAACCCAGTAATAGTATAATACGAGCTCATTGTGTGTGGAGAGCTACATTGTTCCGCACAATGTGACAAACCAAAGGATGACTCGAAGGTTAAAAAATGTAGCAATTGTAGTGGAAATCACACTGCTAACTACAGAGCCTGCCAGTTTTTTCTATAGTAAGGAAGTCAACTCGGAAAGTAAATACTCCTGCTACGCAGCTACAAGATCAAGCTTGACCAACAACCCAACATGTTTCATACGCGGATATGTTAAAATCCAATCATATTTCAGCACACAAAGCGACACCGACAACCAATGCTACTCCAAATTTGCACCCAGAACCTAAAGAACAAACACCATCTCGTAACTATAATCGTCTCGAAGCAAGCATTGGGACATTAGTGCATTTACTAAACAGTTTTATGAGCTCTATGAGCAGCATGATGCAAGAAATGGTCCGCATGCAATCTATGATTTTGCAGGCGGTACTTAATAAACCATGAACTGTTTAAAAATATGTTTCTGGAACGCAAACGGCTTACGCCAATACAAAAATGAACTCGAGTATTTCTTGAAGAACCAATAAATTGATGCCATGAGGGTTTCAGAGAAAAAAGAAAAATTCGAAGAGAGTGGCAATCACACAGATCTCCTCAACTCAAATCTAGACTTAAAGATTGCACGAAATGGCTAAGACAGCTACTCGAATTTCGAAGAGTAGCAACCGCACAATCAGATTATTCATTATGGCATGCATGTATAAACCTTAAAAGACCGGTTGTACGTAAGCCTCCCTTGCGAACTTCTTGCGGAGGCTGGGCAAGAAATAATTCCGAAAAAGGCAATTTATTTGTTGGACATTTGAAGAAGGTTTTAATCCCAAATGTATGTACTGATAAAGCTGAGTTGGCACCAGTAGAGACTTGTGTTGTAGTACCTCTAAAATTTGAATTTTGCAATATAGAAAGGGCAATAATGGATTTAAACACCAAAAACCCCTGGCATTGATAAAAAAGGAAAAAGATGTTATTTGAGTTGCCCCGTATAGGTCGCAGAATTATTCTTTTTGTTTTTAATGCCATGTTACGTCTTGTGTACTTTCCCACAGAATGGAAGGTCTCTTTGATTACTATGATACCTAAACCAGGAAAAGACCACACAAAAGTAGAATCATACAGACCTATAAACCTTTTATCAAGCATATCAAAGTTATTTGATAGAATACTAATAACCAATTCTTAGCGCGAAAGGATGTATTCCGAACAATTCGGTCCGATCAATTCGGCTTCAGAAAACAATATAGTACGATCCAACAAACACACAGATTAGTAAATGTAATTAAAAAGACCTTTGAATAAAAAAATCTGTTCTACGCTTTATATCGACGTTTCTCAAGCATTCGATAAGGTTTGACACGAAGGCCTAATATATAAGTTAAATCTGAAATTGCCCGAAAACTTTTATAACCTCTTAAAAAATGATTTAACGAATCGAAAGTTTTTGCTAAAGAAGGAGAGTTTTTAAGCTCGTAACAGCACATAACTTTCACACTGCGTAGGGGCTCATGCTCTCTCATTCGCATAAATAACCAAATGATGTCGCAGCTTTCAGCCGTTAAATACCTGGGTATACATCTTGACCGTTGCCTTACTTGGAAAAGCCACATTGATTTCAAGTTAACACAAATGAAACTAAAAGCAGTACAACTAAATTGGCTTATTGGCAGAAACTTTACCCTGAGCTTAGATTGTAAACTTCTTCTATACAAGTCGATCCTCAAACCAATTTGGTGTTATGGGATTCAATTATGGGGCTCTGCCTCAGCTAGCAATGTAGAAAAAAATCAAAGGCTCCCTGGTATATAACAAATTCGAACATACACAAAGACCTAAACATGCCATCAGTTAAAGCAAAAATAGCGAAACATGCAGTCACATATCTAAAGAGGCTTGATTCAAACCCTTTGGCGCGTATCATGCTGAATGAACGTGGTTACATTCGACTAAAAAGAAGAAATACTGCTTTTTTGGCAGTACATTAGAGGGATGACCCGCAAATGATTGCAAAATCCCTGAAACAAACATTATTTTTGTCTAACACTGGCTGGACTTAAAAAGTATATTTTTTTTTAGTCTTAAGATATGAGTAATTATTTTTAGTTGAAAAATAATGAACAAACAATAAATAATAAATGCAAAAAAAAAAACAAATTAACCCCAAAAAGGTGGAGTGTCTACTACGTGCAGGCAGGCTGCAATGGTGCTCAAAAAGTCCATGGGATACATTAGAAGTACCTTAAGCTGGATAACTGCGTTGGTGACAGGTCATGGAAACTTTAAGTATATTCTAGCCAAGATGAAAATCGAAGAAGATAACTCTTGGAGACTATGCCTGGAAGAGAAGTCCGGCACTGGTTAGCATAAGACTTAACACCACTGGTAGAAGCTTGTTAAAGGTGCATGTCATGGGGGACCTGAGCCTTGAGCAAATGCTCGCAATTAGTAGAGACTGCAATTAGTCAAGACTGGCTTACGCGCACATTATTGCACAGTGGGTGTGATTTTTTCTTTCGAAGTTCTGTGAGGGGATCATGACAAGACTTGTGCAAAAAGGTTTTCGCAAATAACATTGATTGATTTATTTATATTTCTCGTTTTTTGTTTTATTTTATATTATCTTTAGTGTCGTAGTACGAATTATTCACACACGACCACTTCTATTTTTATTACTCGCTTCGTCATTAGCATTACAATTACTTTCATAATTTAATGCAACTTCCACACCATAATTGTCAGTTCCTCTACCAGGGAACTAATGATATTTCTTGCTTCATTACCATCCCTAAAAAATTCTCAGAAACAAAAGTATTTTACTATCTTCCTGGATTGGCCTTTGCAATATAAGTTTTTTGTTTTTTTCCTTAAAAAAATAGTATTTATCAATAAAACCTTCAAATAAAAACTGTAGCACTGAAATTGCATCAACCCTGGCTATGTCTTTAGTGACAGGATTCATGCATTTATGCATGACCGGTTGATTTAGGAATATTTATATACGTCTTTTTGTACCATTTTACAGAATCTTTAGTCTTATTATACTCATTGTAAATAGAAGTAGACGTTGGTTTTTCATTACTCGATACGTCAGTAGCATTCCAATCACTTTAATCTTTTATTACAACACCAGAATTTTTAGTTGTTCTACCAGGCAACATCATAATATCCTTGTGTTTATTGCGATGGCCAAAAATTCTCAGTTTCATACATTGATGATTCAGTTTTACTTTTGATACTTGGTAACACAAATTTAAACATTTAATTTTTCCTTGAAAAAAATAGTAGCAGCAAGGAGATATTTCCCATTATTTTCAGCACTCATATCGAAATAATCAACTTTTTCATATTGCAACTAAATTAAGTTAATTTACTGAAATAGTATGGAAATATTGAAGGTTTTATGAAAACAAATAAACTAAGGAAAAAATGTTTTGCACCTTCGTGAAATAGCCTTTGGCAACATAAATTTAAACAATTAACTTTTCCTTAAAAAAAAAAAAAATAAAATTGCAGCAATAAAACTTCAAATACCTACTGCAAATGATATTTTTCATTTTTTCAGCACGATCGAAAAAGTTGGCTTAAGCTTGTAATCTTTTTTATATTGCATCTAAATTGTTAGTTATTGAGAAAAATGAGTTCCTAAAGAAATTAAGTTAATTTATTGAAGTTATTTTTAAATATTTTTTTTTTGTTTTTCTATCGACAGTATATGTTAAGAATCCTAGGCGGATGATTATTAAAAAATTTAATTAAGGCGCTCCAACTGCGCCGCCAAATTAGTTTTAATTTTTAGTACAATAATTAAATACTTTATTTATTTAATTAAATGTATTTAATTTATCGAAAGGATTCACGATATTAAAAGGCTTCACAAATATTAAAAGGATTCACAAATATCAAAAATACAATTTAGTTTAAATAATTTATTCGAGGGCGCACAACTTATCCGTTCTTTTCCTTAGCTAAGACTGACTTCAATTCTGCATACCTGTTGGCTGTTCGATTGGTTGATCACGTTGCATTAACATGTGCGAATATGCAGACGCTGATCTAGCAAAATTAGTTTCCCATAGAATAATTGCAATGCAGCAATAAACAATTGGAACGGATGCGCGTGCGAATGTTTCGTAAATATAGAAATTGCTTACACTGCCAAATTAATTTCATCTGCATTGTTATCGCTGTTGCTAACTCCTCCCTCTTTAAATATCTGCCTACCACAGATCGCATGTTTGGTGTTGTATGTAGGGTCGACGGACTGTGGAATTTCGATTGTTGGCAGGTTGACTCTTCTAGTTATTTTATGTCACAAAACCCCAATGCAAGTACCCATTGCGATGACCACACCAATATTTGTTTTAAGATACAGGTTTAATTTCGAACCAAGATAATGAAGCTTGTCCATGTTGTGCAAGCTAATGTTGTGTACCTGATAGATGTCTACTAATAGTTTTTCATTAGCCACGCTCGTTAGGACAGGGGGAAGTGGTTGTAGTCTCGAATCTGATGTACTAGAAAATGTTTCATTGTTGATCAGTATGCTCTCATTGTATAGCTGTATTAGATAACTGTCATTAAGAGTTTGTGATTAGCCCTGGGTTGGCAGGACGCCTTCAAAATTGTTAGAAAACCAATATCTGTTGTTATCATTTCTATAATACGCGACTTAGTCATCTTGTAGCGACAATTTGCATTCCCACCTTTGAGCAGGCGTGGTATACAGGTTTCTTCGGGTAGTTGTGTTAATGATGATTGTTGGCAAACTGCCACCTTGTTGATATTTAGACAAGGACTTTTTACGTCAAATGTTTCATTCTGGCTAATTAGTATTTCGTTGAATGGCAGTTCAATTTGTTCGCCCATTGTTGTAGTTGTTCTAGAGATGAGCCGGTGGTAGAAATCTTTTTTCAGCTTTGGGATATATTTTGTATATATAGATGGATTCCCATATTCAATAGCTTCCACAACGTTAGCATAGGGTAGTGTTTCGATTTCTGTAATAATCTCCCCTACTTCGGCTCTATTTAATAAATTAGCGTTTATAATTCCTCCTTTAGCCAGTTGGCAAGCCCTCACTACCTAGGTAATAGTATCCTTCAGAACAATAACTTGATTCATAGTATCCTTCCCAATTCTCTCGGCTTCTTTTCCCTTGCTAATCTCATTCATCTTGGTAATGAGCTCGTTTGTTTTTTGAACAACCTCATAAGTAGTATTCAGAATTTGCGCGTTAATCTTGTATTGTTTCTTGTTGTTAGTAATTATCGCGTTTTGACTTTTTAAAATAGAGTTCTACCACCCACTTCCATGCAGAGCCGATCCAGTCGATTGATCTTCGAGTTCTGCCCTGTATGCTTCCTAATTCGATGAGTCTATCTTGTACTTGCGTCTAAATATTTATTTCCTTCGTTTTGCCATGTGGCATATGTTCCTGTTATATTGTCAGCAATTGTTGAATACTCGTCCAGGTTAATGACGTGAAACAATTTAAAATTGCCATTGATAGTCCATGCGTTGCCAGCTCTCACAGTAACAAGGGGGACGTCATAAATTTGTGCAGCATATAGTGTAATAATGGTTACAGAATTCGTAATAAGAGTACTTAAAGTGATAACCATTTTTCTGCAAATAGTAATTTTTATTACAGTAAAAGTTAGTACTTAGTAGGATTCGGCAAGGCCCTTTTTAGGGTTCCGTACACAAAGTGTAAAAACGTAACCCTATTGTTTTCGCTACAATGTCTGTCCGTCTGTCAGTGCCTTTTATCTCTGCAACAAATACTAAAACTATTAGGGTGTTCCGATAGAGAGATGTTATTCACGAATATGTGCCTATTTCGTGAACTGTAGGTGGGATACACTTGAAATTTACAAATAGTAATTAAAACTTAGTTCACTTTAAAAACAAGTCTTAAAAAGTAAACCTAAAAATTAAAAGGTGTTCCGATAGTGACGTGATTTGCATGTATAAGGCCTAAGTTTTGAACCATAATAGGTAGACTCTCGAAATTTTTATAGAAGATGTGTAACTGTAGCCACTATAGCAATAAATACTAAAACTTATAGGGTGTTTCTAAAGTGACGTGGTATTTGCCTTTATGTCTTTATTTTTTGAGCTATAGGAGGCAACCACTTAAAATTTGCAGACAGTAATTTAATCTATGTTCGCGTTATAAGCTAGTATACAATATTAAACCTAAAAATTAAAGGGTGTTCCGATAGTGACATGATTTGCATGTATGTATATGGCCTAAGTTTTAAACGATAACGATATTGCAACTAAATTAAGTTAATTTACTGAAATAGTATGGAAAATTGAAGGTTTTATTAAAACAAATAAACAAAGGAAAAAATGTTTTGAGCTCTTCGTGAAATAGCCTTTGGCAACATAAATTTAATCAATTAATTTTTCCTTGAAAAAAAAAAATAGTAGCAATAAAACTTCAAATACCTACTGCAAAATGATATTTCTCATTATTTCAGCACCATCGAAAAAGTTGGTTAAAGCTTGTCATCTTTTTCATATTGCATTTAAGTTGTTAGTTATCGAGAAAAATCAGTTCCTATAGAAATTAAATTAACTTATTGAAATAGTAGGAGTATGTAAATATTGAAAGCCTTATTAAACAATTTTCATTTAATTGATACACATTAAATTTATAATTTAATTTTTAAATATTTTTATACCCTTCACCGCAGGTGGAAAGGGTATATATAAGTTTGTCATTCCGTGTGTAATTTCTGCAATATTCATTTTCGACCCCATAAAGTATATATATTCTGGATTCTTATACATAGAGAAATTGATTAAGCGATGTCCGTCTGTCTGTCTATCTGCCTGTCCGTGTTCGGGTTGAAATTTCATTTGCCAAGGCACCAGAAGAGATACAAAAAAATTTAAGAACACCAATCTGTCAGGCATAGTTTCGAAAATTTTGGGATTACATTTCAGCAACATCGAATCATTGCTTTGGAGGCTGCGGGCCAAAAACCACCCCCACCTTTATTTTTTTCACGTTTTTTTTTTTAATTTTTTTCTGCTTAATGATTTTTTTTTTGCTTTTTTTGTCAAATAAATATTTGACCGCGACAGGTATGTATATCGTACGGAGTGCATACAGATCTCGGGGGGTCAATAACCCCTTGAAAGGGGCGATTTTTGTTTGTTTTTAGGTTGGGGTTAGGGGTTTTCTGCTTTGATTTGTATTAAAGACCTTTATAGATGGCAATACAGGTAGCCAATTGACCCGTAATTCAATAAAATTAAAAAGAAATTTAATTAAAAAAAATTAAAAATTTTTAATTTTTTAAAAAATAATATTTAAAATTTTAATTTCTTAAAAAAAATAATTTTAAAATAATTAAATTTTTTTTATTTAACATTTACAAAAAACTTTACAAGCCGTTTTCAAAACGATATTTCCACAGAAGATTTTTCGAAAAAAAATTTTTAAAAAATTTTCCAAAAAATTTTCAAATAAAATTTTACAAAAAAATTGTCAAAAAAATATTTTTACAAACAATTTTCGAAAAATTAAAAAATAAAATACACACGTTTAAAGGTAAACGATTATTTTAAAGCCGGTATAGATAGCTACATGGCTACACGACGACCATTGTGGTTGTAAACTTAGGCTAATTTATATTTTATTCAACACAAGAAAATGTCACAAAATTGCAAATTACAAGTCATATACTGTAACGACACGTTCTCGCTGGTTGCTGGGGTGATGCTCAGCGGAGTCCAGGGTTTTTTATATAGTAGTAAAACACCAGGTTAAAACGTTATAGTCTTTATTGTGCGTCTAGGGTCGTGCTCTTGCTCCCAATACTCTCTTCTCGCACGTTATGATGATGCCCTCGTGTGGTTGTGTCATCGACTTATAAACGACTATTAATATACTGTGGTCGGTTTCTTGCTTGTTATTTTGGAGAGCAGGAGAGTCTCCTACGACAAGAGCTGTTCCTGTTACTCCAACAACTAGTTGCTTTAAGATCCTACACTGGTGATGTGTCCAACGCCAGTTTTAGATCTCGCTAGGTTAAGAGTATTAGCTGATGTGGCCAACGACTAATATTGTTCTTACCGTCGCACGATCTGCCGGCCAACTAACTTTTATTATGCGATCATTCGCCTTTTATACCTTTTAGTTGTACACACACGAGTACACATTCATACGTACTTCTGCTTGTGTACATACATTAACACACAATCAATACATATCCCAAAAAGAATGAATGGTTGTAAACAAGCAGAGTTGTATTAATGAGCAATGGACGATGTGATTACATTTGTTCATATGTGTGAATAAAGTAAAATATATAAAAGTTATTATAATAAAAAAAAGAAAAAGATTTTTATGTGTGAGCCTAAAACAAGTTGGCGACTTTGGCCGTCACACTACCCTTCCTCTCCCCTGGTAATTATTGTTTAAGCCAAATCACTCCTGACCGAGAGATTATGACCCTATATCGCTGACCATTTATTATTTTGACTAATCTACCCCAGGGTTTAGGCTGTACTGAGGTCATTCGATTCTGTATCTCTTGCCTAAGTTGTTCGGGAGCCTGGTTCAGCGGAATCTCGATCGGTTCTACGGCTAGGGTTGATACTACAACGTCTGATAAGGGATTGGGGAATTGTGCTAGATCCAATGGTGTTGTCCATGCAGATAGGATCGATGACAGTTAGGGCTTGTGGCTGTGGATCGCATGATGGAATCATGCTCAGGATGTGCGATGCCAGTTCTGGAACCGGTGCGGCTTCCTGCCCTTCAATGACTTCGCCATGGGTGCAGACGTCGTTTTCTGGACCAAGTGTACAATCTAAAAAATCCTTGGTACCGCTGAGAGATGGGAGTCAACCATATTTTCGGCATAGCCACATTCTGGCCACATCATCTGTGTCTGGTTTTAGATCGCCGGAGTGGGATTGTTTTCCGGAACTAATATACGTGCACGCCAAACTCTCTCGTAACAACGCCAACCAAGATGACGATACTGCAAGTCCTCCACGTCGAAAGAACTCAGGACTTGACGTGGCGGAGGTGTTGGCGGACGGTAATTTTCATTCTCCCAATCAAGTGATGATGGGGAACGAGGTGACAGTGGTGAGGGTGGTGTCGGTCTACGTACCTCGAGTGTTGTGTCGCAGTACCCAAAAAATGAACGACGAATTTCTCTAAGTACATCATCGTTCCACTCTTAGTCCTCGATTTCTACATCCGCTAGATCTATAAATTCCTCATCACCTCCCGGTCGAGGGGAAGTAGTTTTGTGGTCTTCATCATGCTTGATTTGTACGTCTGACGTCTCGATTAGTGGAGGGGGCGAAGGACACACTTCGACTACCGGTTGTACATGCATTTGAAAGTGGTATGCTTTCAAATGCATGCTACCTCTGGTGGAGGTAGGGATATCGTCAGAGTCTAAAAAAATAATGTGTCTAATTTTTGCGTGTTTCCTTCTCCATATTCTGTCTAAACTTCTTACGAGAGGCATCAAACTTATCTTTGTTCGTATTCATGGTTTTTACTTGCTACGTTTTCTCTTTTTTTTCTTATTTCATGGGGTTAGTCTAGGAGTACCAAAGAAAAGAATAGTTTATTGATGTGACCCTATAAATGGTTTTATTTCACTAAGATGGGCTGTGCGCCTTTCACTATTCTCTACTCTAATAAGTTTAACAATAACGGGGGACACGAATCCCGTGATGACATAAGGTCCCCCGAATCGAGGAGCCAATTTCGCCGCAAAGCTATCGATTACTTTCGACACTGGATGTTGGCGGATTAAAACGTGATCACCTATTCGAGGTTGCCACTGACGACGTCGAAAATTATAATAGTGTTTTTGGTTGTGCGACGCTTTGCTTATATTTCGTCGTACTATGCCAATGATCTCCTTCAGTTCTTTAGCGCGATCAACTGGAGTAATTGCGCGAGCTCCTGTGCCGTTGGTCACTTCGTCGTACAGTGCTTTTGGTAAACGGGGTTCCCTTCCTTGCGTTAAGTAAGCCGGTATATACCCTGTTGATTCCGTTGTGCTAGTGTTTATGACGATTTCATTCACCGACTCATCCCTGGCAGAATGCTTTTGACGTGAAAACTGTGCAATAATGGTCTTGATCGTACGATTGGCTCGTTCCGTTGGATTTTCCTGTGGGGTGTAAGGAGCGGTAAATTGCTGCTGTACTCCAAGTTCTTCTAAATAATTTTTTAGCACCCGCGATGTGAATTGTGTTCCATTGTCTCCCAGGAGGACCTTTGTGCCCCATATAGTGACACAATTCGCTCTCTCATAGCTCTGATAGCGGAATCAGTTCACACCATTTAGTGAAGTGATCAAAGAGCACGAGAAGCATCGTATTTCCGTGACGGGATCGAGGCAAAGGCCCAAAGAAATCTGCACAGAGAAGGGACCACTGTAATGTATTTATTACACAGCTCTGATCATTTATTACACATCTCTAATAATTTATCGTTGAATCAGCTGTTTCATATCTTTTTAGAATCAGCTGTGTTACTTATTTTTATTATTAGTAAATAAACAATATTTTATGTATGTATGTGTAAGCATATAATTGCATGTAAATAGATAGAATAAGGATTAGATTTAAGTACCGTTATTTTAGTTTATAAGGAGACAAATTTTGTAATGAAGGATCATTCTAAATACAAAACTCAGCCAAGCAATTGGCTCTTTGTTTTTTTGAATATAACCTCCAGCACTCCAGTAGTGCTTTGCCTTGGCGCTTCTTAGTGCCGGCATAAACAATAGTGCCAGTGGCGTTCCAAACGCCGGCTATCAAAAATAATTATTAAATCAGAAATAGGGACCATAATTTATATTTCTGTTTAAATGACCACCAGTCATTACATGGCGATCCTGCCAAATTTGGATGAAACTTCTGTGCCGGTCACAGGAAACCATTACACCACAGCACCTACCACCAAAGAAAAGACTCCAGCAAAACAACAACCACAACCAATTAGCATTGAAGAATCACCTTTATTCCGTTTAGCGTCATCAATATGAAACGATGTCGTTTGCTGTTGATTGTTACAAATTGGTATGCCGTTTATCAATATCAATTGTTATCGATAAGCGTCGATGTATTTTTGGTATGTCGTAAGCAACGTTAACGACGGCATCAATACAAATTGACTCTGATTTTATCGTCAAGCTCATTAGTGTCGAAACAGTTATATTTCTTTTGAATTTTGTGTATTAATAATTTTTGTGTTAAAAAAAAAATGGAAAAAGAAAAAAAAATTACAAACTGCAACCAGTTTAACAAGCTAGTGGAAGAGATGGAAACAAATCCTTCACTTGCAAAAGGTTTCCAAAAAGGCAGTGTGCCCTGTGATTTTAAAGAACAGTGGGAAAAAATTTCCAATATGCTAAATGCTCTTGGTCCACCGAGAAGAGAAGGTGACGGTTGGCAAAAGGTAAGATAAATAGTAAGATAATAGTGCTATGTTTCATGACGAAATTTTTCTTAAAGGTTTGGCGGGATTTAAAATTTAAGGTGAAAAAAAATTAGTCACAAACAAGGCAGAGTTCATGTCTACTGGAGGCGGAATTTATAAACAAACAGTACTCAGTCCCCTGGAAGAAGCTGTGGCAAACCTGCTTCAGTTTCAAAAACAGTTAAACCCGGAAGGAGCTGTTCAGGGAGTGCAATCTGTTGAGCTTCAAATAGATGTACCAACAGATGTTGCAGAAAGCAGTGATTTGCTTTTAGCAAACGAGATTGAACTGTTGGCGCCTTCAACCTCATATCAGAACGTCGAGACATGCAACCCTTCAAAAAGAAAGGAAAAATCTGTGACAAACAAACCGGGACCTTGCAACGACCATTATGAATTGCTACAAAAGCACAGTGATGAACAGGCGCAGATATTACAGGAGATTAACAATTCTATATCTTCATTTAAATGAAGCCTAAAAGATATAAGTAGGTACCAAAAAGATATGATAGAAATACAAAAGAATAGATTTAAAATCGAATTAAAAGAAAATTAAAGAAAAAAGGAACAGCACGATGCTGAAATTAAAAGAATAACATTTTTAATTAAGGAAAAAGAGCTGCAATTGTTAGACAAAAGTTAGAAAATTAAAATTTATATACCTAAGTAAAATGTGCCTTTATATTAAAAGCTTTATATTATGAATGTTTTTTGTTTTGTTTTTTATAATATATATAATTTAACTTTAAAGAAAATGAATTAAAAGACTGAATTAAAATTTAAAGAAAGCTTCGTTTTATTTCATCTCTTATACGAACTGCCTCAGACCCTGGTTCAATTTCATTCTCATTATTCACTTCAGTATAATTTTGCACAATATCTACTGCTTCATCTGGAATATGTAAACCATAATGAATACATATATTGTTAAGTGCAGCGCAAACATTAACAATTTTGATTGCTTTTGCCGACTTATACTGCAACTGACGAGCGCCAAGAAGACATCGAAAACGGTTTTTAAGAACTCCAATTGTTCTTTCCACTATATTTCGTGCTTTCGCATGCTTCATATTATAGGTGGCTTCCGCACTACCTGCAGCTGTGGACCTATATGGAGTCATTAAAAAGGGTTCAAGGGGATAGCCTGCATCACCTAAGAAGCAAAATTGAATAATTGATAATTATTTTATATTGAAGTTGAATTCTTACCTAATAGCCACGAATTACGATCACCAGCATTGTATTTTTCTTTTAAAATACGTTTGGCATGACTGATATTCCATATTAAAGAGTCATGAGAAGAACCAGCATACCGGGCATCTAAAAACCGTATTCGCATTTTGTGATCACAAATCTAATAATAAATATAAAAATATATAAATATGTATGTATGTATATAATTGTAAAAAAGCAATATATTTTTAAAAAACTTACAATCATTGCGTTTAAGCTGAAATACCCCTTCCGATTAAAGTAAAGATGCTGGTTTTCTCTATTTGGAGCCAGTATTTTTATGTGGTTGCCATCCACACAACCAATGACACCGGGAAAATCTGATTTCTGAAAGAAATGAAGTTTTGCTTCAGCCTTTTCTTCGTCTGTCATAGTAAATGTTATCCATTGTGGACAAATTTTCCTTTCCAAGACATCCACAATCTCAGAAATTATCTTGGACACTACTGGCTGGGATAATCCTAAATTAAAATCATTAGCAACACTTAGCTGGTAGGACCCTTGCGCTAAAAACCTTAACGTTGCAGCCAATCTAATTGTGTTTGAAATATGTGTTGACCTAACTCCCACTTTTAAATGTGGTGCTATAGTCTCCAGCACATACTTAAAAGCATCTTTGTTTAAACGAAAAAAACTTTCGAACCTTTCAAAGAAATAAAAAATTAACTCTTGGAGAATAGAAAGAACACTCAATTTATTACTTACTTTTTATCAGGTAATTCAAATATGTTTGATTTTTGTCTTATTCTTTTCAACACCAATTTATTTTTACTTTCCTCACCATTTGGTTCAGAATTACAATCAGGAACAAAAAACATTTTGATTGTTTAAATTTTTTAATAAACTCTGAACACAAAACAAATTATCTGTCAAATTATTAGAGATGTGCTTTTAAAACGATAAATTAACGACATCGTCACATTGCTGTTATGAAATACCAGTTTATTATTGAATTGATGACGATGTCGATAAAATTTGATATTGATATTAAATTGATGACGATGACGACGACGCTTTAGGGAATAAGCGTGAATATTTTAAGCGGCAGCAGCGCAGAACCGGGGAAAAATTGACTGTAATCCCGCCAACACAAAAGCCAAAGAGAAGAAGAGAAGGCAGAATTGTAAAGCTGCGAAGAAAATTGGCAGCCTTAAAAAATATTGTGTCGTCCGAAACACCACCATCTTGGGAACGGGCCACTGAAATTTGGGAGCAAATCGATGCCATAACTATTGAGTTAAAAGCTCACAAAAACAAATTATTTTTTTTAAAAGAATAATATAAATAAATAAAACTCATACAACCACACGCCATTATGTGGCATTAAAAATAAATTTCATTTTAATATTTTTATTTTGCTTAAATGCAAATAATATATTATATTATATAGAAATTAAAATACAACACTTGATTTTAAAGTTTGAAGAAAATATTTAATTTAATTAAAAACTTTAAAAATTTATTACATTAACATTTGTTAAAAAGTAAAAGAAAATACACATTAAAAGAAAATAAGAAAAATCATCTACTGATCAGCTGTCGATTAAACGTCAATCATCGCAGAGTTGTATCTTATAGATCAGCTAATCACTGAACACCCACCACTACAGGGTTGTATAACCCATACACTTAGAAAAATTATTGAAGTAGAATAATATTTTTTTTAACTAATTTTATTTTGTTTAAAACAAATATTTGAATTAAATAACCACATTTTTTTGTAAATTTATACACATGGAGAAATTAAGGTATTAAATTAACAAAATTTTTATATTAACTATTTTTTTCTATTATCATATTTATAAATGAGTTTTATAAATGAATGTATTGAGGAGTTAGAAAAGCTCAAATTGAATATAAAAAAGAGCAAAAACAGAGTTTATGAGGAAAAATATAGGGAAAGTAAATTAGAAAGATTAGCGTTTTTAAAACAGAGCGTTGAAGAGTTCACTAAAGATAAAAATAGTGAAACACTTAAAACAAAATTTTAAATTTTCCACAAAGAATTAATTGAAATAATTGAAAACATAAATATAAAGAAGAAGGATACTGAACAGGATAGGCAAGAAGGTAATTTACCAAAAATGGCTAATTTTGATATTGGTATGGTTAGTAAAAACTTACAAGTTTTTCAAGGTTCTTACGAATACTTAGAGGATTTCATAACTCAATCGGAATTGTTACATGACTTGCTAAAACAAGAAGATAGAGAAATATTCATTAATTTTGAAATTAAAAATTTACCAAGCCTACACAAGAAGCTAAAGATGCTATCTACAAAGTGAGTGATAGTGTTGCGCCAAATGTATTTATGAAAGGAGTTAATGTTGAATATCAACCACTTTTATTGGCAAATATGCCAAAAACATTAAATGAGGCAGTTGAGAGATGGATTACGGCAGAAAGAAATTTAGGAGTAGATAATATGAACCTATTTCGCATAGATAGCCGTTCAAGTAACAACTTTAGAAAAAACAATGATACTAATAACAATCATAGAAACAACAATGGTTTCAACAACAATTATAGAAACAACTATGGTTTCAACAACAATTATAGAAACAATAATCGTTTTAACAACAATTATAGAAACAACAATTTTTCAAACAAAAATTATAGAAAAAACAATGGTTGTAACAACAATTACAGGAGCAACAATGGTTCAAACAACAATTACAGAAACAACAATTTAAAAAAAAAATACCACTAGAAACAACGGTTTCAATAAAAATAGCGATAACAGCGAGAAAGCACAAAATAGTAAAAACAACGCATACAAGTCTTTACACTACAATGCTGATAAGGGAAACTAAGGGGGTCGGGTAACAAAAAAAGTTGCCCAATGAGGCCAAAGTTAACAATATATAAAATATCGAGCAACATAAATGTATACATAACTTTAGAATGTTGTAATATTAATAGGAGTCTAAAATTTTTAGTTAATACGGGAGCGGATATTTCAATATGTAAAAATAAAAACTTCTGTAATATAAATACAACAGAAATTGTCAGATTAAACGGTATAACAAAAGAAGCCGTCGATTGTATAGGCACAAAAAATTTAAATCTAAAAATTATAGAAGAAACTTTTCAACACAGTTTTCACATTGTTGAAAATGATTTTCCAATCCAAACCGATGGAATATTCGGACGAGACATTTTGGAAAAACACGTATGTAAGATAGATTTTGAAACATACACAATCACTTTTAATATAAATAAGAAGGAGGTTGTCATACCAATGAATTGGAAGAAAATTCAACCAATAAACATGGTTGTACCATCAAGAACAGAGGCAATCATTCTTCTTGATGTAGAAGTAAATGAAGAGAGCATTGTGCTGAGTGAGGAGTTAGCCGAAGGTGTATTTTTGGGAAATTCCTTAATACCCGCGAAAGGCATAGCACATGTTAAAGTGCTGAATACTACTGACAACAGTGTGATTTTTAAAAGTGCTAGTTGCAAAATAAAACCACTAAAAAATTATAATGTATATTCGACAGGAAAATCAAGTCAGCCTGACGGTGACAGATTAAGTACACTTTTGAAAATTTTAGGTATTAGGGGAAGTGACCCACATGCAGATAAATCTCTAAAAGAAATTTTTAAGGAATTTCAAGATGTTTTCCATCTTCCAGGGGAAGAACTAAGTGTTAATAATTTTTATACACAACAAATACAGACAACAGATTCAACACCGGTATATATAAAAAACTACAGACTTCCACAGACACAAGTAGAAGAAATAAATAATCAAGTTGGCCAATTATTAGGCGAAAACATAATTGAGAATTCGGTTAGCCCATACAATTCACCACTACTCGTGGTACCAAAAAAGGCAACAGATGATACAAAAAAATGGCGTCTAGTAGTAGATTTCCGTAAACTAAACGAGAAGATAGTCAACGACAAATTTCCGCTTACAAGAATAGAAGATGTGCTCGACAAACTTGGTAGAGCCAAATATTTTTCAACGCTGGACATGACCAGTTCATTCCATCAAATAAAGTTACATAAAAATTCACGCCCTTTGACAGCATTTTCCACAGGAAATGGTCATTACCAATTTAAGCGATTACCTTACGGTTTGAAAATATCTTCAAACAGTTTTCAGAGAATGTTAACAATTGCGCTTAGTGGCTTAGATGCTGAAGCTTTTTTATATGTGGACATTATTGTATTTGGATGCAGTTTAAAGCACCACAACGACAATTTAAAAAAAGTTTTTCAAAGGTTAATGAAATACAATCTCAAATTAAATGCAAGCAAGTGCAGTTTTTTGAAACCAGAGGTATTGTATCTTGGGCACCTCATAACAAATAAAGGAATTACAACAGATCCAGCTAAAGATGACGTGATAAAAAACTATCCAGTTCCGACAAGTGCAGATGAAGTAAGAAGATTTGTAGCTTTCTGCAATTACTATCGCCGATTTATACCAAAATTTGCGGACATAGCTAAAAATTTAAATGTACTATTAAAGAAAAATAAACCTTTTCTATGGAACAAGGAATGTCAAGACTCGTTCGAAACACTAAAAGATAAGCTTATGAAACCACCAATACTTCGATACCCAGATTTTACCAAACCATTCATTTTAACCACAGATGCATCAAATTATGCTCTTGGTGCAGTTTTATCGCAAGGTGAAGTTGGCACAGATTTACCAATTTCATACGCGAGCAAATTATTATTAAAACATGACCTAAACAAACCTACAATAGAAAAGGAGTTGTTAGCTATTAATTGGGGAATTAATTTTTTTAAACCTTACCTATATGGTAGAGATTTTATCGTAGTCACCGACCACAGACCGTTAATTTCTCTATTTTCACACAAAAACCCGTCGTCAAAAATGACACGAATTAGAATGGATTTATCTGATTATAATTTCGAAATACAATACAAGAAAGGAAAAATGAATACGAATGCGGATGCATTATCAAGAATAGTTTTGAATAGCGACACATTGAGAAAAATGATCCCAGAAGCGGATGAATCAGCTAAGAAAGTGTTAGCAATAACCAGAAACAAGAAAAAACAATTAGAAAATGAAAAAAACCCTGACATTACAAACAATGCAAAATGTACGTCCGAGCAAAGGCCTGATCAACTTTTTGTCTGGGACTGCACATCAATATCAGATTTACGTAAAACAAGAAAACTTAAGTTTCAAATACATAAAGATTTTAAAAATAATTTAATAGAAGTATCGGATAATGAAATCATAGCAAGATGCAGCGATAATTCATCGAGCACAACGTTGACGTTGAAGAAACTGTTATCAAAAATTCGTGATTTAAGAATAACCGAGCTAGCGTTGAGTAAAAACGATGAAATATTTAAAACCATGGCCATGGACAAATTTAAAAATTTATACAACAAATTACAATTGGAAAAGAAAACTAATTTAAAAATATTTATATATGAAGAACCAAAACGAATACTTTGTAAAGAAACACAGATGAAACTTATCAATGAATACCACAATTCAACTCATGGAGGACATTTAGGTATCAGAAAGACGGGTTTGAAGCTGAAGCAGGGTTACATATGGAAGAATATAAGCAAAATGATAAAACAACATATTTTGAATTGCAAACAATGCAAAATAAATAAACAAACTAAACATACAAAAGAAAAAATGATGTTAACAGACACACCAGGAACTAGCTTTGAGGTGGTGTCAATCGATACGGTTGGTCCTTTGCGTTTGTTAAACTACAACCGATACATACTTACAATTCAATGCGAACTTACAAAATACGTGGTAGCATTTCCTATGGAGACTAAAGAGGCGAGAACAGTGGCAAAAACACTGGTAGAACAATTTATTTTGAAATACGGTAATTTTAAAATTTTAAAATCAGATAAGGGTAGTGAATTCACAAACGAATTAATGTCAGAAATATGCAAATTGTTAAATATAAAACAAATTTTTAGCGCACCTTACCATCATGAGACTTTGGGCTCAATAGAACGAAATCATAGAGTACTCAATGAATTTTTGTTAAACTTCTGTAAAGATAGTGAATGGGATAATTGGGTTCAATATTTCACCTTCGCGTACAATACAACGCCACACATAGATAATGGGTGATTTTTTTGAGGTTAGGATTTTCATGCATTAGTATTTGACAGATCACGTGAGATTTCAGACATGGTGCCAAAGAGAAAGATGCTCAGTATGCTTTGACATTTCATCATGAATAAAAAATCATTGAATTTTATTACCAAAATCAGTGTTCGGTTCGAAATGTTCAAATGTGACAAATTTTGTTCAGCGATGAGGCTCATTTCTGGTTGAATGGCTACGTAAATAAGCAAAATTGCCTCATTTGGAGTGAAGAGCAACCAGAAGCCGTTCAAGAACTGCCCATGCATCCCGAAAAATGCACTGTTTGGTGTGGTTTGTACGCTGGTGGAATCATTGGACCGTATTTTTTCAAAGATGCTGTTGGACGCAACGTTACGGTGAATGGCGATCGCTATCGTTCGATGCTAACAAACTTTTTGTTGCCAAAAATGGAACAACTGAACTTGGTTGACATGTGGTTTAAACAAGATGGCGCTACATGCCACACAGCTCGAGATTCTATGGCCATTTTGAGGGAAAACTTCGGAGAACAATTCATCTCAAGAAATGGACCGGTAAGTTGGCCAGCAAGATCATGCGATTTGACGCCTTTAGACTATTTTTTGTGGGGCTACGTCAAGTCTAAAGTCTACAGAAATAAGCCAGCAACTATTCCAGCTTTGGAAGACAACATTTCCGAAGAAATTCGGGCTATTCCGGCCGAAATGCTCGAAAAAGTTGCCCAAAATTGGACTTTCCGAATGGACCACCTAAGACGCAGCCGCGGTCAACATTTAAATGAAATTATCTTCAAAAAGTAAATGTCATGGACCAATCTAACGTTTCAAATAAAGAACCGATGAGATTTTGCAAATTTTATGCGTTTTTTTTTAAAAAAAAGTTCTCAAGCTCTTAAAAAATCACTCGTTACAAATTACACGCCATATGAATTAGTTTTTGGGAAGTTACCTTACCTGCCAAATGATGAAATTAAAAGTAATGAAAAAATTTAGAATATAGAGAACTATGCAAGCAAATTAAAACAAAGATTAAAATTTTCTTTAGAGAAAACAAAAGAATATTTAGAAATAGCTAAAGTCAGTAGAGTAAATAAATTTCGAAACACAAAATCACTTAATTTAGAATTTAGTGCTACTAAGAACAGTGAATAGGAAGAAAAACCAGGCACCATATCATGGGCCATACAGGATAATAGAAAAACAAGGAGTTAATTCTATTTTAGATATAGGAGGAGGTAAAATGAGAAAATATCATAATAATATGTTAAAAAAATATAGTTAAATGAAATGTATTATAAAAATAAAAAAATAAAAAAATTTTATATATAAAAAAAATTTTTTTCAATAAAGGGTGAGGGTATAATGTATTTATTACACAGCTCTGATCATTTATTACACATCTCTAATAATTTATCGTTGAATCAGGTGTTTCATATCTTTTTAGAATCAGCTGTGTTACTTATATTTATTATTAGTAAATAAACAATATTTTATGTATGTATGTATGTGTAAGCATATAAGTGCATGTAAATAGATAAAATAAGGATTAGATTTAAGTACCGTTATATTAGTTTATAAGGAGACAAATTTTGTAATAAAGGATCATTCTAAATACAAAACTCAGCCGAGCAATTGGCTCTTTGTTTTTTTTGAATATAACCTCCAGCACTCCAGTAGTGCTTTGCCTTGGCGCTTCTTAGTGCCGGCATAAACAATAGTGCCAGTGGCGTTTCAAACGCCGGCTATCAAAAATAATTATTAAATCAGAAATAGGGACCATAATTTATATTTCTGTTTAAATGACCACCAGTCATTACACCACGGCTCTCTTGGAAGGCGCGTCAACATTTTCCCTGCTGGTATTTGTTGTGCAATTTTGTACTCTTGACAAGCTTTACACTTCCTTACATACCGACAAATATCTCGGCTCATATCTGGCCAATAATAACGACTAGCAACTTTGTTAAGAGTCTTTCGGATACCGAGTGGCCACCTGCGGCTTGATCGTGTGTCTCCCGTAGAACTTGTAGTCTTAACGGCGTGGCCACGCAGAGTTTCCACGGAGTGGAATCATCATCATTTGCTTCTCTGGTGAAATGCCGATATAGTTGTCCATTGACAATACAGTAATCTGCAAATTCTTCCGGGTATTTTTGTACGGCTGCCATTTGTTTTTAAAGCCACTGGCATGTAGATGTCGGTTTTGTTTGTGCTAGGTTTACCTCTTCTAACGGTTGCCGAGGAAGCGCGTCGGCCACCACATTGTGCTTCCCTCTTCTATAATTGATGGTAAATTTATACTGTTGTAATTCGAGTGCCCATCTTGCCAAACGTCCAGTGGGGTAATCGATTGAGTTTAGCCATTTTAAGGATAGATGAATTGTTAATACTTTGAATTCATACCCCTCAAGATTGGGTCTCATTTTCCGGATGCCCCATACAATCGCCAAACACTCTTTCTCAGTGGCGGAATGATTTTTTTCCGCTTTGTTTAAGTGCCGGCTGGCATAAGCGATTACATGTTCTTTATCATCAATTTCATAATCCCTGGCATCAGTCTGCAGGGTGAAGGGTTGGGTAAAATCTGGGCGAGCGAGTACTGGTGCTATGGTGAGTTTTTCCTTCAGTGTCTCAAATACGTTCTGCTGCGCCATTCCCCATTTCCAATGTTTTCCTTTCTTCAACATTTATGTCAGTGGTTGAACGATTTCGCCTATACCATGAAGTGATGCCAAGGAAGCGGCTAACTTCTCTTACATTTATAGGCGGAAGCATGTCAAAAACGGCTGCTATCTTTTCCGGATCAGTTATAATCCCATCACTAGTTACGATATGGCTTATGTATTTAGTTTCAGATTTAAGGAATGCGCACTTATCTACATTTATTTACAAATTGTCTGCGCGTAGGCGCCTAAATAGCTCCTTCAAATTCTTCATATGCTCCTCAAATGTGGCTCCAATGACAATAATATCGTCTAAATAGGCGAAGTCGTGGGGTTCCATCTCTGGCCCGATGATGACATCTAAGGCTCGTTGAAACGTGGCCAGAGCCGAATGTAGACCAAAGGGCATTACTCGCCACTGGTACAAGCTGCGACCGTTAACAGCAAAGGCAGAATATTTCTTACTGTTTTCCTCCATAGGTATTTGCCAATATCCATCTTTCAAATACAGGCTACTAACGAACTTTGCATTGCATAGCCGGGTCAGGATACTGTCGATTCTTGGTAGAGGGCAAGCATCAGGAATGGACCTAGCATTAAACTGGCGAAAATCCATACAAGTGCGCCACTTTCCATTCTTTTTCTTAACCAACGTTATCGGGAAACTATATGGGCTACGGGATGGCTCAATGCAGCCTTGGTCAATTAGTTTGCTCACTTGCTCGTCAATAATTTCCTGCATTGCGGGATTTCGCGAGGCATATCGTATCTTGCTCGGACGGTCATCCTTCATAACTATTCGGTGAGTTGCAGCAGTGTATAATCCCTTAATTTTTCTGAATTTGGGTAGCTCTTCTTCTAGAAACTGCTTAATTTGTTGTTGTTGCGTCTCTTTATTAAAACTGTTTGTGTGCGCACTGGTTTACCGAGTTGGTGGCTTACCTTATCGGTTAGGGGTTGCTCGTAGTAATTCCCAGCTTGAACGGATAGCCCAGCACAGGTGATAGTTGTGTTAACAACTTTGCGAAAATCAAGTCCTAAGATGAGTGGTTCTGTGGCTGTATCCATAATTAGAAAAATATGTTACGCCGTAATATTACCCAAAGTGACTTGGAACTTTACTGCGTTAGATACTACTCGTTTAGAAACATCAGCTAAGAGTACCTCAATATTTTTTTTACCTATTGTGGTTGAGTTGTTAATTTTTTTATTAAGGATGGCATAATGAAACTACGTGTACCTCCAGTATCAATGATAGTAGTGGTGGCGTGACTGTTGAGCTTGATATATGCTTTTAGTTTCTGGTCCTCCCAGGCTACGTGCGTTTCACTACACGTTGTCTTTGCAACTAACGAAGTGCAATTTCTAGGTGCCGTTTGATTATTAATCATAATCATTGGAATACTTTCCAAGTCTGCTGCTAAGGAAATGAGGTCATCTAGTGTGGAAAAATCCTTTCTCCTTATATATCACTGGTAGTCGGCGTTGGCATTGCGAAAGATTCTTTCCAATTTTTGTTCTTCACTTATTTGCTCATGTCGGATCAGGTCTTGCAGAGAAAGCACGTAATCCTTGAAGGGTTCACGTGGCCGTTGTACTCTCTTCCGAATCTCGTCATCGAGTTTTTCGAAATAGCGTGGCGGCAGAAAGAAATCGTAAAAATCCTTTTTAAAACCTACCCATTTGTCCCAATGTTTATTATTATTTCTGAGCCATCTGAGCGCCCTTTCACGTAGTAGTTCTGACATAACTCGGAGGACGCTTGTCAGTTTCATTTCATACATTCCGGCTAGTTCTCCACTCGCTCAATAATTCCAAGCGGGTCTTTTCCACCATCATACTTCATTTTCGGACTAATTCAATTGTAGCTAGCCAGTCCTCTTTTGGCGCTTGGTTGTTTGTTTGGGATTTTGCTGCCGTTTCGTAAATTTCTATTTTTTCTTGATGTCGAATTATCATCTCCTGCTGTGTCTGGCAATTGTAATTTTATATTTGGTGAGAGCGATCCACCTGTCTCATGTTTGACCTGCCATTCTACAAGTTTTCTCGTTGTTTCCTCATTGTGCTCAGCTGAAAAATTTTGCAAAACGCTTTCTCATCTCGTCGACTGAATAATGAGTTTTTTCTCATATGATTTATTTTAATTTATGTAAAGAGTCAACAATATGGATAATGCTGTACATGTCTGTATAAATAAAATCACCGTGGTGAAGGGTATAGAAGATTCGGCACGGCCAAATATATAGCACTTTTACTTGTTTTTTATAGTTTTTCTCTCGACTATCGAATCGATAGTCTATATCGAATAAGTTTTGATTACTAGTTCATATAATCCAAATCTTGAATATAAGATTTAATCTTTGTATTAAGTTGTGATCAATAAATAAATAAAAACAAACAGTAAACAAACAACAGAATGGCTTAAAATTATTGAGTAGACATCAACATGCTTATAGAGGCGGCAGATCTACTGCAACCGCCCTGCAGAAAATTATCAGAGTTGCAGAAAGAGAAATAATAGTGGTGCTGCAGCATTTTTCGTCTTTGTAGATATTAAGTGGGCCTTTGATAAAATCTCTTTCTCGAAGTTAAGAAATGCCACTGCTGAGCGTGGGGTTAAAGCCATTGATATAAAATGGATCAACACTTTGCTTAGGTCAAGAGCTATAAATCTCAAAAATGGTCGTGGGGAATCTTGCCCATGGCTGCATTTCTAGATTTCGACAATGATGGTGCGACCCATAATATCTTATGCAACTGTGGTTTGGTGGCCAAAAGCCTCGCAGATAACAGTTAAACGTAGGTAAGAGGGATTCAAAGCATTGCTTGTATGAGTATATGTGGCGCAATGCGCACTGCTTCAACACAGGCAATTGAGGCAATGTTTAAGACTTTACATCTTATATAGTTATATTTTTTACTTTATTTGTGCTTTTTAATATGTACTATTATTTAATTTCATTAAGACTAATCCTAAAATAATGCAAAACATAAGAAATTGTTATGCATGGTCATTTTATAACCTTTTTTCACGTTTTAATACAATCGGGTATAAAAACATGAAAAATATATTTTCTTTAAATTTAATTTTTTTCATTGTTGTAGTAAGATGGTGGTACAATATTATAAGTAATGATTTTTCTTTGACTAAAACTTATTTAATGTACTTAGAATAGTCCTTTTGTTTCTATAATACGGTTTTTGCAGATCCAAATGTATTGAATTTTGCTAAATTTCAATATATTTGGATCAGCGGCATTTGGCTTTGCGACACCTCTTACCCTACTCTAATCATGTTCAAACTTTGCAATTGACTTAACAATAGCAAATGGCAACTTTTTATCACTCTTACATATTGAAATTGAAAAAAATATTTTTTCGTTCCATCACGCGATGCCATTTGGTATAGCTTTGAGCCGAACATCAGGCATAAGAGCATCCTGGACCTAGTTAGTAAAAAGCTCAAACGCCGATGGAACGTATGAGTAGACGGAATGTAGTCGAAAGATTGCAGCGGACACTCATTGCGGAAAGCGTTATACACAATAAGTTTATTGAGATCGACATCAGCAGTTTTACTGATGGTTCTCTTATGGACAGTAGAGCAGGAGCTGGTTTATACTCACCTTAGCTGAACTTGTATTGTAGTCTGCGTTTAGATTAGTACGTCTCCGTTTACCGTGCAGAATTGCTTGAGTTGCATGCGTTGTCGGCTGCAGGGAAGAAAGGTACACGTTGCACTTGTCAAACAGTCGGTTATAAAACTCATGATGAAAGTAAATGCGTACTCCAAACCAGTGCTGGAATGTGTTTTAAAACTTAACATATGTGTCACAGCTGGGAATAAAGCAGCACACCAACTGGCAAAATCGTAATCTGCTGTAAATTTCTGTGGACCAGAACCCAGAGTAGTGCTGGTAATGGTATAATGCGAGCTAATTAATCCAAAAAAGGAGGAAGGAGTCCACTACGTGCAAGCAGGCTGTAATGGCGCTCAAAAAGTCCATGGGATATATTATGAGTACCTTAAACTGGATAACTGCGTTGGTGACAGTTCATGGTAACTTCAAGTATCATTTAGCCAAGGTGAAAATCGAAGAAGATAATACTTCCAGACTGTACCTGAAAGAGAAGTCCGGCAATGGCTAGCATAAGACCTAGAACCACTGGTAGAAGCTTGATAAATGTGCATGTCATAGGGCACCTGAGCCTTGAACAAATGCTCGCAATTAGTAGAGACTGCGTGATGTGAGAGAAGGCCGCCATATACCAGTCGACACTCTGAAATCACTAAAGTCAAGAATAAAGGCTGGATTACGCGCACATAGTTGCACGGTGGGTGTGATTTTTTCTTTCGAAGTTCTGCGAGGGAATCAAGCGGCAAGACTTGTGCAGAAAGATTTTTGCAAATAACATTGATTGATTGATTTATACTTCACGCCTTTTTGTTTTATTTTACATTAACTTTAGTGTCGTAGTACGAATTATTCACACACGACTACTTCGATTTTTATTACTCAATTCGTCATTACCATTACAATTACTTTCATAATTAAGTACAACTTCCACACCATAATTGTCAGTTCCTCTACCAGGCAATTAAAGATTTTCCTTGCCTTCATTACTATCCCCAAAAAAATTCTCCGAAACAAAAGTATTTTACTATATTCGTGGATTGGCCTTTGCAATATAATGGTTTTTTGTTTTTCCCTAAAAAAATGGTAGCTATCAATAAAACCTTCAAATAAAAATAGAAGGACTGAAATTGCATCAATCCTGGCTATGTTTTTAGTAACAGGATTCGTGCACGCAAAAGTTCTTCGCGAATAATATTGACCGGTTGATTTAGAAATATTTATATACGCCTTTTTGTACCATTTTACGGTATCTTTAGTCTTATTATACTCATTGTTCATAGAAGACGACAGTGGTTTTTCATTATTCGTCAGTAGACAGAGAGTTATGCAGTGCAGTTGACTTCAAACAATTTGTCATTGTTTTATTTCTTAGTCGAAAATTAATAATAATTTTTACTTTCTTTCAGGTCTATTTTATGATTTTATCACTATTTTATATTTTTTTTATTGTATTTCATTAAACGCGATAAGTTAAAAAAAAATATATAAATTTAAAAGTTTTATTTAGTGATGGGTACTTTTATATAATGTTTAATAATAAAAATCTAACCACATAGAGCCAGTAAATAATTGCATTTTTAGTTGACAGCAAATAAAGTAACAAAAAAATTATTTATTATTTATTTATGAATAGTATTAAAAGTGGAAAAGGCATTGACTATTAATTACTCAGTATTGTCCATTCAAATGCTATATAAGCTGTGCTTTTTGTAATTTTACCTGGAACAAATTAAAAAAAAAAATTTTAAAAATTAAGGGTTAAAGTTAAGATAAAATATAACACACTTTGGTTCTACAAAGTTTCTAGTCATAAGAAGATGTATCGAGTACTCTTGCCTAGCAATTAGCTGCTTTAGGTAAAATTTTCCAATCGCTCAGTTTTGACATTTCTGATAATGCAAAACCCAATACATAAACCAAAAAGGAATATTAGTATATTAATATGACTTTCGCGTTTCTTAAAAAAATGCGACAGAGAAGAACGGTAACGCATAGTAGCGACAAATTATGTTTATATATAGGTGTCAAGCAAGAAATGTTGAAAATAATAGTAAGTGGTTTGGCCTAATAAAAATTTGCATACTAAGTGAGGATGCGTGACAGGCCTCTTAGCAAATATAGAATAGAAATCAGCAACAAGAAATTTTAAAGGGCCATTAAATATTAATAAAAGGAAATTTTCTGTATTAAAATTGATTTTTAAATAGAAAATTCTTTTCATATCACCTTTTAATAATAATGTATAAATAAAAATTACTTTCTTATTTATTAAATTCCTTTAATAGAGCTTTTTGAATCTAACAATAGGTTATGTATGGGTGTAGTACCTAAGAAAAAGTATTTTGATGGCCTAAGGATGTAATAATAAATCAGTCAAGTGCGAGTTACTCTAGCACACGTAGGGTTCCGTACTATGTTTAGTACGACTTTAAAAATTCAAGTTGTTGATTTTTTCATGTCTTATGGGGCACCCTTTATTTTGAAAATCAATTCAAAATCATATTCTCAAAAAAATGCATCGCTATTAGAACATCCTTTAAATTTTAGGAGTTGTTGTTATAACGGCCATGGAAATACACTTTCTATGAAAATATCAGGCGCCTACCTATTGCGTTTAAAAAATAAGGTAATATACATAAAATAAAAACATGACACTAATGGAACACCCTTTAGTAATTAATAATTGTTACAGCGGCCGAAGTACAACATCTACTGTAAACAATTCAAGAGTCTACCTACTACGGTTCAAAAATAAGGCTATTTAATAAAAAATAATGTCTCTGTCGGAACACCCTTTAATTTTGGTATTTGTTATAACGGCCATGGAAATTCTATTTCTATGAATATATCAAGAGTCTACCTATTACGACTACGAAAATAAGTCACTATACGTGAAAAACATGTCATTTTCGGAACACGCTTTAATTTTTATTATTTGTTATAGTGGCCATAGTAATAAACCTCCTGTAAAAACTTCAAGAGTCTACCTTTTATCGTTCAAAACTTAGGCCATATACCCGCAAAGCACGTCACTCTCGGAACACCCTTTAATTTGTAGGTTTAATTTTATATACTTGCTTAGAAATCGATCATAGAGTTAATTACTGTCTGAAAATTTTAAGTGGTTGCCTCCTATAGCTCAATAAATAAAGACATAAAGGCAAATAATATGTCACTTTCGGCACACCCTATAAGTTTTAGTATTTTTTGCTTTAGTGACCACAGTTGTACACCTTCTGTGAAAATTTCAAGAGCGTACCTATTAGGGTTCAAAACTTAGTCCTTATACATGCAAATCACACCACTATCGGAACACCGTTTAATTTTTAGGTTTAATTTTTAGACTTGCATAATTTTTAGTGTATTCCTCCTACAGTTCAAGAAATAAGCTAATATTCGTGAATAACACCTCTCTATCGGAACACCCTATAAGTTTTAGTATTTTTTACTATAGCGGCCACAGTTATACACCTTCTGTGAAAATTTTAAGCGTCTACCTATTATGGTTCAAAACTTAGGCCTTATATATGCAAATCACACCACTCTCGGAACACCCTTTAATTCTTAGATTTATTTTTGGTACTTGTTTATATAGCGAACTAAGTTCTAATTATTGTTTGTTTATCTTTAATCTGTGCCTCCTACAGTTCAAGAAATAAACACATATTCGTGAATAACACCTCTCTATCTGAACGCCCTATAAGTTTTAGTATTTGTTGCTATAGCGGCAACAGCTATACATTATCTGTGAAAATTTCAAGAGTCTACCTATTACGGTTCCAGAGATAAAAGGCGCTGACAGACGGACAGATGGACAGACGGACAGACGGCCAGACGGACAGACATTGTAGCGAAAACAATAATGTTTCGTTTTTGCCCTTTGGGTACGGAACCCTAAAAATGACAAGAGTGTTAGAGTGTCATACAAAGTATAATATATCATTATTTTATATAATATATCATAATGCAAGATGTCTGTACTAAACCCTGTCAATTTCAAGCGTAGGAAATATAACCAGATAAAAAAGTATCAATAAGCTTACAAATAAACAAATTATGTTTCTTTCCTAAGAGAATACTCTTATTGCGTACTATAAGATTAAATTTACACGTAAACGCACTAGCTCTCTAAATAACCAACAATAACTCATAAACAATCTTTCACACACTTACCTGCACCACCTACTGACACGCACGCATATTAAGTTACGGGTCTGATTGAGAACGTGATGTAAACAATTTTCAATGAATAACATAACGACTAAATAAAATATAAATTATTCCCCTGTTGACAACTACAACATGAACTTTTACTCCCTTACTCTTGTTTAGCATTTTTAACATAAACAACCAGGAAACAACCAACCAAACAATATCCTTTATCAATAGGAACAACAAATACACAAACACACTCGTAGGAGTATTTAGTTAACCATAATTATACCGCTAACACAACACACACATATTACCTTTTCTTGTCCTTGTACTACTCGTATTTGTCTGGTAGAATGACTGACTGGCTGTCTAATATGTTGCTAGATAAACTTTAAAATGAATAAAACTCCTAGCGTATACTTTTGATAACATGTTTTGCTTGTTGTACATCCGTATCCGGTTGTAACTTATTGTTTGAGTACTCTTAGTAAAATTTTTAAACGTCGGCGTATGTAAGGCGCATGTTTGTATTTTTTTCATTACAACTTAACAGAAAATTAAGTTATTGGGTTTTCAAATGTGTTGAGCAAAAATGTCTTTAATTATATTAGTTTAGGAAAAATTACCATTAAATAATTTAATTTTTAAATGGAAAAAATATCTACGGCTTCTGTCGTAGATATTTTTAGTAATATTTTTTAGTAGTAATACTGATCAAAAAATCAAGCATCTTTAAAAACATTTATAAGAAGTTAAGACATAAGTGTACTAATCTATCAACAGTGATGTCAACTTAGCTCTTTTCGGGCTATTTTTAGCCCTTTTTGATTACATCTGACGCAAAATTTAGCTCTGTAGCATTTAAAAAAAAAAGCTCACATAGCTCTGTTAATTTTTATGAACAGCGCGTTTGTCACTTTATGCTTTGTTCAAAAAATTTTCCCTTTTTAGCCTTTATTCATTGATCTTCGTTGTCAATTTATTTCATATAAAATATTGCTTGCAAAGTTGTAATAGCTGCAGTTCAAGTTTTGATTTACCACCATACGTATTTTGGATATTATCTAAAAACATAGGGCCAGAAGAAGAAATTATTAATTATACTCTTTTTAAAAATGACTGTTTATTTTTAAAAATTTATGATATTTTACAAGATGTTTTTATAATTTTCATTTTGGTTTAAAATAATTTAAGACACGATGGGACGATACCAAATAAAATCGTTCTAATAAAAAAGAAAATATAAGCATTTATTTTTTCTTTAATATCCTTCATTATATAGACACATGTTATTGTGATTTCTTTGATCGATTTGATAGTACTTTTTTTTATTAGAGCATTTTTATTTTAAACAATATTACATTGAGAATCACCAAACTTGTCAAAGGCGAAAAAAAAAGAAAATTTTTTTCGTGATCAGCAGCCCATAACTAACATAGAAAAATGCATTTTTGCAAGACCATTTGCATGGAACACTGAACTCCGCTAATATGAAGTTCTCGTTTGCACAGTATGTCAGTGTTGGGATTTGTGGTATGTTTGTACTAAATTTTGTACAATCGACACATTAGTGGTGAACTGGTTGATTTTATGCTTTTTTGGTAAAATTTCATATAATATTTATTTAATAAATTTTTTAATTTAATAATTTTTCTTACACAATTAAACAGTTCTAATTTCATAGTTCTCCAACCCTGGCTAGAACTAACAAAAAGCCGGGCACATAGAATACGTCATACGTCGTCTTTTTCAACGTACAAGAAAGTTGAAATCCAGGTTTTCTTATGAGCGTTGTCACAATCTTTACGTCTACGTCACCGCAAAGTACGAAAGTTGGGCAACATATAACTTTTGACGTACGTTAAGCAGTTTGATAGCTATCAATTGGTTTTTCTTTGTTTTAATAAAAATTTCGTGTTGAGTGGCAGCAAAAACAAAACAAAATAAATAAAGTAAAATGAGGAACAAAGTACTCATTGCGTCTACCTCTACCGTCGGTAAATTAATCACATTTGAATATGTATAGTGTATGACGGATTCTATGTGCACTAGCCTTAAATTGCAACATTTTTGATTTGTGTTTAGTATTTTTATTTACTTTGATAATAATATTATGTAGTAATAGGTAATATCGTTACAAGGCCATTTTGCTAAACTACCGTGTTTGAACGTTTTTTCATCGCTTCAATCAGTTTTGGGCATATATATTTTTCCATTCTTTCTAGAAATAATCGTAAGATCTTTTTGGTAATTAGATGACTCCTTAATTATTCTTCCTTATAACTTCTCGCGTACTCTAACGAATTAAGATTCAATGACTTTGGTGGAGTTTCAAGCACTTTATGAACATTGTAGTGTAACCAGCTCTCAAGATTATAAGCCTTTTGCTTATGAAATAGGTAAGCCTTTTTGCAAAATAATCTATTTCTATACATATAATAAAATAGTAACTTATTTCCGTCTGTCTGTCTGCTTTTCATTTGTGTTCGCATCACGTAAAACTACTAGATGGATTTTTACAAAATTTTGTGAGGAGGTATCTTAGTATCCTGATTCCAATATAGAATACTTTTTTACCGCAAAAATATCTTATTTCCAAGAGAAAGTGGAGAATAAGCAGTGAAAAACGCAATTTCCGGTTCAAGGGTACTGTTATTTTCGGTTAAAAACTAATATCTTTCAAGACGGTTGAATTTTCAACACGGTTATTTTTTCAACTCACCTTTTGTTTTTAAAAGCGGAATACTTTAAGAAACTACTGCGCAACAGATGGCGGCAGTTGAATAAAATTTGTATTTTATTATTATTTTTACTTTGTGGAATTACATTGTTATTAAAATATTTTAAACACCTCTTATAGAGATTTACAATAATTGTTTGAATTATAGATTTTCTTTATAAATTTTAGAATTTTATCCA
Source organism: Phasia obesa (assembly GCA_949628195.1). Lineage (NCBI taxonomy): Eukaryota > Metazoa > Arthropoda > Insecta > Diptera > Tachinidae > Phasia > Phasia obesa. Next base: position 43,923,523 of record OX451215.1, read on the forward strand.
GGGATGGGTACCTTTATATAAAGTTAATACATAAACCATAACTGAAGCACTATAAAAGTAAGGGACTTTCAATTAGTGTGGAATACTTTCAAAGTTAAATTGAGCAAAATATTGTCAGGACGCCCACGACGTGGCGGGCACTGCTAGTTGTTAATAAATTAGCAACACAGAAAAAGAAATTCAAGGAATCATTACGTTACGTATAGAAGTTTTGATTTGACCTCTTTTGTTTTAGTTTCGTTAATCAGTTGTTGTTCCAGCCAAGTAGATGATTGGTCTGCTGTAGGTTAATGGGAATGAAATGCCATTTGTCGTTGGCTAGAAACGTTTTTTTTACCTAATGCCAAATTTTGGTACAATTTTATCATTGGGTGGTACAATTTAAACATTGTCAGATCCCAACACTGATCTATGTACTCTGAGTCAAATAATTATATGTGCAAAAATGCTTTACTCTGGACCTTATTTTACGGTGACCAACCGTACACTATTACAGTGAACAGTACACTCTTTAAGACTCTTGTATACTTCTTTTTTGCGTACACTATTTGTACACTTTTCTTAATACATGCCCCTTTAGTTCAAAACTCAATAAGAGCTAAAATTGCATAAAATTCTGCACAAAACTGTACATTTCGTTATTATAGGAAAAAAACTACTTGAGTGTTTATATGTAAATATAGTCCTGGGGCCAAATTGCGGCATTCGTATTGATCGAAATTTGAATAAAAATTAAATGGAAATTTCGATCCTTATCAAATGCCGTAATTTGGCGCCTGCCCTTTAAGTTTGTTTTTGGTTATTTTAAATTCTTAAATACATGTATGTGTAACTTAACAGTTTTCTTAGTCATAAGATGGAATTTTGAAATTAAGTGTTCCAAATTTAAAACATTTTTAATGAATAAGTCTGATCTTTATAATAAAAAAAGACTTCAATGGGGAAATGATATACCCTGAAATAAATATGTATGTATTAACTTATGTAAATACTAGCCGCTCCCGCCACTTCGTCAGCGTCCTTGCAATATTTTGTTCGATTTTGCTTTGAAAGCAATCCACACTAAAGACCCTTACGTTCTTAGAACCGCCTTAAGATATGCTACTTTATAAAAAATATATGTATTTTTTTACTTTATAAAAAATAAAGTATGCATATCCGGTTAGTTCGATTGCGTACTTTCACTGCTGTTTCTCCACTTTCTCTGGGAAATAAGATAATTTTACGGAAAAAATGTATCCTATATTGGTATCTTCTCACAAAATTTTGTTAAAATCCATCCAGAAGTTTTTACGTGATGCGAACGCAAAAGAACAGACAGTCGGACGGAAAGGAGTTACTATTTTATTCTATGTATAGATTAAAAGCTTCGTATTTTTAATACCCTTTGTAACAACGATGATAGAAGACAATGTTCCGCCATCTCGACAATAAAATTGATATTTTCTGCTCATGTCGTCCTAATGACGTCACGAAACTGTCTTCCTATTGGCTAAGAATTCTGACTGATGGAATAAGTATAAATTATGAGAGTTTTTAATAAAAATGTTGAGAGTTTATTTGCAAGGTTGCCAATTTTTGCCTATTACTTAGAGTTATTTGAAGCATTGTTGATTGAAGATTTGGGCGAACAACGACATCTAACGGGAAAACATGGCGTAATCTTGTCTTCTATCATTCTTGCTTTGTAAAATATCGTTTTTTTTTAATATTTATGTATATGTGAACATTATTTTTTCATGAATTAATGGTCACCGTACTAATGGTACAATTGTTGTTTTTGGCATACACATCGTCTTATAATCTTTATCTTTTGTTGTTGTTTTTAAAAAATAGTGTACATATGTCGAAAAGCCTGTGTAAAATACTTATATGTGCAAAATGAATATTTGTTTTTTTTACTGGTGCTAAACCAACATATCAGCACATAAAGCGAAGAAAACGATTTTTAGGAAATTGCCACGTGAAACTGAATTAACAGATGAGGAATGAATCAATTCACAAAAGATGACCAAATTGCTGTCTCTGTAAAGAGAAATCGTAACACGAAAACAAATTTCTTGAAAAATCCAGATGACTGCCCCAGCAAAAAATTATTGGGTTTTGTAAGCAGTATAATAAAACTCATGTCTTTCAAAAGCGGTTCTCATAAACGCATTAGATACGCATTCGAAAATGTTGTAATAGTAAGACAATACATAATAACAAACTGCATCCTCTCTCGCTAACGAGGATGCAGGTAAGTAAACGAATAAGTTTTCTTTATAAATTTTATTAAAATAAAGACACCTGCGGATGCAGGTGTGTAAACACATAAGGTTTTATAATGCATTTGGTGAAGCAAAGAGAATTACCACTTAAGTGGGACATCGCATAGAAAAATCATGACTTCCTGAAGTAGGTTGGAAGGGAGAGTCTATTTCTCTCTCCCTTAGAAACCTGCTTCCAATTAAACGTAATTTTTTGCTGGGACGGTATTAATAAACGTATCGACAGGATATACACTATGATGATAGGCGCAAACTGCGCATTCTGCAGTTAGGAACTATTGCAATATGAGTCTAAATCTAAATCTGACTAAGCAACGTGCTCATCAAATAATAAGACAATATTTAGACCTTAAATATGAGAACCGAGTGCCTAAACCATGGCTTTGTGCTAAGAAAATTGAATGCAGAAAATGTATGCAGAGATTTGTTACAAAGTGAAAACCTTGATTTTGGTGGTGATTTACAAGGAAATAAATGAACTTTCCAACAGGATAATGCACGTGGTGAAGAAGATTATTTGTAATTTGCTCGAGTGGACTGCTTTAAGCTCAGATCTCAATCTTATCGAGGATATATGGTGAAAAGCTTCTGCAAAAATATATGCATCTTCCAAAGACTGCTGGAAACAATTAAAAAAAGCTATATATTGGTTGAAAGGGCCAATATTAATATGACTTTCCTAAGTCAATGCCCGTCGTGTCAAATTGGTCAGGATACACAAGGTTAACACAACCTTTTATAAACTTAAAAAAACTTTTATTTTGTAACTAAAATAACATGTGTATCTATCATATAAAATTTTTGCACATATAAATATTTTCTATTGTTATCCATGTTAAAAAAATAGGTTAATAATTAATTTTTTTATTTTATTTTTATTTCTTTAACTATAAACTCGAAAAAATATATTTTTCCAATTTCCATTTTTTCTTTTAATGCAAATTAAAGTTGAAGCAGTGCACATATAACTATTTGATTAGGGTATATACGAGTAAGTTCGAAAATACTTTATTCCATACAAGAATTTCTGAAAAATATCTGTGTCTTGTGTCTATTTAATGGTTCGTCGTGGTATTGAATTATTTGTAGTATTTCTCTCTAATCCTTATACATCATACTATCCTTATATGAACATAAAAAACTTGTTTGTAAAATTCCTGGAGAAGTTCCTACCATTATATTGCTGTTTCTTGTATATTTATAAAACGACGCGATGAAGTAGTAAATTTTGTTGGCATGGAATTTAATCGCTTCTTGATTATTTTTACAATTTATTGACTTCTATTATGTTTTTGTTTTATTTATTTTATTTAAGCGTTGGTGTAGTAGCAACCGAGCAATATCTTTTTAATAGGTTTTGGTAGATTATTATTAGTAGAGGACTTTACAAATTTTTATTGATAGCACTTTAACCTTAAGTAAAGAAAAAGCTATGAGTATATTTTCAAAGGAAAAAGGTTATGATTTACTGTAGTATTACAAGATAAACATTTTCTAAACAAGTATCTAAGAAAATTGTGAACTTTTAATCTTGTCGAAGGAATAACAAATGTTGAAAAATTAATTGAAGTGCTATGCAGTAAATTATTACAAGAACTGCACTCAAGTTTTAAACAAAAAATTATAAATAAAGATTTAGAAGAACTAAAAACACATTGTGATTTAATTAGAGAAAGTTCGTACGATTATTAGACATTATTTATGTCTTCTTTATGCAACAAAATGACAAAAAGGATACAACAGAGTTGAAAAACTACAAGGGAAACACTAACTCTAAGCAAATTTTGTTGTGAGGGCCGAATTATATATTATTTTTATAATGAAATTATAATGTTATAAAAATGTTTGAAAAATGTAAGTAGAACTTGAACTTTTGAATTGTAAAAGTAGAATTCCGAGACCACATTACTTAATTTCACTTCTTAGATTTCAAAGGTATAATCTGCTTTAAAGATGTACTGAAAATCTGAAGATATTGAAGTTTTTAATTGTTTGAAGCTATTTTTTATTGTATTTTCAGAAAAATACTTTGAAAACACTTTTAAAAATTTTTTATTTATTGTGTTTTGTCGAAAGTTAAATCTATGATGGCCGTCACTATCGGCGAGATACAGCTAACTTAGTTTCTAAATGTGTCTCTTTTTTATTTAATTATCATAAAAGCTATGTATTTTTACTTTACCATATGTAATAAAGGTAAAGTATAGTGATCACGAAAAAAAAACGTTATAGAAATTTTAACGGATTTTTACCTTTGAGTTCTCCTGAAACTATTTGAACTATTTGTGTTTCTGTATGCCATTATTTTTGTGAATGCTCTACCGTTTGACATATCAAAATAAAATTCAGTGAATGCTGTACGGGTCATACCGTTAGACATATCAAAATAAAAATCAGTATGTGCCTTTGGTGTATGAAGATGAAGAGCTCAATAGTTTTTGGCCATATTCAGGTGGGGGTAAGGGGTAGCTTATTTGATACCGAAAACTGAAAATAATTATTTTTTTTTTATTTGAATATACTATGAACTTTTATTCTTTACATAATATATCCATAAAAAATATCTGATC